>BSBN01001187.1:600000-1047500 GCA_027924645.1 Cunninghamia lanceolata | reverse complement strand
CATGATGAAGTATGTTACTCTGAACTTCACACAAATTTATGTAATTCTCTTTAAAAGTATTTTTACTCAATATTGTTGCTACCTTCGTGCATAGATACATTCACAAGACAATCTAATTTATTTTGTCATATTTTAGATCAAGTGAATAGGTAGTGAAAGGAGCAATCTACCATGCATGAAACACTACTTATAAATGAGAAATGAATATATATCTGTATATGTTCATCTCTCCCCTTCTCTAGAAATGAATTTGACAAAAGAAAGGCTTGATAAAATGATAAATTCAATTGGAGATTTTGATTCGATAATAGGTGGAAGCTCCTATAATAATTTGACAAGCAACAACAAGAACATAAGGGATGGGCTAGAGGGGAAGCATTCCACTATTTTATATGAATTTTCATGGATTATGAATTATTTAAGGCATGCAATACACTGAAGTGTAACTTGACAGAATAATGAAACCTTCATTTTGTACTAATTTAGAATTCAATAGATTATAAATTCATTTTTTTCATAGCCAAGTTCCTATCTAAATAGAAGAGGCTACTAAAAACAAGTATTGAATATTATGAACATTACTATTATTTTGATTATATGTATCAAATTTGTTTGTACAATCAACATGTGACTAATTTCAAGTATGGAGAAAATTTATTTATACAATCAACATGGGACTAATTTTAGGCTTGGATGTTGCCAACTACAATCCTAGGGTTTTTAGTTTGATTGGTCATGCTAATTTTAAAAGGATTGAATGAAAGGATAGGGGATGTGCAAAAAATCAAATTTGATAAAAGAGAACACTTAGATGTAGAAAATGATTACTATGAAACCCATCAGAAGAGAGAGAAACATAAAGAGAGAGGTAGGAGACAGAGAGAGATAAAGAGAAATAGAGAGGGAGGTAGAGGTTGAGATATAGACAGAGGTAGAGAGATAGAGAGGGATATAGATATAAGGCGAGAAAGACAAATATAGGGAGAGAGGGAGGGAAACAAATCTAGATAAGAGAGATAAATTGATAGAGGAAGAGTGATTAATAGAGAGGGAGATTGATATAGAGAGGGGAAGAGAGATAAATAAGAGAAAGAGAGAGATAGAGATACAAGTAGAGAGCTCAAATGGAGAGAAGGAGAAAGAGAGAAAGAGGAAGATAGAGAAACATAGAGATATAGAAAGAGACAGTGAGAGAAAGGGAGGGGAGAGAGAAATGGGGGAGAGAGGGGGAGGGAGATTTATAGAGGTATATATATATGCACCCAATAAATAGGAGATACAATACATGAAACCATCAAATGGTAATTGGAAAACCATGAGCTAAAACCACCCAAATAGTGGTGCCTAAACCCTTAGTTATAAATCCAACACCCAAATTCCAAGATGAGTCCGTAGGCTAGAAATAACATATTCCTTCCACTTGTCATAACCTCATTATAATCCACTCACCAAATTGGGTGTTCTATTTTGGATTCATTATCCCCAACCAAAGATATTGAGAGAGAGAGAGAGAGAGAGAGAGAGAGATCCCTCTATGTCTCTTTCTCTATTCCTCTATCTGTGTCAATATCCCTCCCTCTCTATATCTCTATTTGGATCCATCTATATTTATCTTTCCTACACTCATTGACTCTCACTCTATCTCTTCCTGTATCTTTTTCTCTCTTTTCTCTATCTCTCTTTCCCTCTATATAATTTATCTCTCTCCTACTCTATATCTCTTTTTGTATTCCTCTATCAATCTCCCTCCCCCTCTATATACATTGAGCTCTATGTCCCCCTCTCTCTTTCTCTCTTCTTTCTCTATCTCTCTCTCTCACCATCTCTTTCTTTCTCTCTCCATCTTTATCTCTATATATCTAATTTATATCTCTCTTTCTCTTCATCCTCTATCTTTCTCTCTCTATCCATCCATTTCTCTTTATCTCTCTCGATAATATCCTAAATGTAATATTATCTGATAATTGATAAAATTTAATTAGCTTTAGCAAATTTCAATAGTTAACTCCACAAACCAGAAAATTCAAAACTGGATATTATTGTTGCTCTACAAGAATTATGTATGTAGAAGTTATGGATATGAGAGCTATTGTAATGTATAAAACATATTCTAGGTCTTAGTCCTACAAGAGCACAATGTATGTTTAAGATTGATACTAAAATGATTTTATGATGGTAGAATTGGGACGTTATGTACTAAGATGAATTGTTCATAATTTTCAGCATGCTTAATTCTAGTTTATTGGTGCCTTGACAAATTGTATTGGAAGAAGTATTATTTGTTTAGGATATACATGATCAGCATAGATTGCAAATTATTGATATAAAAGTAAGAGATACAAGCCACCTTTCTTTTGAAGAGATGTTGTCTCTCCTTATGTATTTACCTTTATATCTCTTTTGAATATTAGGTGTTTGATGTTGGTATTTTAAAAGAGAGGAAAAGCGTGATATAGAGTGACAGAGAAAGAGAGAGAGAGGAAGAAATCAAGGAGATGGAGATATAGAGACATGAAGTGAGAGAGAGCACACTTTCATTGTCAACAATTGACATTGTCATAGAACGATGTGAGATGATGAAGGTAATCTTAGTTGGACATTTTTTTAACTTCCAATTTCTTGGTCGTCTATGTGAATGTTGTGAATCTTGTTGTCCATATGGCCCAATTTTGTTTCAATCCAAGTCTCTTCAACAATAATTTTTATAAACAAAATGAACTTTTGTTGTTTTCCTCTCTTTGTAGGCAAGCTTGAATTTATATAAATTGGACCGAGTTGCCATGTAGCGAGAACCTTAGTGTGCAATGGGTACGCCAAGATAACATGTATATAAAAGTAATTAGTGGTTCCTTTATAATTGGACATTGCACATAGAAATCCCAAAGTATCCGGCGGGGGCATTTAAATGATATGAGACTTTTTCTAACACATTTTTTTCCCACTGTGAGAATAACCAACGAGTCGAAGAGTGTAATCATGAATCTGGTAACAACTAATCATGTAGGTCAGGGCATATAAATGACAAACCAACCATCTTCATTTGAAACTTACGACCACCATAGCATAACCAAAGGTCCCCCCAATTCTAGTTCTGTTAATCTAATTTCTAAGCATAGATCATTAGGTAATATTAGTTTGAAGGACTCAAATTCTTATCTTTTACATTGGGAAAAGTATCCAAATTCATTGACATGTTGCTGCTTGAATCTTGTAAGATAAAATTTGATTTATCAGAATTAGAAGAGATGAGCTTGAACAACTAATCATGGACATCCCAAAAAAACTAAACATCGACACTAGTTACACATATAATTTGATTACCTCGAAACTTCAAGAGCAATCACTTCACATTCACAACACCATGACCATCCATCTCAATGTTCATTTCTAGGTTTGTGGGTCTAGTTGTATTGCATTTGATATTGATTTTATGGGGTTGCTTCAGTGTCTCGTCCATTCAGTCTAGCCTTGGTCTTATAGAACACTTCTTTCTTCATGTCCCCCATAAGCAAGATGACCTCCTCTTCATAGAAAATTGTGACATAGTAGTCTTCTTATGGTTCACGCCCATAAATAAATTTAGCAGAGGTGAGATCCCAACAAACCTAGACCTTGGTTCCATTGATCTTGAAGCCCTTACGACCTTGTTTCCTCCAAAAGTACCACGATTTAAGGTCAATATTGCACATTGATTAGTCTTATGGCTCATCCACTGATACACAAAAGCCTTTCCCCATGCTATTCTTGCACTAGGTCACAATCACCATTCTACAATGGCCTGCTAACTTGGTCTAGTATATGGAGGCTACAAGATTCTAGGTATCCCATGTCTTTATATGTGTACGAGAAACATGCAAGACAATTGAAATCATCCTTGCCGTCTGTCATTTTTCATCATCGGGAAATTATTTCATCCGCCATTTTTGTTACCAAGGACATTCTGCGTGTAGGGATAGAAAATGACATATTCCATTACAAACATTTTTTATTTAGATGTCGGTAAAGCTTGTAAAAAATACAAGTAATGACCAATGACTATATTTACCCCCACTGTTTTCACAATGGGTGCTTGGGCCTTAAAAAAGATAGCTAATGGTGACAATAATATCATATGTATCTTATATTTGAAAGGGCCCAATAATTTTGAAACGAAATATTATATATTTTTATATATTTTATGTTTAATATTTATACATACTTATATTTAATATTAATATATATTTAATATATAATATTTACATACATTTAATATTTAATATATAATATATAATATTATATTTAATATTAAATATTTATAAATAACATAACATGGATATCTAGGCGTCATGATTCTAGATTTTCATCAATAACTTAATGAAGTAAAGTAAACTGTTTTTATTTATTCGATTCTGAAATGCAAATACATTGATGTATATAAACTATGGAGATGAGGAAGTCGATAGTTACAACGGTTATACAGTTATATGAAGTTGACAGTTGAAACGGCATAACCGGCTTGGTAACCTCCCACTTAAACAATGTAATACTTACGGTTAAACAAGGCATGCTAACATTTGTTAACATCATGCTAACATTCGCTAACATTCCCCCCCTTATTACATTGTTCCTGCAATAGTACCAAGGTACCCCCCTGAATGCTAAAATACTAAACAAAGCTGATTACATAGTATGAATACATATTTTATAGAAGATCTTCTCCCAAAGAACAAATCCTGAACCAAGCGAGGCTCCATCATGCTGTCTCGTCTACCCTCGAAAAGGCGTCGCTTCGAGCTATGTTCTTGAGCTCTTTAGTCCCAAGCTCTCAAATCACAGAGTCTTGAATTATTCGACAATGGCCCCTAAGAGATACGATAGATCGCTGCCATGTTGTCTAGTGACCGCGAAAGGGTATAATTCAAGATCATATACTCTTTGAAGCTTGCTGGACAACAATCCATATTGAGCTCAACACCAAACCCCAAACCTGTCTCCAAAACAAAATCTTCACAAAACATACATTCTTCAAATCTGTCAGCTTTGTCAACTAAGAAAAACAAAACAACCAAAACCAAAAATGCTTCTCATGCAAGGCATCATCTCAAAGCGAGAAGCTAACTTGAGATGATAGAAAATCCTCCATCCTCCGATGCCGCCTACCTCCAATATGACCCTGTTACACTTTAACCAACTGATATCTTGGATGAGTATTTGGAGACCTCATCAGGAATAGAAAAAATGGCCCTGAAAGCATAAGCTATCTTTGACATATGTGTATTCATGATGATAATGTCAAATTGATCCAATGATATATCCATACACTAATCAAACTTATACCTCCATAAACATAAATATATCTTTAAAACTCCTTATACCTCTTATGTAATTACTATGATGCAAAACAAATTTCAGACCATAGACGTCTTACAAAGCAACCACTTACAAAATCCCTTATTTCTCCAATTATTAAACCCTAAACTCAAATCTACATAGTCCTTGACCGTCTGCCTCTGTCACTATCCATTGTAACACCCTCAGTATGAAATTAAATCTCAGAAATGGTTCAAAAACACGAACTCAATGTAGTATTGCATTCCTTTATGACCAAGTTTATATCAAACAATCCTATAGTAATCAGCAAAACCATATAGAAGCATAGCGATTGCAAATGTATTTATATTTCTTCAATGAAATAAACTATTCATTCCAATACTCCATGTATTTGAAACCATTCCAACCTTCTTTTACACAGAGATTAAAAACTAGATGAAAACGGTTCAGCCAATGGAAAGAACATTATTAAATGAAGTGGAAGAATAAAAGAACATCAAAAACTTTCCTGTGGAGAGTTCACAACGTCTAGAACATGGGTTTCTCTCCGCTACTCGCCCAATACAAGTCTATATGCAATTACCAATAAAAAATGAGGACTGATTTCATCCCAGACTGATCCTTTTCTCTGAATAACTACTCTATTCTTTTGCTGTTCTACGTGAGTTACTTCTGTAATTTCTTTTATCTGTCTTCCAGGACTGCCGCCACCATTTCTAATTCTCTTCCTGTGGAGTTTTTTTTTTTAAACTGATCTTCATTCCTCCATGAACCTCCAAGAAGACTGTTCTAGAGACTCTTCTTCAAACACAAGCATACTTCATTCAAAAATGACAGCGATCTTCAGATCCACAGAAGTTGATGGTGTAGAGTGATGGCGTAGAGAATGGAAGACGTCCTTTGTTCTATACACGCTTCAACCATTAGAATCCTCACACAGACCATTACTCAACAACACCATTTCATCACACAAGAAGCTCTGATACCAAATAATGAAGTAAAGTAAACTATTTTTATTTATTCGATTCTGAAATGCAAATACATTGATGTATATAAACTATGGAGATGAGGAAGTCGATAGTTACAACGATTATACAGTTATATGAAGTTGACAGTTGAAACTGCATAACCGGCTTGGTAACCTCCCACTTAAACAATGTAATACTTACGGTTAAACGAGGCATGCTAACATTTGTTAACATCATGCTAACATTCGCTAACATAACTTAGGTGTTAGGTTTCTAGGTTCTAAGACTAAGGAATGGATATGTAGTCTCTTTATAAAAGAACATACATAATTGACTATCTATTGCTAGGATTTGGCCCTTTGTATGGACAATCTGCATACCATTCTGCATGATTGATTTCTCGAGGAGATATCGACTCTATTTACCCTGCCAGCTATTTCAAAGAGTGACCCTCATAATTGGGCAACATCTATTCAATATACTGGATGTATTGTATATCTATGTCTGACGAAGCTCTAAAGTGGCTAGAAATTCTTCCCCAAACTAATCAAGAAACCCCTCAAGAGAAAGCAAAAGACAACAAATTTGGTTGTTTGCTCTGCTTTAAAGAATATACAACAATAATGCCATGTATAAACCACCTATTGGAAAATCTTCATGAAATTAATCTAGAGATTATAGAGGACAACACCTTTGATATAATAGCACTTTCCTAAATAAAATAACATCGTTTCTTTTTTCCATCTATTCATTTATCTATAAATATTAAAATTTATTTATTATTTAATTATCTATATTAAATTTAAAAAACATTTATATTCACTATAAATTAATAAAATATATAACTTAATTATAAATTAATATTTAATGAATTTAAAAAATATTTTATAATTACATCGAGAGGCGTTATACAGTCACAGCGGAGAGGGATGAGAGCACTCATTTTTTCTGCCTAAATTTATATAAAAAAAATACCAAAAAGGAAATAAAAAATAAAACTTAAGAAAATTAAAGAAAAAAATAAAATTAGAAAAAATAAAAAATAAAAAACAAAGAAGAAATTGGAAAAAATAAAAAATAAAAACCAAAAAAGAAATTGAAAACAGTTGGAAGGAGAAAAAGTTGCAAAAAATCCCCAAAAATATCAAACCAAAAAAGAAATTGAAAAAATTAAAAAATAAAAACGATGGAAGAAAAAAAAGATAGAAAATAAATAAGCTATGGAAAGAAATCAAAGAAAAAACTAAAAAAATTTAAAAAGATTGAAGGAAAAAAAGCTAAATCACAAAACTATGGAACCAAAAAGGAAATTGAGAAAAATAAAAACTAAAAACTAAAAAAGAAATTGGAAAATATGTAAATAAAAACAAAAAAAGAAATTGAAAATTGTTAGAAGAAGAAAAAATTGGTAAAATCACGAACCCAAAAAAAAATTGCAAAAATTAAAATAAAAACCAAAAAATAATAAATTGTAAAGAAAAAAATAAAAAATCAAAGAAACTATGGAAAAAAATATCCTTGGCCTACTTTTATGATCGACAACCGAGATTAAAACATCTCATATAATTGATGGTTCGCAAATCTTTAGGCTTTACTTCCTTTTAAACTTACGAGTTTTACGGATCAGAAGAATATCGCCAGGGTGACGTTCAGACTCTACTACATTCTGCATGGCTTTCGGCCTCGCACAACACATTGGAGAAACAAGGCGACATGCTTGTGCTCAGCTCGGATCTCCCTAGTCCTTTAAGTTTAAAGAAGCACGAAATGGATCCCATGTTGTTTGAACCCTACATGACTGAAATATTAGCCTTGCTAGGCTTGGTCAATCAAGGATGAGGAATGTTAGTTAACACGTTTGAGCAGCTGGAACCTGGGTATCTCCAAAAATTGAGAAATCTGACATGGAAGAAGGTGTGGTCCATAGAGAATTTTATTGGAATATTATTCTAAATTAAAAATAAAATAAGTATTATAAACATTTACAAATAAAGATATGTAATGATTACATTACTTTATTCTAAATACTACTTGTTTCTCACATTCATACGATTTTTCTCACACAAAATAAATAAATAATTAAAATATTATTTCATAAAATTTGAACTCAATTTTTATCTACAATTTAATTCCTTATGAACACATAACAAATATCATTTTTTTAAAGAAAACAATAATTAAAAAAAATTAAATTAAAATTGAGTTAAATAATTAAATGTTGTATATGAAAATGTCTTTTTATTGAAGTGATAACAATTATTAATTGGAAATGTAAAAGGATAC
Source organism: Cunninghamia lanceolata (assembly GCA_027924645.1). Taxonomy (NCBI): domain Eukaryota; kingdom Viridiplantae; phylum Streptophyta; class Pinopsida; order Cupressales; family Cupressaceae; genus Cunninghamia; species Cunninghamia lanceolata. The sequence continues at coordinate 1,038,939 of BSBN01001187.1, read as the reverse complement.
TACAACATTTAAAAAGGCAAAGTAAATAATTTTTAGAAATGTTCAACCTAAATACCTTTCCTTATGAACACATAACAAATATCATTTTTTTTAAGAAAACAATAATTAAAAATTAAATTAAATTAAAATTGAGTTAAATAATTAACTCTTGTATATGAAAATGTCTTTTTATTGAAGTTAGAACACTTATTAATTAGAAATGTCAAAAGGATACTACAACATTTAAAAAGGCAAAGTAAATAATTTTTAGAAATGTTCAATCTAAATATCTTCACTTAAAACTAAAGGGTAAGCTCTTTCTCACACAAAATAATTAAATAATTAAAATATTATTTCATAAAAATTGAACTCAATTTTAATCTACAATTTAATACCTTATGAACAAATAACAAATATTGTTTTTTAAGAAAACAATAATTTAAAAAAAAAAGTCTTATTATTGAAGTGAGAACATTTATTAATTAGAAATGCAAAAGGATACTACAACATTTAAAAAGGCAAAGTAAATAATTTTTATAAATGTTCAACCTAAATACTTTTTTTTGGGGGTGATTTAAAAAGAAATTGATAATAAGAAAACCATAAAAATAGAAATTGGAAAATTAAAAACAAGAAAAAAAAAATGGAAAAAAGTAAAAAACAAAACCAAAAAAGAAATTGAAAATAAGAAAATCACAAAAAAAAAATAAAAACCAAAATTTAACAACAATGACCAATTAACCAAGTAAGAAATAAATATGTGTCTTCAATATTTATCTATTTAACAAAGGGAAATATAATTGTATACAACTATATCATGTCAAGAAAAATAGATTTTATAATTTAATTAAACTTTAAAATTAGAAACTATTGAGGCAAATTAAAAATTAATTTTAAGTTTAAAATAAATTAAAATTATGCATTAAAATAAGAAATATAAATAATATAATAATGTAAAAGATTAAAATATTAATTAATTTTATAAAAACAATTTATTTAATTTTCTAATTTATATCCTTATATTAAAGGTGCAATAAGATATACGTTCAACACATAAAAATTAAAACAACTTACATCTACATCACATAAAATAAATAATAGTTAGCCAATTATTAGCAATAAGACTAACATAATTAAATAATTAAAATATTATTTCATAAAATTTGAAATTAAATTTGAATCTACATGAACAATTAAAAATGTTAAAAGCATAATACAACATTTAAAAAGTCAAATAAAATAATTTTAGAAACAAAATCTTTTTGTTTATTTAATTAATGTTTTTTTCTAAACACTCAAATAGAAATGTTCAACCTAAATACCTTTTTATTATCTTGTATAATTTGATTATTAATATATTACCTCATTATTTAAAATGCCAATAACAGACTAATGAAACATTCCACTGTTGTTATGGGGATTATTTGTATAATGAAAATGTCAATGCGCACATAAGGTTTCTCCTAAATAATCTCTCTCTATATACTAAATTAGTCTCTAATTCTCTCTCTATTCACCCCTCTATTTCTCACTTTTATCTCTTCCTCCCTCTCTCCCTTATCTCTCACTTTAAAATTCAATATTTTTAAAATATATTTTAAATATGATATAGTATAATATAATTGTATATTTAAATATTTCAAAATTCAATTATATATATATAATCTATAATACAATTATATTTATTATTATATTATTTTAAATAATTATATAAATTATAAATTACAAATATAATATAACAATATATAATAAGATGCATATTATTATTATATTATATTTTAAATAATAATATAATATACAATAATAAATATAACATATTCATATGATGCTAGTGGCAGATCTCTATACCAAATTTGTATATGAACATATGGACCTATCATTGCATATATTATTATATAATATTAGGGTATTTAATCTAATTTATTTGTAAATATATCTCTTATAATATCTAAGTTTATTGAATTTATGTTGCAAATAATTTTTTAATAAAAATCTGATAAATTTTAAGTTAAATAATATATATCACTAATAATTATCTACCATTATTTAAAAAAACCTAACCTCTCTCCCTATGTTATCTTCTTAAAAAATATAAATCATAAGGTATCCTGTGGGGGACATTTAAACCAGATGAGACTTCTAACATGATTTTTAACCAGCTGGAGAACAACCAACACGTTTAGAAAATTTCCATGTGTGTGAGCCTTACGCGTAATTTATAAAACAATCCATTGGAGATAACGTAAAATAAAATATTAAAATAAAAAATATATTAATAGCCCATAGGCTTTTATATGTGAACATTATAGTGCCACGAATTGTCTCACACCAAAATTTTCTAAAGTTGGTTGTTCCTATTGGCGTATTCCTTGAAATCCTATGGGTGCAAGTGCTAGTATATTTTTTCTATACATTTAGTTCTCCTCAATTTATTTTTGGCATCAACAAAATTGAAAACTCAATAAACTAACATTTGTATGATGTGGGGTGATATTGTTTGAAAAGAAAAATTGAAGAAACCCAAAGTCAATAATATCATACCGTGGAACATGGATTTTTCTTTTATGCCTGAACAATGGATGCAATAAATATTGCTCTTCAATGCAGCGTAAGGAAAACAAGAAGCGGAAAGCAGGCAAAAAAAAAAAGGCGAAAATAAATGAATGTTCTTGATTAATTTTTTTTAGATGAACTTTTTCTCGGTGTCAAAACAATATATGAAATGGCAACAAATGGAAAAAAAAAACCATGGAAGATTCCCGGCGCGTTCGACATTTCCCAACATCTGACAATTTACATGTTTTTTTTAAATTTAATTTACATGTTTTTTTGTTTACAAGCTTTCGTCCCCCTGTTGCCACTATAGGATGCCTTATCAGAGTAATTAAATATTATAGTTAAATGGGCATTGAGTAAGTTGGATACACAATACGATCATTTTAGTATCTCCATTTTATTTGAAGGTTGACTTATTATTAGACGATTAAGAAATAACAAGATTAAAATAATTGTATTTTCCTTTTCAAATAGATTTTATAAGCTCTCTATATTTGATGATCTTGGCTTTGGGTGAAATCTATTTAAGAGCCATAAAGGAAGTAGTTGATAGCTCTTTAGAAGTTGAAGAAGATCTAACAAGATCTTATTGCTTCAACTCTCTGTCTGACTAAAGTGGCCTTCAGAATTGACTTGCACCTAGCAATTCCTATCTTTGCTCACACCTTCACCTAAACATGAATTTTCAAGTGGTTATGTCTTATCATCATCTTGTTTCTTCAAATTCTTATATTGCTTTTACTTATTAGTAGTACATGTTATCAAGTAGTGTAAAGTTGCATTTCTTCAACTCAATTTTTTCATTAAAATAATCAATATCAACCAATCAATATCAATCTTTTAATGTTATTATAATGTTTAGCTATAATTCATATTATTTAAGGGAACAATAATATAATTTCTATTGACAGTGTTCTTGTTAATCCATGTTTTGACATGTCAACACGTTGGAACAAAATCATTCCCCTATTTGAAAGGATATTAGCCCCAAGAGTCTTCAATGTGAGATTATGGTTTTTAAAAGTACTTGAATGACTCTAGGTGAGTGTTTTAGATGTTCTGCTCTAACAAAATCCTACATGTGACCAAAAGCTCCTAAACCTCTGATGTGGTTCTCAATGTGACCAAAAGCTCCTATACCTCCTAGAACTTCCTAAACCTCTGATGTGGTTCTCAATGTGACCAAAAGCTCTGACAATGTTCTTGAAAAAGCTCCAATCATCGACAAAGAAGCTTGGGTGAGAAGCAACCTAGTAAAACTTAGGAGAATCATGGGACTTATGGAATTCACCATAGATATATTTTTGGATTGAACATATATGTTGAGAGGATACAAATTATGATTTTCATGATGTGTCTTTTGTGATTGAAACTCTGTTTAAAAATGGGGTTTTGGGAAAAATTATAAACTAGTAAAACTATCAGGAAGAGAAAAAAACTAGTCTATTATGTTTGAATAGATTTAGTGTTAGGAATTAAGTTTATATGAGACTTCCATGTATGTTGTGCAACCAAGTTGGTTAAGTCCTCTCAATAAATCATCCACATCTAGTTTCTCTATTATGAGATATGGATACATTAGTGATTGTCCATATATGTTGCTATTTTAACATTTAAATTTTACTAGTGATTATATATTGTCATTAGAAAATTATATTAAATAGGGTTATTGTAGAAATACTTTCTAGGTTTTGTAGATCTCTATACTATCTTTTTGATACATTTTAAAAGTTATCAAAATGTTATGTTTTTAGAACATTATGCTCATTTTAGTGAAAACTATTTTTGTGTAATTTAGATAGAACTTGCTAGCATGAAAGTATGTTAAAGTTATTACATGGATACTAGTTATAAGAGTGTGAGCATGAGTTGGAACTTATTCCCTATACTAACCATACACCTAAGTATAGTGATCTTATATTTGAGGGTCCTATAGTAGATTTGTGTATGACAATTTTGGTGTCATGGGTGGAATGTTTAACTTTCATTGTTACTTTATTTGATTCTCCAACTTATGGAGATAATCTCTTTATTGAGATATTGTTATTATGTTGTAAGATTATTTCTTGACTCTATGTTTAGGATGCGATTTTCCTATTTATGCTCATGTAAATCCAACTTGGGTTGGTAATGTATTATCTCCTTGGGGATTTGATTATATTTATGTGACATCCTTTGTGCCATGGTTGATTATTGTTATATGACATCCTTTGTTTCATGGATAGTTATATTTATGTGACATTGTTCATATCATGGTTGATTATATTTATATGTGGCATCTATTATGTCATGGTTCTACTCATTAGAGTACAGAGGTGGTCACATGAGTAAATAATTTATGGGAGTTATCTTGGACCTTCTTGACACCTAATTATCCTAAGGGCTAGGATGGTTTATATCTTAACTTCTATTGGAGGTGACAAGATTAAAGGACTAGGAAAAGTAGGGTTTCCTTGTCATGAGTGGATACATCCTGATATCATCTTCTTTACTTTGGTCCCAACACATTGAGACATCAATCCCATTAAGAAAGCTAGCTGAGCAATCAAGATTGCTCTTTCTTTCCATAGGCACCACATCATATGAAGCTCTAGTGCTCTTGATTGTAGAAGGTCCACAAAATATTTATACATTATTTTTTTCATCCATCACTAGAAGCTAGGAGATCTCTGAGGATAACACATATGGCTTATTTATTGATATGTATTTTATTCTACCCTATGCATAGGGTATGGTTCTCTATGGTGGCATAGTTAACCTTCTTGTCTTATGTGAGGTAGTGGTACTTGGGTACATTGCATAGTTGGGAGATGCCCTCTTGATAGGTTGTAGGGACTAGGTGTGTGTGTCATGGTTGTTGAGTCTTTGTTAGCTTTTATTTTATATGAGTATCATTATTGTTGTGATCCTATAATGTATGATGTGCTTGTATTTTATGTTTACCTATGTACTTTCTTTATGTATGTGACTTGTATTTGAGTTGTGAATGTTTGGATTATATGTTGTTGTATGTTATTGCTTGTGTGTGTGTGTGTGTGTGATTGAAATGTTGATTATGTATGTTTGGATACTTTTGTTGTGGTAATGTTAGGATGCATGATGTCAGTAGTAGTTCATGTGGATGATGTGTATAGTCTTGGATGTGTTGTACTAAGTCAAACTTTGTAGGGATGAAAGGACTTGTCGTTTCTAATGATGGTCATATTTGTCTTGTTCATCCTTGCATTTATATGTGTATTAGATGATAGAAAGGATGTGTTGATGTGCATTGAGAAATCTATTTCCATGTATTTGAGATGTTTTTGATCTATGGTTTCATGTGTATTCTTATGTGTTAATAAGGAAAATAACTAAATAATATAATCACTAGTATTGTATTGTACCAAACCTTTGTATTATAAAAAATGCTTCTTTGCCTTGACTGATGGATGGGGAGGGAACATACATCCTAATGGTGGTTTCAACCCCTTTCTCGATCAGTTGCATGATCATGGGAACTTGGAGGATTAGCTTGCAGAGTTGAGCTTAGAGTTATTCAGATATTGTTCATGATGTAAATTGTATATGGATACTTGTCTTTGTGGTGATTGGTTCATTTCTTACTATATTCATTATCATTGATGAGGGAACTGTAGTATTTAAACCCTTGTATATCTTTGTTATGTAATGATGTTATCTCCATTGATGAGTAAAATAAATGTACTTGGGATACTTTCATATTATTTGAGATGTACCTATTGTTTTACTTCCTAATTATGTTTAATTAGTGGGAGTTATATATTGTGTTGATCTTATTGGATATTACTTGCATGTTTTGTGCTTTGTTACATATTATTATATTGTGGAAGTTAATGAAAGTTGTTGGAAGTTTATCTTGTACCCTTTTGTTAACATAAAGTTGATTATTTTGGTTAATGCTTAAGAAATTTTGAGGTTGCATTTTAGAGGTTGTTACATTGGTATTAGAGTGAAGGTTCAAACACCAGGGAACTTGAGTTTGCTAATGAATGAAAAAGGGATTGGTGCTTCAAAATACTTAAGAGTTTTTCATGATTTTTTATTGTGATGAGATTGGAATAGTGATAAGTGGAATCATTATTATGAAGCTTGGGAAGGTACAACCACTTGGAGTTAAAGATGAATATTTCAAGTTAAGATTAGCTATTGGAGAATATGATCTTAAGGAAGAACCAATTTAGAAGAGATTTGGAATGATAAGCTTCAAGTGATAAATGGTTGAGAGTGGTCATAAAGAAGACCTAACTATTGTTTTGAGTTTTGTGTGAAGGTAATTATATAGTTCTATGGGATGAAAGTTTGAGTAAAATATGCATGCCTTTGGTGAAGGATAGGTTGGTAATAATTGGAATTTGTGTTTGTATAATTTTTTCTTTAAGGGGGAAGTCTGAGTGAAAATTGTGTTCTCAAAAGAAGTATTATAATTTTTGATGAGAAGGAAAATAAGTAAGAAGAGGTTTGTGGCCTATTTATCATTGTTAAGGAGTGACATTCGAGTTCAAGGATGAATTGGTGGTTCATTAGGAATTTAAATTTTTTGGTCCTAGTTGGCACTTGTGTGTGAAATTTAATGAATGGCTAACATTAATTGAATCTATGTTAAATGAAAAAAAATTGTCCTTGCTTGACTTATATATTATTGTGTGTTATATTTATGTGAAGCATGGATGGGAATCCATATGTATGTTTATCTTGTTAGATAATTATTTTTAGTGTATTTCTTGTATGTTTTTGATAGAAGGGGTAAAATAGGTTTTGAAGGGGCCCCGAAACCCTACAACCAGATGTTACCCCAAAGATATAACATTTTTGAATAGCAAGGAAAAGACAAAAAACACTTAAAGCATAAATATAGGCCTAAATATAACACCTATTATAGGTACTACCAACAAATAAATAGTAGCATAACATACAACTAGCCCACCAGAACCCGTTAGCAGGGTCACATATTTTTAAGAGTTTTAGCTTCGGTAATTCATGTTTATAAAATTATTCATGAAGTTTTGTGAAACCCATAAGTTCATCCTTCTCTTCTTGGAATGATTTCTTTTTTCTTCCACAGGTCCTCGAGCTAGAGCCACCCTATTCATTGATCTTTCCCTATTTTCCTTTGCTGCCAATTTTTTATATTTTTCCCTCAGCATCCTTCTCCTCCCCCATTCCTTCCATATGATCTTTCTTTAGCCCCTTCATCTTTTTAGTGATGATTCTTATCCCTTGTGTGTTGTTCTGGATAGTACATTTACTGATCTCCAACATCCTTTCCAAGTTTTTCTTTATTTCTTTCATTTCATTTTCCACTTTGTTCATTCGGTTGTCATGGTCCTAGCTATGAGTAACAAGGTCCTTCTCCAATTGATTAACCTTAGGGATGGCTTCCTAGGGTAGTTGAATCTCTGCATCTAACTTGTCATCAATTTCAACCCCCCTTCCAATCCTTTGCTGAATTGCATTAAGCCTAATGTTAATCCTATTTATTTCTATGAAAAAAATACTTAGTTAACCAGTGTTGGATGTCCACCGCTTCCCTAACCATCCCCAAAGTAGCGATGGACAACCAACACTGGTTAACTAAGTGGTGATGAAATCTTAGGTGATTTTGTGTATGAATACTTTTTTATAGTATGAGTTTTCCTTGTGAGTATTATGGATCTAAATTTTTTATTATTATTCATTAAGGATTTGAGATCCTCATAAGAATTTCCTATGTGATGCTATACTTTGTTTGAGTTTCTTGTATAATGTAATATTGTTGATATTATGAAGCCTTGTGGTAAGTTTTCATGTTGTATATCAAATCTTTTGTTATTAGATTACGTTGTGTTAATATTATTTCTTTTGGGAATCTGACATACATATGGATGGTTGGTTGAGGATTTAGGATCCTTGTATGTTAGTCTTCATGGTTGAGTTTTTATAGTCTTGATAGATAGGCATGTATGTGCTTTGAATACTTTAATTAGTAAAATGTTTAATTCGTAAAATTTAGAAAATTATATACCATTACAATTTCATGCTATTGTTTTTCTCATCTTAGTGTCCACTCCCTTAGCATGTGTAGGTCCATTTTATACCTTCTTTAGCCTTTTACAACCCATAAAATGTCATGTTTGTGTTATGTTTCAATCCTTATGTTTATTTTGTGAAATTCTATTTATATGTTATAATATTTTGCTTGTCCTCATGTGATTTGAAAGTTCAAAAGTTGATGTCACTTAGACACTAGCACTATGTGTGGACATCCACACAACACACTAGCATCTCAAGCCTATTTGTTTCCCAGTGACCATTTATGAGCATTTCTTACCACCTTTTGTGACATGGAGGATTTTTTGTAACACATCTATGACCCTCAAACAACTTGTTTTGACCTACCTCCTCCTTTCCTCCCTCCAAGTGATCTTTTTGAATAATTATTTATCATTGTGTGAAGATTTTTGGTAACTCCATTGTTCATTCTAGCAAACTCTCTTGCATTCTTTAAGCAACCTCATAACATTCTTGGAAATCTTTTATGGTTTTCTATAGTGTACAACAAAGTTGTGTTGTGTTATTCAAGCTCATGTGATCGAATCCTTGAGCTTTGACCTCATCACAGGGTTTTGTGGAACCACTATCCATTGTTAGGTTATACCTTGGGCCTTGTTCATGACTAGGTAGCTTTAATATTCATTTGTGAGGTGATTGTGTTCCATTTTTCTCTCTTTGAATTATTTCTTTTTCTGTAATCCACTTGTGAGTGTGATACATTTCATGGGTTTCTTCATTACCCTTCCTTCTTTTCATTGCACACTAGTTTTCTTTAGCTAGAGTAGATTTATCTTTAGCATTCATAATATCTTCATTGTCACTAGACTATTATTTTTGTAGATACACTTAGAAAATAAGAGCACACACTTATTTTTCAATATTTCCAACATTTTTTGTTTGTGGAGGTTGAAATACCAACATAGGGGCTTGACTTGAAGAAAAGCTCCCAAACAACACCAACATTTGTTTATTTTCTCTATAGGTTACATATTTGAAGGAGGAGATTTCAATTGCATACTGGTTTTGTAGATTTTCCCCTCTATTTTTATCATTTAATACATTTCTTATGACTTTACTTATGATATATTTCTAATTCTATCTTTTATTTGTCACCTGGAAACTTCTCAGTTTTGTTGTTGTTTACTCTTGTGCATGTTAAGTGAAAAAGTTGAGAACATACTTGGATTTTTTTATTTTCCATACAATCTAGACTATGGCATGAATGCACATGCATCTAGGTTAGTGAGCTACTTGTCCCTGTCATAGGTTCTTCTTAGTTTTCTCTTTCTATTCCTATTTATCTTTAGTTGAATTTTATATCTTGTCTTTGTTAAAAGTTTAATTTATGTTGATTAACATAGTGTTTTAAGTTGATTTGAAAACATAGTCTTGTCAAGGGTAAAACACAGGTTTATCTAGTAAGGATCTACTCTTCTGATAAGATAGAAATATATTATAGTCATTTAGGTGAGCTATTTGTTCCTAGTGTAGTCATTGATATCATTGGGTAAGTGAAATCACACTTTTCTTTGCTGAGTTCAATTTCATACACTACATTTTGGTGAACTTTCTTACACATATTTTTCTATCATGGTTCACACTACATTTTAGTGAACTTGATGTTCTAAGCTTGCAATCATCTAAACAATAATCATCACAATTGATTGTGCATTGTAAAGCTTAACTCCATTGATGAGCTTCACCACATAATCTTCATATTCTGATCATATTGTTAAGTGAAGTTTAAGAAACACTAACATGGCTCAATCTCATCCCTTCAATACCCATATTAGACTGGGACTTGATTTCTCTAACTTCCCCTATGACACCACAACAACAATTATACATATTCTTTCATCTTTCTCACTCTTACAGTGATAAGTTTCCATGATGTGAATGTGGCCTTTGATCATGAGACTGCATTAGGCAGTGTCTCCCAGACCCAGGTGCATGATTTCAATCAACACCTAGTAGACTATCAATGATTCTTGAGAAGTTCAAGAGTATGTCTAATGCTGTTATGCCTCTTGTCAAAGCCATCCACAAAATGCTATTCGGTCACCCAGATGGTCTTGATTTCCTTCATGGCATAGATCACATTGTGCATAGTGATGTCCCACCATTAACAACTTGCTAGGAAGGAACTTATGATTCGAATTCAAATATTACTACTCAAAAAATTTCTATCCCAATGACTACATCTTACACTCAAACATACACATCATCTCACATGGTTACTTATGCTCCACAACATGGTAACACAGACACTGGTTCATCTGAAATGGTGAGAAACCCCATAAACTAATATGGGTTTGTTTCCCCTTCTATTCCCTTACAATTTACTTTTCTAGGTGGGTACCTTGGAACCTCCCAACATATGATCTTGCCTCTAACAAACCCTATTTCTTTTGTTGCTACTTCTATACCTATGCACACCACTGATCTAGTTATAAACCAACTTTTACAAAATGTTGGTACTCTTCAATAGTAGCTTCCTACTCTTTCCACATCTTCTACTCAACCCCTCACTCTACCATACTATCGATGTAGTCCCTTATCACTTACCATCTTAGTAGCTCCATTTCCTGCTAGTTTTGAGGCACTATGATTTGAAAAGTATTTTGGTAAGGGAGACCCAAAAATCCATGTGTCTAGTTTTACTACTTTATGCAATGATTTTATCTTATAGGACCAACTATTAGCAAAAATCTTTCCATAGTCATTGAAACACACTCATTGGATTGCTTTTGCTCATCACCTGATCATTCTATCTCTTCATTTGAAAAACTAGAAATCTAGTTTCTCTAGCACTTCCAAGTGAATATTGGACCCCAGGTCACCTTCATTAACCTGACCCACTATCACCAAGGTGCTCAAGAGAAGATAATTGATTTCATATATTTAGATTACTAATTTTTATTCTCATACATTCCTTATCCTTTACTTGACTCAAATGTGTAGTGGATATTTATTGGAAACCTACAACCACTAATTTGAGATATGATTTGTCTAATGAAATATCCTTCTTTTGCTCATCTCTGTACAACACTCTACAACTATCAGCAGTCAGTTATCCAGTTTGAGGTACCAACCTCGCAAGCTCCTACTAGATAGTCTGATCCTTCCCCTTCTTTTAATAATTATAAAAAAACAAAAAATTATTCAAAAATAATATTTCCACAATTATTAATAATGCACTAGCCACAACACCCTCACCAGCTACTATGGCCCTCTCTTCATCAAAGTAATAAACAAAAAGACAATTCATGCCTTTATTTGAATCTATTTACTCTATATTGTAGTAACTCTTAAATAATAATTGAGTGTAGTTGGCAACCATTCATCCATTAGACACAAATAAACCTTTTCCACCTTCATATGACCCAAAGGCATTTTTCCAGTTTAACAGAGTTCCTAGCCATGATACAGAGAGATGCCTACATCTTAAGAACATTGTGCAAGACCTTATTAATTTGAATGTGATATAAGTCTCTAGAGTAAACCAAAAAGGTAATAAATTAGTTGCTCCACCAAATCAAAATTTGTAAATTTGCACAAACCTACTTTCCATCCATTCTTCAAATTTTGTAGATCTTGCTTCTACCTCCCAAGTTCTAGAAAATGACAATTCCTTTTTTGAGATGGTAGCTGGAATGGTGGACATCCACCCTTGAGTTCCTCAGGAGTGGCATGTCCCCAAACCTATCATTTCCTTCTCTCTCGATGTGTCAATGCATATATACGATGGATCTCTTAGCATTATGTTTCCCTCAAATTTGAATTTGTGGTCTTTCATATTTTCTTTCATCCATTTATATCTCATTTGGGTCCCATATCCTTTCAGTTGGCGATTTTCCCCTTTCTTGAACTTCTTGTCTTTTGGGAAAAGTTTCAGTCGGTGAACCTATCGACAAATGAACTCATTCCCTTCTTCTATTAATGGATGTTGACTACCTTGTACTAGTCACTTCCCTCACAAGTCTTGAGTCCTCTTTTCTTTTGTCTTTATCATCTTTTCATCACATCTTCAAATTTTGTTTTTTGTTCCCAAGTTCATAAGTTCCCCGGTTTGCCGATAAGTTGATAATGCTACTTAAATTGATTATATACATATCTCTCCTTGAATCAACAATTAGTTCCTAAGTTCATGAAGACACCAAATTGCTAGTTTTCTGACCAAGCATGTCAAACACATTTGATGCTGTAGAGTGTACTTTATGTTCCACAATACCCAACTTTTTCGATTTGCTAACAATTATATAGCTCAAACATTTGGAAGGTCCATGAAGGTATCATTTTTTTGATAAAGGAGCCTTTGGTTTGTGAATGCCTCTAATCATTGACAAAGCGGTGGTTCATGAATGTGGCACTTTTCTAACTTTGAGACACATGTACTCAAATAAGTTCAAAAGATAATGTTGCTGATAAACAAAAGAAAAAGCAAAAAATGAAAGGAGAGGCAATATTGGTAAAATAAAAAAGTGCCATTAAAGTTTGCTTTTGCTGACTGCACATAATGTAAGGTTCACCAAAAGGAAATTTTGTCAATAAAGAGCTTTTGTGAAAGCTAAAAAGTGGCCGATTGAAGAACACTTTACTTGGGTAATTCGGTGGGTGTAAAGGTTGTGTTTATTGCTAGGGGCATTAAACGACTTCACTTTACTTCCTTTCCTTATAAATCCAATTTCCTCTTTGTAAAATCATTTGTTATCACTACCTAAAGAGGAAACCCCAGGAGCTGAACACAACTAGTTGTCTTCATCCTCTCGTCCAAGTGTCGGCAACCAGGTAATCATAGTCACCTGTTTCTAGTCTAAAAATTATTACTAGCTAGTCAAGTACTGTGAGGGGGTAAAAATTCAAATTTTAGCCATTATTGTTCATGAGATTTAAAGTCTTGATTTCAATCATTGGGCTCTATTGTCTTCCATCCTACCATTTGAAATTACCATCCCTTGCCAAGACCCCAATTCCTTTGCATTGGTTACTCAAACTTGTCAAGATGAAATATAAATACAAAGGACTAGATATTCCTTTTATTGTTGGGAATGAGTTGTCTGTGGTCAAGGACCCAGATTTCAAGAATGCAAACCTCCATGAATTCTAGTAGAGAATGAATACCAATCCCAGACCAATAATTACACAGAGAGTGTTTGATAGTGGATTGGCCCATGCTGGGGGTTTCCCTCCAGCAGTTAAATGCCATGACTTGGTGATGGTCTGCATACAAAACTATCATCCTAAAGCTAGAGAAATCAAAACTGTTAGTAGTCATACCATTTTGTCACTGAATTCTGATTCTATTGCTGATAGATTAGGCTTGGCCACTCATGATGTTTATGTGGAAGTGTCATTGGAGAAATCCACTAATTTCTTTATAGATGGCAAAAAGAAATGCAAAGACACAATTGCTACTACTTGGGTAAAGAAAGCAAAGAAAAGTGGGTCCAAGTTGCCCCAAAATTTGGTAAGGGGCCATTTCCAAGATGAAATCTCTGATATCATAACCCTATTACATAGGGTTACTGGTAGCCAAGAATGTGATACCTTTGAAAAATGGACATGCCAGTATGTTTTAATAATTTGTACATGGAAGCAATTTATTGATTGGTCTCAACTAATAAGTGACCAATTGCATAAACAATTGACAAATTTTTAAAATAAGGAAAAGTTTCATATGTGTTCATATTTTATTTATTTATTGGCTACTACTCAGCCTAGATGGCCAAGTCTATAGGTGGTAGGTCCTTTGATAGTTGAAACAAAGGTATATGATTACTTTCCTCAACTGAGGGAAGCAGATGGAAATGAATTGTATAGAAGAGTTAATGATGCCTTCTTAATGCTCATGGTTAGCAGAATTTTGGAAAATCCTCAAGTCCAAATTTTTATAGAAGCTGCCAATTGGGTCATGATCTTTGGCATTTATTTCATACAATATGATAAATTTACATACATTAGAATTGGGGGTTTTCAATATCCTCCACTCAAACTACCTAGATATTCTTTAGATTATGTGGTGTTTTTGGAAGTGTACAAACAAGCTTATTTGGCAAGACAAAGATATTATATTGCAAATAAGAAAGGGTACCCATTTCCCTTGAAGTTGACACATTATACTTGTGCTAAGCTTGAAGATGCCAAGAATGTGGACATAATACTCAATCATTTTCACTTACAAACATTTGGATCTAGGAGTTATTTTGATAGTAAAGATATTGTTAAAAAGAACTTGTATGCTCCTATGCTGAGAAAGGATATACCTCATCTTGAGGATTTTTTGGCTGATTGTGTCGATGAATATGAAGTGAGAAGGAGAGAATGGTCCAAGTTAACTCTAAATCAAATGAGGATGTATAAAATTGGTTGGAAAATACCTGATATTGTTGATGACTATGTGGATATTGTTGATCCTTCTTTTGCTACAAAAAGTGTTAAACCCTTGCCTGACATCAATTGGGATACGGGTAAAATTTATGATCTCAAGACTAGATCTCTCTCTGTCTTAGATAGAAATCTGGCATAGTCAAAATCTAAGGCTGGTGATAATGATGTAGGTCTTTCTCTACATCATGACCAAGCTATGGATACATCAGAAGATGCCATGAGTACTCCTAATCATGACAACTCTTCACAGGATAACAAAGGTTCCAAGTCTCCTTGGAAAGATGAGTAGAAAGATGGAAGCAGTGATACAATCTTGCATACCGAACAAAACAAAACTCCTCCTACCTCTTCCCCATCAGATTCTTTCAAAACTCTACATCACTCTAAGAAGAAATTAGGGGATGATAGCCTCAAAACAGATAAGGTGTCTCAGAAGACCACTAAATATTTCTCTGTGACTAGCACACCATGATGGTTGAAGATAGAGGTTAGTAATAAAAGGAGGTATTCTTAGATTATAGACACTGAGTTTGATGCTATAGCAAGATTACCAAAATTGGATTCAGCCCCTAAAAAGGCAAAGAAAATGTCAAGACTAATGGTTGATCCTATCTCTAAACACTAATGGAGATTGTTGAACCTATGGTGAACATGGAATTAAAGGATATATCTGTGGATAACTTCCAAGTGAGTACAATGGACCTAGGACCTCCATCTATTCAAGGAGATATTCATAATGCTAAGCTGTCTATTGATATATTGGCCAACCGAGTTGAATATGAAGAAAGAGAAATTGAAGTATTAGAGGATCAAGTGGAAATTCTTACTTCTTATGTTAAGTCTATTGTAGACATAGACTCTTGGCCTCTGTTTGGACCCCCTAAAGGCCTCACTATTGAAGTATTAGATCAAGTTAATAGAAAAATAGATAGAAATTCTAAATGATATAAAGGCAATAAGGAAAGAGCAGACTATGGTCAGTGTGGCTAAGAATAATTTTGATGTCATGGCCAAAGTGGACTCTAGTACCCTCCTAGCAGAGAAGGTTATAGAGAAATTGGAAGAGAATGAGTTAACCAAATGGGTAGCTGCCGTTGATTGGAAGATCTACCTAGAGCAACAACGCATCAATGATTTGAAAAAGCTTAGTTAAGAATTACAAATCTTATGTACTCAATATTCGCAGTGCCTTTGTTTCCCTTGGGACAGACTTGTGGGATGACACTGAAACTAATAATTTTCTAGATTTGTATAGCATAAAAGAAAACCTTCAAAGAATTGATGAATGGAGAATTGAAGATCAAAGAAGATATGAAAGGAAATGTCATGGAAAGACTTAGTAATGTCTCTGCTTGCCTATCAAATCTTAAGAAAGACCTTTCTAAGATGGAGAAGAAACTCATTGAAGCAAGCCATGTGTTACAAAAATGGAAGACAATGCTCGCCATTACCATTGTTCCCAACACTAAAGGTGTGCTTTCTATCATAGGAAAATTTGAATCCATGCAGTCCAGACTAAACGCTACTCAGAAAATAGATGATGCAATAGAGAAGGGGATACTAGATACAACAGAGAAGTCTGATGCTATAGAAGATGATGTTGATAATGTCATTCCATAATTATTTCTTAATTTATTAAAGCACTTGTTAAAACTCCTTTAATTTTTCTTCATACAGACCTTGTTGTATAGTGGTCTATCAATTATGACAAATATATATGGGAAACACAGTTCTATTCTATTTTACTATATATTTTGGAAGCAAGGATAAGGATCATCTTTTCTTTTGGCTAGAGGATTTTCATTGTACTAGACTAAATTATCTTGCTCTGAATTCTGAAGTAAGGGGGATATTGTGATAATATTTTGTGGTGATATCAAGTTCATTTATATTTGAGGATTGATAATGAGTTGGTTATTTAAATGTCGATTATCTATTCTTTGTATGTTGAATTTTTAATCTATGAATCTTGATGTTCATTCAAAATTGTTTGGGATGTTGATAACTTGCTTCCCTATTTGAGATATTATCACCTAAGTGTCTCTCTTTGTATGCTGAGATTTGATGCTGAAACTATGGTATTGAGATTGGTTGAGAATTTGTACAAACTATTTTCCTTTCATTTGTACATCTAAGGGAGAACTCTATATTTACTATGAATCTTTCCCATAATATGAACAATGTTATGGTTAGATAGATATTTTAGTTTTTATATGTAATCACCTTACTTCACTTTCTAGTTAAAAGTGTAACCAAAAGATTTAAATTATCATAAGAAGGGAGTTGTACCTTCTAAAACCTTCAGAGGGAAATTATATAAAAGAATTATCCAACTATTAGTGAAGTTGTCATTGCTAACGGGAAAATTAGAGTTATTTAAGCAATGACAAATCTGTTTGCTAATACATTACTACATAAGTCAATGGAAAACCCATTAGGGGTGTTTTCATTGACTTGATTGGTGAATGTAGTTATAGAGGAATTTCTATATATTCATGATTTGTATAAAGATATAAGGGTAAAAGCATAGAATTGTGTCACTTTTGGCTGACTTATTAGCACAAGTGAATTTAAACATTTCTAACTAAAATTCATTTTTTTTCAAACATATGGTCTAGTGAGATTCATTCTAGCTAAGTTAGATATGGGCCACAACTTTTCCAACTAGAAGTGTCCCCTAAATACATATGTAGCACCACTTGGAGGCCAATTTACCAAAAAAATACAAAATTTCAAAAAAGTTAACGTTTCAACAATTCCTACTCATCTAAATAATTTTTTTAAAAAAAATCTAAAAATACCCTTCCAAAATATAAGGTTGATTGTCATATCAAGAAAAAATAGTAAAGTTTATTTTAAAAAAAAAAATATGATGCACTAGAGAAGAGATTCCATGTCAAGATATATTTTTTTTTCTATTTTGGATAAATAGTCAAGAGAAAAGCTGACATCCCATCGAAATAATTATTTTCCAGTACACGTGACTTTTAATATTTATTTAAAAATATATATTTATCAAAATGCATAAAAAATAAATCTATGCACTAAAGTTTCAAGTTATAAATACACACAAAAAATTTGAAGGAAAAAAACTAAAATTTACTATAAAAAGAGAGACGTCCCACTTAACTTCATTTTTCAACATTTTATCAGCAACTAAATTATAGTGTCAATTTTATAAAAAAAATGTATTCAAATAATTTTTTAATTTTTATAAAAATACAAACATAAAATACACTAAAAAATATACATTTCATTAATTTACATCATTTCAAAATTCAAAATGTATATGTCACTTTTTAGAGATTCAAGTTAAAAATTTAGATTAGCGTTGGCCATTTCCTTTATAAAAGTGTGACACAACTTTGTACTTTTACCCATAAATATGAGCAATCAGAAGTCTATAAATGATCACATGATGGGCTTTCTAGACCATCCTTGGTTTCACTAACCTTCTCTGTCTAGGTGGGACCAAAAACCCAAGATGTTCCTTTCTCTATGATCCATACCTCAAATCATATTCAAGTAAAGATAGGCCATCCATGAATTTATTCCATGAAGGTAGTCCCCTCCGTAATTCACAAGTGCTTGAAATTCCCATATGACCAGGAGTAGTGCAGACAATCCATCACAATGGATTTCAACCTATCTCACTACATGAGAATTTATCTTTGGATTACTTTTGGCTAGCCTCGACTAATTCCCTTCAACCTCACAATGATGTCTTATTTATGTCTTATCATTAGTTAAAATCTAGTTGAATTGCACTCCTGTCTAGTGGCCCTTCTTCCTCTTCTCTTACAGTTTCTCCCACTTTGGCCTCTTAGTCTCTAGTGATGGCTCTCATTCCTTCTAAATGCACCATCAGTAGTAAAAGGAAAGTAACTTTCATTGAGTGACCCTCCCTATATCCATGTGGCTAACTATTATTAAATAGTTTCTCTTCCAACTTCTTACTCAATGGCTAGAGGTAAACAACCATTATTGCATAAATTGCCTCTTTTCCCTATAGTTTCTCAACCTCTAATTGTTTCTCCTATTCTTCCTACCTCTTCAGTGGTGTGTGGAAAGAAGCCTACAATATGAGACCCTCCCCCTCATCCTATGGTTTCCCAACCTTAAATGGTTATTTTTATTCCTCCTCCTACATCTTAGATAAAGGAAGAAAAGGAGTTTGTGTTGGCAAACCCCCTTCTCCTTTAGTAGAGGCTCTAGCTTATACTACAAGAGATCATATGCATCATCATCATGTTGTAGCTTGATAGTGTGCTATTAAAGCTAAGTCTATTTCTGAGCATCCTCCTATGTGGCCACCTCCTGATCTTGCTCCTCCTTTTGAGCCTCAGCCTCCTCCTTCCCAATGTGAACCTCTCCCCATCGTCGATCCCTACATCTCCTCAACTTAAGCTAGATAGACCCCATCATTCCAATCATTTCTGATTAGCCTCTTTTCTTGAAGCCCCTCAATCTTCCCAAAGTTAGTGTCATTTCTAGTGTCACTCTCTCATCACTTGTACCATTCTAGTGCACTTGCAACCAATTTTTTTAAGATGTTCTCCACCCCACCATAATTGACATTGATATTACATGTCCACCACCTAAACACAAACTAGAGCATTACCCCACACTGCACTTCTACAAACCCAAGTGAATGATGTCATCTCCACCCCCTCTAATCCCTTCTACATTAGTTCAAGTCCTACTATGGAGAATTCTCCTCCACTCATGACTCTTAGTGCTTACATTTCTACCAATAACACTAAGCAACCTTGTATTGTGTAATATTGTGATAGTGATTTGAATTACTCTTCCTCGGTGGAGTAACTCTTTGAATCCTTCATGTATATTCCTTCATTGTCTTTGATATTTACATGATATTTGACAATAGCCCTTGTTGATGCTCAAGAGGATGTTGCTCCCATAGTTGATCCTCTCCATTCCATTATAGGGGACTCTCCTAGTACTATTCTTAATGTGATCCTTCTATTATCTCATCTCTCATCCCCTTATTATGAACAAAATTGGGACCTAGGTGATCTAATGGTGTCTAACCTGTGAGGACGGTACCTCCATTTCATTTGTATGTGTTTACGTGCTTGCATGTCTATTTTGTCTTCCCCATAAAAATTCTTGATATATGTTTGTTATCTCCTCTAGGAGGAACCATGATGCCCTTGTATGCATGTGGATACAAGGGGAATGGAAATATTGACCCATTCTTCTATTTGTATATATATTCCTCTATATGTTGTCTATTTGACATTTTCAACATTTTGGGGATGATGCAAAGCACTGGAAGATTTAGACCCAAAATTTTATTTTCTTTTGTTTTCATGTTACATTCTTCCTTTGTCCTTGTAGATCTACATACTTGGGGGATGATGAAGATTTTTTCCTTATCTCTTAGTGATCTTCAACTCCTTTATATTTATACTAACCCCAAGCATATAGATCCCTTTGTGTTTTATGATGTTTCTGAATTTTTATGTGATAGGCTTTTGCGTTGCTCAATGTCATTCCATGTTTACACAAGTTTTTGTGTATCATGTTTGTAACATCATGTTGGTACCTCTCCTTGGGGGGCACCTCTTTGTAAGGATGGATTTGGTAATGTATCTCTTTATATATGTTTCCTAAAGTTCTTTCACCTCTTTCCTCTTATTCTACCTTAAAATTGATTGCATACTTTTGCTTTGTGCAATTATTTTAAGGTCAGGACATATTTTGGACTTTTCACATTTACACACACCATAATGATGGTACTATCCTTGAAGCATTCACTTCCTATAGAATTAGTAGCTTGTGGTCTTAATAAGGTTAGATTGATCACCCTTATCAAGATTACCTATCCATGCTAGTCCATGTAATTCCTGATATTGTATTGACATACGAGCCACCTAGTGACACAATGCTAGCTAGTGTGCTCCATTTTTGCTACTTTTTGGTACTTCTTGTGAGTCACCTACCAATGTAGTTTTCTACTTATTGCAATTCAAAGAGGTTGGGTGTGGTTCCTAGCCCTCATAGTGTGCTAGGGCGCTAGAACCATACTTAGCATCCTTCTCGCAGCACATCATTAGAAATGCCTTCTCTCTATCTTTTCTTTCTCTTTTCTTGTATGCTATGTATTCATTTATGTTTGTATTTAATGTGCATTAGATTATATGACTTGCTAACATTTTTGTTTTGGAAAATTATATTCGATCTTATCCTTCTTTCTTGTAGATTTTATATATATCTATTTCTAACATTTCCTTTTGTGCATGTTTTTAGTGCCTAATACTATGGTCTTGTAGGTTTTCAATCTAGGGGCTTGTTTCGTCTTTTCAAAGAACTCTTTGTGGCCTCTAGAATATCCTTTTTGGGTAACCTTTGTTATGTTATTTATTTTATGTACTTTAACTTAGCATATCACTTAGGGTCATAAGCCCACTAAAGTGGGGGCTAAATGTAACATAGAAATTTGCATACCTATTATGTACATAGGTATATGATATTATAATGTATTTAGGTAGATGGAGATGCTGACATGTGGCACACATCCCTTAAGTTAGTTATATTACCTGTCTTATGGATAACTTGTATAATTAATTGTATCATGAGTTGAGTAGGCCCTTATTAGGATTACCCTTCCATTATGTTATTAGGAGGTGGAATATATATAGGAGGTGAATATCATTGTAAGATATGTGTGGAGTATGATATTGTATTGAAGATCTCTTGGAGATATAGAGTGGAGTGTCTTCTTCCATAATGAGTGTTGTATGGTGTTACCCTACATGAAGGGTTTATTCTATTTCTGCATATATTGGATATTAGGGCATATTGGCCCACAAACATCTCTTTTGTTGTGTGAGATATATCTTCTACATTATATTATTTATATTATTATATGTTTGGATCATTACAATACCCTTATAATTTCATGCTACATTTTTTATTCATTTTAGTATCCACTCCCTTAATTTTTTGTAGGTATATATTTTTAGCACTACTTTGGCCTTTTCCAACCCACAAAATGTCATGTTTGTGTTTTGTTTCAATCCTTATGTTTGTTTTGTGAAATTTTGTTTAAATATTATAATCTTTTGCTTGTCCTCAAGTGAATTGAAAGTTTAAAATCTAATGTCATTTAGTCATGTTTCTGGATTTAACTGTGTATAATTAGTTAGAATCAACGTTTCAGATCACACTCCATGATCCATCATTAGGATCATTCTATCCTACAACTCTCTACATCCTAATGATGGATCACAGAGTGTGATCCCAAACATTGATGCTAACTAATTATACACAGTTAAATCTAGAAATACGACTGAACAATATTATGGACTATGGAAATCTGATGTCTTTAATCTAATGTCACTTGGACACTAGTGCTATGTGTAGATGTCTATGCGATGCGCTAGTGTCCTGAGCTTATCTATCACCCAATGACCATTTTGAGCATATCTTACCACCTTCCATGACATGCATGATTTTGTGTAACACCTCCATAACCCTAGAATGGATTGTTTTGACCTACCTCCTCCTTTTCTCCCTCCAAGTGACCTTTTTGAATAATTCTTTCTCATTGTGTGAAGCTTTTTGGTAACTCCATTGTTCATTCTAACAAACTCTCTTGCATTCTTTGAGAAACATCATAACATTCTTGGCAATCTTTTGTGGTTCTATATAACATACAACAAGAACTCCAATCATCAATTAGACATGCATTAGAAGAAGAAGGATGAAAATTATTGACAACATCATTAATAGGAGTTAATGGTGGTGTAATTTATTTCAGCAAAGAAGAAGGAATAAGATTATGAAGTGTAGGAGAAATATTTTGATGCTTAAGATCTATTTGTTGATCTAGTAGTACATAGGATCTAGATGAACTTTAATTGTAAATATTTAATTACCATAGACAAATTTAATAGATTGATGCAAGGTAGATGGAACTATGCCCATGGCATGAATCCATAGTGTACCTAGAAGATTGTATGTAAGAGCTCTAGGCATCACATATACCATAGTAGGTAATGTAATGGGGCCCAACTTAATGGACAAGGTTATGGTGCCTAGCATTTGGTAACTAATGTTATCAAAACACTAGATAGAGAGATTTGTTGGAGAAATGCAAGATGCATCCAAATTAATTTAGTTCAAGAGGTCTACACCACATATGTTGAGACCTGAACCATTTTTAATGAGAGTACACTTGATACCAATGGAATTTATGCCAAAAATAATAAGAGGTTCATTTTTCTTGTAAACCTTAACAGAAGGAAGTTCATATTGTTTGAATATGATATTAGTGGTGTTGGTATAGATATAATTGAGCAAGGTAGCTATCTTATTCATCTTAGTAGAATATGACACAAAGAACTTTTGTAAAGTCTTCTAGAGCATGCCATGATTGGTAGGTGAAGTCTTAATGATATCCCAAAGAAAGGTCTTAGATTGAGTAGTGTGAAGCTACTTAATAGGATCATAACCTCTAATAGCCTTGTTAGAAAGATGAGCAATTGATGTGGGAGAATAGGAGTAGAAGTAGGAAGAGAAACAAGAATACAAGTCACTTGTTTATTTTGACAAGTGTTGTATGTGTAGGATATTGCATGTAGGTCAGGAGGCATGGGCACATTAAACTTAATAGAATGAGTGATATGTGTATAGTATTCATGGGGTCAAGGATTTCTAGGAATACTCTAAACCATGATGATGGGATGAGAAGGTGGAGGTATATTTGGTATACCTTGCACAATGATTTTAGGTTTTTGCATCTCCCTTGTGGAGCTTGAAACAAAAATTATTTTAATTAATTTTTTAGAAGAATAATTTTATGAAGTAGATGAGGAAGAAGTAGTAACATGCATAAAATCATTGAGAGCCTCATCTATCTTGTCAAAATCTCCCTTAGAGAAGGAATTGTCAAAAATGGTGAAGTTTAGAAGAAAGAGATCCAACATGGTTGGATGCTATGATGAAGCTCAGGTTCACCAAAATGTGGACCACAAAAGAAGTATAAAGGTGAAAGATGTCAGGTTTACCAAAATATAGTGTATAAAATTGCTCTAACTAAGAAAGTTTTGTTTTCTAAGATAAATGTTTTCAATGGCACTACTCTAGGATTAAACTAATTTCAAGAAAGAAAATATTTTTCTATTGTTCTAAACAAAAAGAACAAAATACCTCTAGAAAATCCTATAATGCTTTATACTTGGAAAATAACATTTTTCACTAAGATAAAGCATAATGATGAATGACAAAATGTTGATTTATGAGAAACTAAAACATAAATTGTAAGAAATGGATTCAAAACTATCAATAACAAGTAATGTGGAACCTAGCACAAAAATCTAGAATTCACTATGTAGGATGCCCATATGATGTACAAACATCTATGTGATGTGTTGTTGTTCGTATGATAGAATGCACATAAATTACTCATAAACACATCTTTTCCCTTGAATTTCATGCCTAGTTGCATAGAAATAAACAACAACAACCATCACAAATACCCAAGTGATAAAGAAATGAAGAAATGTAAATAAATATAAGTATTTTAAGAGAAATAGAAATGACAAGAAAGGGGAAAATACTTGCAAACCTCTATGTGGTTGAGTACTCTTTGAAATACCTATAGCTAAACCTGACAAGAAAAATGTTTAGGGATACTTGGGAGCTTACCTAGTCTGATCC
Source organism: Cunninghamia lanceolata (assembly GCA_027924645.1). Classification (NCBI taxonomy): domain Eukaryota; kingdom Viridiplantae; phylum Streptophyta; class Pinopsida; order Cupressales; family Cupressaceae; genus Cunninghamia; species Cunninghamia lanceolata. The sequence continues at coordinate 1,014,282 of BSBN01001187.1, read as the reverse complement.
AACCCCAATTTTGGTCTTTCAACCTCCATGGGTAGCCAAGATATAAAAATAATAGAGAAATGTGTGTGCTCATAGCCTAAGTGTGTCTAAAAACTAAAAGCATTAACAGAACTATGAATATAAAATCTTACGTCTACATAGATTGACAAACTAGTGTGTATGAGTTTGATAAAAAGAGGTGAGAGTCACCAATAGATTTTCCAAGAGGAATAGAAATGATAAAGAGCAGAAAATGTTGCAATATGTATTCAAATAAGAAGAAAAATTATTTAAACTATAAGACTACTAGCATGATGTAGAAGAGAAATGGGCACTTGCAGTTGTCCAAGAAAATTTCAATAGCATGCAGCTTCAACAATGGAGTCTTCAACCAAGCAATACCATGAAAAGCTAAGAAAGAGAGATTGTGGAGATTTTTCCAAGTTGCAAGAGAGAAGCCAAGAAAGAGAGTTAGTTTCAAAATTTGCTTTTACATGAGGCTAATGCGGAAGCTCAAAGGTTGGATTTGGATGTAAAAGGTGGTAGCTACGGGCAATTGAGTAGGAAATGAATGTTTAAATTTTTGAAAACTTCTAGGATGCTAGTGCATTGCATCGATGTCTATGTGTCATGTTGGAATCTTGGGGAAATTTCCTCAAATTTTACATGTGTCTTAAAGACAATAGCTAGAACTTGACTATGTTGCAAAATCTTGGCAATTTGGTGAAGGTAAAATAGGCCAAGGCTAGGCTCAAGTGATCCTTGAAACATGCTGCAAGAATAGATGCCAAAATGAGTTCAAAACATAAGGTGAAATTGTGAGTGTATGCAATTTTCTATATTACAAATTATATATTAAAGTAGATTATGTCAATCCCACTAGTAACAAGGTAGAAGGATATAACACTCCCTTGATATATATAAATGGTTTTCTATAAAATTAATATTGATTTTGTTGATAGAATTCTCAAGAGAACAACATGACAAGATCTAGGAAGGATCCCTTGAGGTTCCAGAATTGGCCAATTAATTTGGGTCATAGGCTTAATAACATTACTTCTAGTTTCATTGTTGATGATTTGAGATAAACAATTATTCATTCTTGTTCACAATAATAAAATCTAGATTTTTTTCCTTGAAAATTAATTTTGTTAAGTATTTCCTTGGTTTGATTTCATGCCAAAATTAGGTATGTATAAGTTAAACAATAGAGTAATTCTTAATGATAGAATTGTTGGATAAAATCCAAACTATTGAATCAACTGGGCCAATCTTTGTATGGCATGTGTGAACCCATAGAGAGAAGAAGATTTGTTCCTTGGGAGGGAGTGGTTTTTAAAAGTTAGAACTAAAATTTAGAATAAACTTTGCCTTAACAAGATTCGACATCCACAGGAGTTGTAGGAGATAATCTTATGAGAAGTCTAGAAACAAAAATTCTTTAGGCAAGTGCTTAAATGAATCCTCACATCTATTAGGGAGAAAGGTTTGGGGGAAAGGTCTCCTTGATTGCCCTAAGAAGTGTTGGTGAGTTAAACTAGTTAGATCATGCCACATGTCAACAGTGGGATGATCAATGCCTTCATTATAGTCACCATTTGAATTTAGACCTGAAACATGATTAGACAAGTCTTAAGTAAAGACTTATATCCATGGGATCTTAGGAGGTATCTACTTACTAATTCTTGAAAGAAAAATTTGATTATACTAATTTTTATGAAGACTTGGGTCTACAGGCTCCTTTGAGGATATTGAATTTTGAAATTAAGAATAGAGAGCACTAGATAAATTTGAGCTCATAAAGTTATTACATTTTTAGGAAAACTCAAGAGTATTTGTCAAGTGAAAAAAATTGGATAGATTATCTTAAATGAATATAGTGTCTATCATGACCCTTGGGAGAATTAATTTGCTAACTCTAGAACTGAAGTAGCCAACTATTTTAAAGACTAAGAAATCTCATAGCTATAGGAACAATTAGGATCCTAACTAGAGTAATTCAATATCATCTAATAAACATGAGAATATAAAGAAATCATATTTGTCCATGTGTCATCTTCATGAGGCTAGGAGACCTTAACATTTTGAAGCTCCTAGAGTCAATTTTCTCAAATTTCCAAAATTTTGCAATTGTTGGAGTGACTTTAAGAATGACAAGAGTCAAATTTGGATGTGTAATGGAGTTGCCACATGCTACTAAAGTTGTTGTATGATTGTGACATGTTTTTTCAATTTATAGAACTTGAGTCCAAATGTAGAGAATCCTATGTAGCTAGGAAGAGCCTCTGAATTACTTGGAGAGATTAACTTGATGGATTTGACCCAATTCTAATTCAAGTGGAAGGAACTTTTACATATGTAGGTACATAGGTGTTGTCAAGAGCATTACTAGACATCCCTATAGAACTAAAGTAGGAATTAATTGGGTAAATAAGCCTTCAAACCTAATAACCATGTCATGAGGCTAAGCTTAAAACTCAGGTAATAAACTAGGATTAGTTTTTCCAATGTTATAAATTGTTAAAAAATAATAATTTTGGGGTCTAATTTTTGGATGCTTATTTGCAGTGTTACACCACATTACTTAGCTTTTCCATTGTGGGGGCTTGCATCAATTTTATTATTTTGTCCAAGAAAGGACTTTATTTACACATTAAATAACACTTCATTTTCCACACTGCATATGATCATAGATTGATTTTCTTTGGTGGTATACATATATCCCCATGTTCTTAGATAATGAGATCTATTTATGGCTAATTTTTCTCATGATTATTGATCACATGATGATATATTTTTTGTTTCACACATTTATGAATACTCTTTTTCTTACATGCTATATAATTTTATGAGACATTATCCTCATATTTGAGGGTAAAGTTAGGAGTAACTTATATTGTCACCCATTATGAGCTTTCACAACATACTCTAGAATACTTACATTTTAGGACAATACATTGCATATGTGGCCATTTACACTCTCCTCTCTTGAAATTATATCCACCATGATATATGTATCCAATTTGAGGGTGGCATATCCTACTATGCTATTCATAGACTCATCCATGCATATATTGAGTGGTCATGCCTAGGTTCCAAATCCTCAATGTCTCTATGCATGAGGCTATCTTTTTTATTTTTTCTCTACCTCATGTTATGTAGATTAAGGGGGTAACATTGGTTCCAATTCCTTGACAACCCTACACAATATGTTGTCTCTTCTAAATGGTTTCATGGGGCCAACTTAGTTATAACCTCATGAATCCATCCTACTCCTAGGTGTTGATGTTTTTCACTTGAAATTTGACACAAATATATGCAATACAAAATGATTACAATTTTATAATATGTTTGGTATAGGTGCTATAAATATGTATGCACAATGTTAGATAATTAGGATATCTTTTTACATTTATGATTGTACTTGAAATAAAGGCTACTAATGACTTGTTGTGTGTATGTGTGCAATTTTTGAGATGTGACTCTACTAGCCTAAAAGAAAATGAGGGGACATCTTCGAAATTATATCCTTTAGGGAATAAGAGTGGTAACTTATTTACTATTTTATTTATTTTAGCATGCATGATCATGTAGACTCACATGCACACTAAAGTGGGGGAAAGCCATGTAAGACAAAAGTGTATACTTCACATTTTCCCCACTCATTTTAAGCTTGTTTTGACCTTGTCTTGAGAAAATGTTGTTTGAGCACTTAATTTGAGTAATTAATGCAAATAAACTAGCAAAAATGTAAAAACACTCCTCCATCACTCCATTTTATCCTTCATTCATCTGTACTTTTCACATATCCTTTACTTCCACATCTAGACATGATGGTAGACACTAATATTTCCCTTAGAATTGTGCACGTGATTTCAATTGTCTAAATTCAAAATTAGTTGCCCCCCAATTTTGAATTAACTTCATTCCAAAATTAGATCATTACCTATCGATTTATATGTTGAAGTGTTCAAATTGATGTTTATGTTGTCATATTTAAAAACAAGTCTTAGGTCAATAGTGTTATGTATAACACAAGAACATAAGGGAGAATATTTGATCAAGATAAAGGAATAATAAGAGTTGTCAATTATTAGGCTTTCATCATCATTCACAAAGACATATGCTACATCGATCTTTCATTCAAGGCATATTGCATCATTGTATCTTTGATAATATGAAAACAACAAGGGTCTATCTGAGGCACAAGAAATTCCAAAAATTTAGTTCTTGCACAATAGATTCCTAAAGGTGTTCCTCAACTGTGTATTTAGGTATAAGGTAAAGGTGAACGAATTTTAAAATTTTATAGGTACAATGGATGAGATTGTAGCTAAAGGACAAGATCATGCTAGTTAGATGGAATCATAGATGCAATTTTATCCCTAATCTCAAAAATCCAAAATTAAGTTTATTACATACCTCATTTTAGTTCCAAATCCAATACTTAGTCTACATCAATCACAATACATCAATCAATATAATATAATAAAACATCTAAACAATTTCTTTTTCCTTCTCTTTAATTTACACATCTTTGTATTATAACTCTTAGCTAAGCTCTTTTATTTTTTTTGGTAAGCACTACCTTATGCGGTAGCTCCCTATATTCTAGCTAAACTCTTTTATTTAATGTTTAATTGTTTTAACTTTTGATTATTCACTTCTAGAAGGTACATTTATTTCCTTTACAATATTTAAAGAGATTTATCAAAATAATAATAATAATAATAATAATAATAATAAAGTCAAAAGCTTTTGGTGACCATAGAAGACAAGCAAGTATTTCGTCGTTATCGCTAGCTGATCTGTTATCTCTGGTTGGTCTGCATTTAAACCCTCAAATTGAGTCTAAAAATTATAGTGGCTAAATAATTTGGTCTGCATTTAAACCCTCAAATTGAGTCTAAATATTATAGTGGCTAAATAATTTGGTTCCATGTTGTCATATCTATTTGTTCACTAGATGACTCGGATATTTTCTTTAGAACTTTCCATTCGGTAATGATTCCCGACAGGATACTATGTTGGCTTTTGGCTTTTTGACAATTCTCGTGGGGTACCACTTCTGTGGCAAACTTAACCTTGCTAAATTTTTAGCTTTGATCAAAGTCGGCCCTTTATTAGACTTTGCTTGATTATTAGGTGATGACCTCTATTCGGTGGTTCTGGTTTCTTTTGTTTTTTTCTTCTTTACCTTGTACTAGGGCATAGCCATTTGGATTTCTCATAGACTCATTCTTAGAGTTGATGTTCTCTCCATTCGTATGACAAGATATTGGTTGGTCATCTTTATTATAGTTAGACAATTTTCTTTTGGGTCCCTTTTATTTGGGAGAATTTCTTTACTTGATTCTTGTGATTTTACTTATGTAAGATATTTTGAATAATCAGCACCTTGAGAAAGAAACTCAAAGTGATAGTTGGGAGTAGATTAATGATGATAAATATTTACCTATTTAAAGTTGGGATAACCTTATTAGTCAAGATGTTCTCATAAAAACTTTTTAAAAATTTAGCTATTTAGTTTTTCAAAATTATATATTTGTAAAAGTCTCTATTTTTGGATGACTATGATGTACATAGATAAATAGTTTTATTTTTCAATTTAGTTGTGCAGAAAAAATTATTTTTTAGAGGACATATGAGAATCAAAGGGTGAACATATGGCCAAACCAAGGAGTGGAAGTGAAAATTATGTTCACGTGGTGGAGTATTTCATCTCAACAAACATTTAAGTATAGATTTTCAAAAAAAAGTGTTGGGGATGAAAGAGGAAGTTTCAAAGAAAGTTGTCTGATTTCAATAAATGCCAAATCTAAAAATATATATAAACTTGTTTATGTCATTAAGTTATAAGGAACAAGGCTTGACACATGGCAATGATGAACTTCATATAATTATTTAGATTAGTTTCAAAGATAACTACAACACATAAATAGGGGAGTTCATTCTCGTAAACTATAAGATTTCAAGTTTTCAAGAATGCATCAACTTGTATTTGAGTTTATGATCAATATACCATATGTCATTCAACACCCAACATTGGTTCAAATCATCCCAATAGAGTATTTGTCATAACAAAAGATTCTAGTGGTAGGAGTGTTGGACCAAAGGATTAGAATAAATGCACTAATCTGTGACTAGAAAAAGTAGAATTTGTTTGGGTAAACATAATGCATATAATTTTCACATTTTTGTAGCGAATACATTCTATCCTGAGGAACTTGATATCATTAGGTGTGAAAAAATAAATTTAACAATGGGATATTATTATTAAGGAATTTAATAGTATACAATATTTATAACCAAAGGGGATCTATTTAGAGCACAATTTCCAAATTGAACATAATGGAAGAATTCTCATTTGATGATTGCCTAACTTGCATATTTTATGTGTTTTTTTAATAGTCGTTTATATATTTTTTGTAAAGTCATAACTGAATCCTAGTAGCACAATTAAAATAATAGAATTCAAGTTCCAATTATGGAATATATGTATTGTTGATATTAAAAAGGCTCCATCTAATGGAGGACTATATATTATTATAAATACTATGAGTAACCATTAAAGCTAGAGTTGATTTATTCAAACCAAAAACTAATGTTATACTTTAAAATAAATATACACCTTAACACTAAAACACAAAAAAAGAATATAGTCATTAACAACCATTAATGTGATGGAGGTTGATTGTCATTGATGTCAAAAAGGTGTTAGGTTGTTTGCCATTGATGGTTTGGTTGTGTTATGACGATACAAGGTTGACAAAGTGTTGCTTCATGCAGTCATGTTGAACACAGGTTGTCCACTTGGTTCCAATGCAGAGATCATTCTCTTGGGGTCATTAGGTTGAGTTGGGAAGAATTTTTATGTTTCAAAAGATAAGAAGCATGCTTGTGGAACAATGCTTCAAATGTGCTTCACATGTTGCATAATTGTTGTTATTCAAGACAAAAGCAAGAGAAGACATATTACATGTTATGCAGGATTATCTTGTATTGTTCATATTAATCATATTTGTATTGATCACTGATCTCTAATGTTGCAGTCCTATCTGATGATAGTGTTGAAGGCAGTTGGTATGGCAGAATTAAGAGGTTCAAATGATGTTGATGTTGATTATGCCTTCAATTAGGATCACCATGTTATGGACATGTTGATATTGTAGCATATGATATATGATGCAGAGACATCAATATATGTCATGACAAGGATGTTTGAGTTTGAGTTCCATGATGTTATGTTGTATGGATGAGGTCAATAAGGTTTATGATGTTTGACTGTCTTGATGTTGTTTGGTTCATGTTTCATGTTTCACCATGATTCATATTTCAGATAGTGACTTGACCATGGTTCAATCATGATGATTTTATGTTTATAAAGACTTCAAGAACTTGTCAGTTGTGATCAAGGATTTATTATTGAACTCCAAGATGACACAGAACAAGACAATACTGCATATCTCAGCTTGATACAAATCTCAGAGCTTATTAGTGGTGTTTGGAGCAAGGAAGTTTATGGTGTTTTGACTTTTCTTCTTTGGATTATCATATTGTCTTCATTATGTCTTTATTGGATTGGTTTATCATGCATAAGAAGTTTGAAAGTGTTACAAGTCAGAAGATGTTCCTCATTTTTGGTTATGATATTTTTTTTCACATTGTGTGATGAAGAAGATTCTCATATTCGGATGAAGAGTATGATTTAGAGTTTCTAATGCAAAGGTTGTAAAAGTTTAAATCTCTAAATGCAAGGTCTATTTATCTTTTTGGAGACCGTCACTTTGTTTACACTTTTTGATTTGTTTTGAAGTTGACCCTCTATATCGGGTCATAGTCACTTAAGTGACTTGTTAGAGGGGGCTCATCACATTTTGTGACTGGCCACTTCTCCCCTTGCCACCAATTCCATAGGTTGCATCCAATGCATATGGGAGCCAAAACGTTGATCGACGGTTCTCTTTGAAAATTCAATGGGAGCGCAATGATTTATCAATGGCTAGAGTTTAAAATTAGAAACTCCACTCCCGAGTCTACTCTTTGATGTGCAGAAGGTTGTCATGACTATGTAGACTAAAGTATTCTTGCTTTTTAATGACTATTTTTAGACTATTTCAAAAAGGCAATTTTTATGGGTTTTAAAGCATTCTTTTTAAGAAGATTTCCTTTCTAATTTTGACTCATCTCGAGGAGTTGAAGGCATCTAATGAAGAATATTTTTTCTTTTTCTAACAATGAGAAGAAGATTAAAAGCTTTATGTCCTTTTGGAAGATTAAGAGTTTTTGCTATTTTTTATATATAGATGGGCTATTAGTGTGGGGTCCGAAGATAGAAAGGTTTTATTTTTTTTTTAGGGGTAGATTGATTAAATCAATTGAAGATTTTATTTAATGGATATCATTTATATTATTTTATATTTTTTGGAGAAGATGAACAGATTGATGAGTTGGGAAAATGAGTATGCAGTGAGGAGAAGAATATGAAGGGTCATTCCTTTTTAATAACATTGCAGGTGCATTATGAATGGAATATTGAATTGAGAACAAAAATGGAATATTAAAGACATTATATATGTGTGATTTTTGAAGATAAAGTTTAGGTTCTTTTGAGAGACATGTATATATGTATGAATTGCAGTAAAGTGGGTGTTGATTGAAATGTGAATCAGAAAAATGGAGAGTTGATGCATGTTGAAGAGTGAGAGGATTGTTGATAGTCAGAGGAGCAGATTTTATTACCGAGATTTCATTGATTACCTTGTAGAGAGTTTTTGTATATCCTTGACATGAATTAAGGAAAGTGATGCAGTGTGAAAAACAAAGAACATGTGATATTGTGTTTTGATTGACAGTTTTGGTTTATCATGAGAAGAGGGATGTTGTTTTCTTAATGAGTCTAAGATAACTCTGAGAAGTTTATTGCTTATATTATATTTGATATGAATTGCAAGGGCATGTGTAGTGAATTGATAGTTATGTGGTCAACGTCAAACAAGGTCTTATTGTTCATAAATTAAATGACAAATGTAGATTGAGGAGATGCTCTAATCTTAATGATCATAATCCTGCAATTAAACAAGTGAGATACAATGGTGCATACCTGATTACATAGAATCATTAATTGCACATCTTATTCTTTTGGAGTTATTGAAAGTGTTCACATTTTTGCCAGTGAGGCTTTGTATGCCAGTGAGGCTTTGTAATTGGAAGATTTAGTTAAGCCAGTGAGGCAAATTTTTAGAGTGGTTTTTCATCCCTATGAGGGTTTTCCACTCATCAAAATATGTGTTATGGTTTATGCCTCTATGTATGTGTGTCTTAATGTTTTGTTCATAAAGTCATGTTCTAACTATTCATCAACATACTTGTGCATATGTGTTTGATAGATTATTGATATCTCTCTCATGCTTCATCTTGTAAATTTAAAGGTGCATAAGATGTCAAGAATTATAGACCATTGATTCACCCCCTCTCTCAGTGGTCCTATACTCCAACATAATGAAACAAAACCTAATAAAAAAATAATAAAAATGTCTAATTCAAAATAGAGAGAAATGATCAAGAAATGGTGAACTTGCTGACAACCTTTGTACTCTTAGAGATTGCATTCTTTGAAATCTCTAGAAGAAGTGTGAGCCTCATGACTATCAAAATCTCTCATAATCTGATGGTGTGATTCTTGTTTTAGCCCACAAATTTGGCCACCTCATTGGCAAGTTTCTCAAAGATTTTATTGATAAAGTTTTTCATAATCCCCATAGAATTACTAGACATATTTATATCAAGGTGCACTTATTGCATAACTTTAAATAAGTAGATCTTATAGGTCTTTCTACTCTTCTTATGCTTCTTCCCCTTCTTTTCTCTAGCCTTTTTAGGGATCATATTTTTAACCTTGGCAGCTTTCATCTTTTTTGTGGTAGGAGATTTCTCAATTACAGACTTTTTCTTTATAATGTGCTTCTTCTTTGCCTTGGGCACCATTAATAAGTATTGCACATTGCAATTTAAAATCCTAATTAAAAGATTGATTATTAGTAAGAAATGTATTGAAAGGAATAATTTTATAGATGAAGACACTTACCATGTCTAAAGAAAAGAGACAAACCATCATCATCCATTAGATTAAAAGGAATCAAATATCTATTTAAATAACATGTCAAGAGGTGATAGCTAAAGTGGAAATAAAAGTTATGGTAACTTCTAATTTGATGTGGTTTACATTCCTACCAATTAAGTCATCTCCTTCATGAAGTGCACTAGTGCCTCTACCTACATAAAACCACCTAACTAAACATTGATTTTAAACTAAATTATTATAAAATTATCTTCAAAACCAAAAGATTATATATGTTCATACAATTATTTCTCCAATACACAAAGTGGTAAAGGAAACATATAATCCAACTTCAAATCATCTTTGATAAAATATTATAAAAGGAAACAAAATTGAATACCACATATAAATGGGCACCATAACAAGTTCTATTGCTTCATATAACAATTAATCCTCATGTGTAGTTTTATGGAAGGCTCTAAAGGGTTCTTTGCAGGTAAAAAACCAATGTTTTGTTAAACAATTAATTAATAGAGCTCACATCAATGCTCTACATTAAAACTTAAGAAACAATTCTAACTTTTCCCTTGGTTTTTCTAGCTCCACATAGCCTAGATTCTATAGGTTTTTCTACTATATTAAAGATTTTTTAATTTTTAATTTTTTTTACGATTGAAACTCAATTAAGTATAGTAAAACACAAGAAAACTAATATCTAGAAATATAGGGAATGCAATCAAAGATAAATTAATGAAAGATGAAAGTCTGAGAAATTGAGCATTTGACAAGGTAAAACATTATTTCACTCAGTACAAAAAATGGAAACCCATAGTGATAATCATGCTATGCTTTTATGCATATTATTTTGTTCTCTACAATATTTTATTTATATTTTGGTTGTAATCTACAACCTCTCTATTTAGAGAATATGAAATGTTTAGCTATAAAAGAATAAATAATAAATACATTCAAATAAATTGTAATTGTTATCATTAATGTAATGAAACAATATCTATGTCTTTGGATGTGGATTGTCAATCCTTCCTTGAAGCAATGATAATAGAATGAGTTAAAAATCTACACAACTAAGACATGATTAAATAATCTAATTGTTTTCTAGCTATACTTGAAAACAATAATGAAAAAGGAGAATGGAAGAGAAGTGAAAAGTTATATTGATCGCTAATTGTATAGATCAAGTCTACAAAGGCAATTGTTTTGGATCAAAAGCTCAACTAAAGCTCTACAATAAAGGTTTCATCTAATTTACTACCACCAAAAAAACATAGTACATTCTAGAGGTCACACCAGCCTTGAAGCCCAATGACTATTTTCACCAAATTCAAAGAGCCTACTTATAGAACATTATATCATAAAACAATTATGCTAAAAATAGTTATAATAGAGGATGCTTATAAACATATACAGAAAGAATAAACCATTCCACCATTACTAGAATAGTTTAAGTTGATAAAAGACTCACATCAAAATCAATTTGTACATTTCATTAAGAAGAATTTAGACATATAAGCTACTACAATTAAAACTAGTAATTAAATTTTAAAAATTACTTCCATTTAAATTAATGGGTAGATTCAACTACAAGTAGCCAATAATATGCATATGCTACATTTTAGAGGGACATACTCTGCTCAAGTTTGCCTACTCTATATCTTCTTTACAACAACATCCTTGAACTCTTTCCAAAAAAATCATCCAATAATACTATTATATAAACTCTTTGAGCATGACAAATAATTGCCAATAAGCAAAGACTGCACCATTATGAATGAGACTGTTATATTTTTTGAGCCATGGCTATAGTTGTACCTACCATATTTTGATACAAATAATGTATGAAGCATTTTGAATGGAAGCATTGCATACCATAACATTTGAAACATGTGCTTCTATTTTGTCCTTCTCAGACTTCCTATGTTGAAAATAGGAATGGACAAGAATTAAAAATTTTCTTATAAATTCATTGTCACTATGCTCTTATGTTTAAAACTCACCTAATGCCATGTTCAGGACCATAGTTGATGTGGTGGATGTGTACATCCTAGCATCCTATTTGGATTGATACACAATCATCACTCTCTCAACAAAAATGGAAAATGTCCTCCCTTAGTCAATCTTTTTCATTTGATGAAATGTGGTGTGAAGTATACTTATATAGACTATTTAGTGAAATAAGATGAAAGATTTAGACTTGTGATTACTATAGCCAATGGTGGAATGATGTATTTCTACATCTTGAGAATTGTGGAGATGTATGTCATCTTTGTTGGGCGGCTCTATACAGGTAATGCAGGTGATGAGATTGTGATATTTGAGACATGAAAATATGCACAACTGTCAAACTTAAGGTGGCATTGTGGACTATTTTGAATTATTATGTCCTAGACCATCACATTATAACATCCATAAAATATCAAAGCCTACAGTTATGATTAAACAAGTTTATGAAAAAATAATGTCCAAATTTATAGAGATAGCATCTAAATTGATAAACTACTCATTGTGGGTTTGATGGTGGACATTGGTTTTGGATGTTTCTTTCTTAGCTACAATTAGATTAGACAAGGCTACTCATTAAAATGAATTTCTAGTATAGAGAGTTTGACAAAGGAGAATGTAATTTTTTTCACTTCATAGTCAAAAAAACCCCACCAAATACTTTTTGTTTGTTGATAAGGTTATTTCCTTGAATGGTGGTGTATTGCACCCTATTAAACTAAATCTGATCTAATAAACTAGAGCTCCATACATGAGGATTCTTTGCTCTGAGAATTGATCCATCAATTTGAAATTAGATGCTTTAGACTTTTCACTAAACTTGGCTCAAATTTTAAAATTTTCAAACACTAATGGGAGAGGAAAAGCACAATGTACCTAAAAGATGATGTTTGCTTCAAGGAAGATCCCATGAATGTGATTGGGTTGACAAGGAAAGGGAATTTTTCTGGTACTTCCACGATGATACCTATTCCACTTTGCAAGTAGCTTGTCATGTTGCTAGGAATGCCTATTGCATCCATCATACATTAGTCAAGAGAAAATGCAATGAAATAAGTAGAGTAAAAGGGATATGTGTATCTTTGAATCATTATTTAATCTATTAGCCTTGGATCCATAAGAAAGGACGTGAAATATATTGGTGTAGTCATAGTCTATTAATCTATCACTAGAGTCCCTTTCTTCTTGTTGGAAATTAAGGTTTACATTTTGCAATAAAGCCACCTTACTGACCTAGTGGTTTTTAATATAGTTATCTATTTAGCTATTAATATTATTAATAGTTGGTAGTTAGTTTCCCATAGGGTAGTTTGGTGAATTCGTACAAGAATACAATGCTTTATAATAATTTTCATAATACATTATAAAGGTAGCACTTATTCAGCAAAAAAAAATATATATATATCTACATATTTTTCTATTATCTTTGATAGAAATATGATTTAGTTTTTTACAATTTGTCCACACATATTTCAACATGGTATTAGAGCACCAATGATGTCTTTGCATGGATAATTAATTGACTAGAGGAATTCTTCACACAGAGGAAAGGAGATTGATAGAAACATATTAGTAGAAGGCAACCTAGTAGCAAGTGAAAATCTACTGTGTGGAGATAACTATTGTATTTTGTATGAAAAAACACTACTACTTCTATAGATACCAAATGATCTCCTTATTTGTTCTACCCAGTGCTGATAACCTAGGAAATTATCTTGGCTATCATTGTTTTGGTAGAATAGTGTGTTTACATATTGTGTACATTTGCAAGAAGTTATTAAGTCTCAACAGAGCCGTTGGGAGTCTAAAATGGTAATGGGAGTTTGTGATGCCACATCATCAAAGGCATTTGTTGTTCAATCCTCTATAGAGATTGAGAATGCTATAGGTCTCCTCTTCTCCACCAACATTCATAACGTATAGTTTGATAAGATAGTTATTTTATTCATATTAGAGATATATTTTTGGAGTAGTTGGAATTTAATGATTAGGGGAGACAAGTTAATCTTGGAGGGCTGATATAATTCATGGAAAATGTGACTTGGGGTTATGCAAAACAAATTTAAAAAGAGGTGGTCTAAAGACTAGAAAATTATGTTGAAATACATTCTTTAAAATTGAACTATGGGTATTCTTAGTTTGAAATTACCTTGCAAATTTTAAATGTCCTCTCTCAATTTTTATTATTTTTTAGTCTAAAATTTTTGTAAGAGTTTTGAAATTTTTGGGGCACATGACCTTCTAAAGTTGGTATAAGGATTTCTTATAGGTATAAGGATATTTTTTTAAGAATTAGAAGTAAGTTTAAGATAAATTGATATTGATATTTATAGTCATTTTACATTACTAAATTGTAATCTTGTCATAGATGGTTTATAAGGTCAATTTTTTAGGTTGGAGACATAGTTTTATTATATGGATATAGTTTTGGTTGAACCAGATATCCTATTCCATTATGAGCTTTACAAATATACTTAAAAATCTTGTTTTTGTTGATTGGGATTTTAGAGAGTGAAATGCTACCTATAGTGGGTAAGGATTAATAGGTCCAAGAAGAGGCTAGAGGAATTTCTCCATCTCGAGATAGCTTCTCACTCTGAGATGGTCGATTGCCTGAGAAATGCTTGTTTTTATTTTTGTGTTCTTTTCTCTGGATGCTGACAATGATGAAAAATTTATATATTAAGAAGTCCACATTTTGAAGCTAGGAATGGATTTAGATTAGATAAAAATAAACATGAATTATTGTCTAGATAGTTTGGGAGTCTATGGATCTTGGGATTATACCCTTATGAGGGTCATGAGACAACTTGATAGAGCTACAACTTGACATGAAGGATTGTTGAATGATTGAAGAGATCTATAATTTGGGAGTTCAGGGAGGGTTGAATTCAAGAACTCATGAATTTAGCTTGAGGGCTACACCTTTACAAGGGTCATGAGGTAGCTTGACAAAGTTCTACCTAGTTTACAAATTGTTTTCAATGTGAAAGTTCTAAAGAATATGATGTTATGTTTAGTCAACACATTTTGTTGTCCATTTTATTTTTGTATTGTAAACTTTAAGAAGGGGTGTTGGAAATTAAGGTTTACATTTTATAATAAAGTCACTTCAATGACCTGGTAGTATTTGATATAGTTAGCTATTTAGCTATTAATATTATTAATTTAGTTGGGAGTTAGTTTCTTGTAAGGTAGTTTAGGGAAGTTGTACATGAAGGTAATGCTTTATAAGCATTTGCATAATACATTGTAAAGGTACCCCAAATGAGTAATAATATTATTTACATATTTTGTTATTATCCTTGAGAGCAATATGGTTTAGTTTTTTACAATTTCTACTTGCAAACTTTAACATGCCTATGGAACAAGGATTGCCTCTCCTCTTATTTCTTCATGTGCACCCCTTAACATGTATATGAGACAATAATATAGAAACAAGCACCATATTTCTATTAAATCTTACATGTAAAAACATTTTCTAAGATTTTGTTTGTGGTAGAAGTGGTAATCCTATAAGAAAGAAATGGAATGCAAACAATACATTAAATTCTTTTTTTGACATTAAATATATCATATAAAAAAAAATATTACAAATTTATCTTGAGATATATAACAGATTTTTTTTACATTAAAATTTTTATATTATCTTTTATGACTACAATTGTAGACAACTAAGATAAAAAAGAAAATAAATTATGAGCTAAAACATTTCAAACAGCTATGTACTTTTTAAAAACTAAATTCACTCAGGGCACAATCCCCACCTCATCCCTTATAGTGTTAAGGGCCTTGCACTCAACAAGACTTAATCCCTAGTGGACTCATTTAGAACCTTTCAACGTCATCAATAGACCAAGAACCCTTTGGCATTTATCTTTCTTTTTTTAAAACTAGATGATTCCTAGATATCACCTCGTTTGCTGGTATTAAAATATAATTCAATTACATTCAAGTTTTTAGTAAATGGGATGTAATTATTTTTTGTTAATAATATATACCTAAGATGCAATTCATTAAAAAAAATTATAGTTTGTCATATTCGAATGTCGAATGTCGTAAATGGGCCCACAATGACTTTCAATAGGATGGATCTCTCGAAGCCGAGGTATCTATTGAGGGAGAAAGCTGATTAGTGTTGTCATAGCTTGTTATTCTTTTCCACCCATCAGTGGGAGCCTTCATAAGCCACTGTAGATGGAATTCTATGGTTGAAAGCGTAGGTCTAGGAGTCCCATTAATCACGTGGCTCATGGCTGCAGATCAATGCTTCAATTCTAAACTAGCAATTAATTTTGGAATCAGAACCCAAATCTACCAACATGGAGATGGAATTCCAGATGAGTAACTAGTGAAGGAGGGTATAACACTTGCTTTGAGTAAATAGGAGGGGAAAGAGATGAAAAGAGATGCAAAAAAGTTGAAGGAGATGGCAAGAAAGGCTGTTGAATTTGGAGGATCTTCAAACAAAAATTTAAAACATTTTGCCTGCCAGATGCATCAATTGCTAGTGCAAGAGCACCTGGTTGAGTTCATGCCTCCATGAGGCAACTTTGACTTTTTTATTTAAGTTTGATGTTTTGTTCATGTAATAGGGTCCTCATGGATCAGTTTGTTGCTGGTGTAGGAGCACCTGGTTGATTTCATGCCTCCATGAGGCAACTTTGACTTTTTTATTTAAGTTTGATGTTTTGTTCATGTAATAAGGTCCTCATGGATCAGTTTATGATTGTAAGAGTCTAAATGGAGTCTTAGGACATAAGGTGTTTTTCAAATTGAAATAATAAAAGAATTTCAAGGGTCAAGTTGCAAAAAGAAACCTTTGTATGAGGTGTCAAGGGGAAGTTGAAGACTTGGAAGTTGAAAAGGTAGTTGGGAATCATTGGAATAGGTGGGTACATGTTTTAAAGGCCTGGTTACATCAATCCCAAGGGTGGTGATTGTTAGTATTGAAGTATGAATAAGAAAATATCCTGATTTCTACTTTTTTTAATAGTTTTATGATGTTCCCAACCTTGGCACATGCGTGTACGGACTGACAGGGATCTGAAACCAATGCAAAATGTTTGTGTAGTGAATATTTTTTATTTTCCAATTGATTGCATGTGATTTCACTTCTGTAGGCGAAAGTTACAGGTGGTTTTATCAAAACTAGTTCGTGATAGTCTAAAACCCTGATCTAGGGTAACAATGAGCACAAAGGGATGAATTTATTCCCATTCCACTGGTAGAATCTCATAAAACCTGGTGGAATGGGTGTAGTTAGGATGTGTTTCATGTTTGTAATGATTGCAGGAGCAGGGATGGAGTTTGATGTAGACTGGAGATTGTTCTAGCCTGATTTCCTCATGTATTAGGCATAAAAACTTACCTAGGGTTTAGGGTTTGGAGAAAAACTCTTAGAAACCTATGTGTGTTGCTTGCAATAGGTTGGGTGGACCCCATAAGGTATGTTTGAGCCCTTGGAGTGAAGATTGGAGGCCTAGAATTTGAAAACCCTATTTTGACCTAGTCTTTCAAGCCTAATTAGGCCTAATTCCCAGCAGAACAATCAATTTTTGGCATGTGTGTTCCAAAGTAACCCTACCTGCAAATTAGGTATGCTATAAAAATCCATAAAGGGTATTGGAAACTAGGTTTTTTTTGTGGGTTTGAGGTCTGCCCTGATGATTATGCCCAAAAATGTCCTTTCAAAAGGCTACAAGGGAAATAAGCTTGTATAGAAGGAAGTACACATGAACAGTACCCTAGGGTCTTGGTCATTGTTTGCTTGGGTGTATTAAGTCTTCCTCACCCTGATCTGCATCATAGTGGTAACAGAGCATAGAATCTAGTCAATAAGTGTGAAAAGGTTGAAGTTTGAATAGCAAAGATGCCTCTTAAAAGTAATACAACAGCCCAAGAAGTGAGAGAGTTGAAAGAGAAGCATGCCAAGGATTTGAGATAGATGGAAAAGTCTCAAGAAGCTATCGTAGCTAGATTTGCAGCACTGGACTCAAATCAAAGGAGAGGTGTGGTCACCAGAGACCAAAGTGATGCAGAGGAAGAGGAAGGGGGTGAGAATGAGAACCCTCAAGAAGGAGTCCAAGAGGAAGAGGTGGACCTTGATGAATTGAGATTGGAAAAGTTTTTGAAGGATGTCAAAGGAGATACTCCTAAGGTGAATATGGAATTGCCCATGTATGGTGGGAAGATGGATAGTGAAGAGGTATTGGGTTGGATAGATGCTCTTGACAATTACTTTGAGTATGAGGAGGTAGCAAATGATAAGAAGGTAAAGTTTGCTAAGACAAAGTTGAAAGGCTCTGCCCTAACATGGTGGATTTATGTGCAAGAGGAGAGAGTGAAGAGGGGCAAGACAAAAATTAGTTCATGGGACAAAATGGTGGCTAAAGTTAAGAGCCAATTTCTACCTGCTGATTATGTAATTCAGACATTTAGAAACCTACAAAACCTCAAACAAAAAGAAATGGATGTGATGGCTTATACTGAGGAGTTTCACAAATTAATCATAAGGATAGGTCATGTTGAGGATGAGGTGGAAAAAGTAGCAAGGTACATAAATGGGTTGAGGGTAACTATACAAGATGAGTTAAGCCTTACACCTCCTAGAATGGTAGAAGAATGCTTTCAAATGGCAATCAGGGTAGAGGAAAGGTTGAATAGAAGGTAGGAGAAACAAAATAGATGTAGAGGAAGGAACTTCAGGGGTAGAGGAACAATTAGAGAAGGAGAATAATCCATAAAGCCACAAGGAGAGTCAAACAACCATCAACAACAAGGGACAAATCAGAGAGGTGGTTTCAGAGGTGGAAGACCAAACAATAGGGGCAGATTTGGTGACCAAGGTAGAGGCTCAAATACATTATTAGGTAGATGCTATGAGTGCAACCAATTTGGTCATCAAGCATGGAAGTGCTTGGAAAAGCAACCCTCGTGAGAGGAGAACACAGTTGGTGCAAGAGGAAGATAGTAAGAGTGCCAAACCTCCATCTTAGCCCATTGTTCCAAAAATTGGGGAAACTCTAATGATGAGAAGGACACTCATCAAGGTGCCAACAATCAAGGAGCCTCCACAAAGAAAGTCATTGTTCAAAACTACTTGCAAAGCTCAAGGCAAGGTATGTAAGGTTG
Source organism: Cunninghamia lanceolata (assembly GCA_027924645.1). NCBI lineage: Eukaryota > Viridiplantae > Streptophyta > Pinopsida > Cupressales > Cupressaceae > Cunninghamia > Cunninghamia lanceolata. The sequence goes on along the minus strand of BSBN01001187.1, from coordinate 995,090 downwards.
TTGTAGATTTTGGTTCAACTGATAATTTAGTTTCTTTGGAGATGGTTGAAAAACTAAAGGTGAAAAGGATTCCACACCCCACACCTTATAAGGTTTCTTGGCTGAATAAGGGTCAACAAGTCTTGTTCAATGAACAAACATGGGTTGAGTTTAACATTGAGGGGTACAAAGACAAGATCTTGTGACATCATCCCAATGGATGTTTGTCACTTGTTGCTAGGAAGACCCTGGCAGTATGACAGAAAAGTTCAATATGATGGGTAGAAAAACATTTATGTGATTGACAAGGATGGGGTATCATTCACCCTTATTCCATTGCAAGATGAAGGCATAGATGCACAAGTTGGATGCAGTGTAATGATTGGGGAAAAAGAGTTTATAAAGCTAGAGGAAGAAAAGCATGAGGAGTTTGTAGCCACTCCTAAACTTGAAGGTACTGAGATAGCAACATTGAAGAATGATTCAATCTTGGAGAAAAGTGATATTGAAAAGGTCAAGGATGAATTGAGTGTGGAGATTCAAGAATGTGTTGAGAAGCATGTTGAGATGATGATGGAATGAGTTTTTTGTTCATTGATTGCAAAAGAGGCTGGTGAGCAGTCAATTTTTGTCAACTCAGAGGTTTATAAACCTAATAAAGAGGTAGTTCTAGAGGCAGAACATCAGTTGGGAAAGGTGGAAAACATGGGTATAGAGATGAAAGGTAAGTTACAAGAGGAGAAGAGCAAATTCAAATATATAACAAAGAAGTAGAGTAAGGGAGTTCATTACAAGCATGGAAGAGGGTTGGTAGCAGGTAAAGGAGAAAGTTTAACACCAATTTCAAGTGAAAGATAGAGAATGAATCATCTACCAAACAAACTTCTGCAACTTAAGCATGACTTGAGTGCCAAAGAGTTTAACAAGATAAAGGATGATGCATGTTTTCAATTTTTTGCTCATTGGAAGGGATTGCCTGAGGCAGTAAGCACTTGGAGGTTAGAGTATGATGAGATCCAGCATGGTTTTGTTACAGCATAGTCCTTAAGGGGACTTGAGTTCCTTTTTGTCCAGGTGTATGGTGTAGGAGCACCTGGTTGAGTTCATGCCTACACGAGGCAACTTTGGCTTTTTTATTTAAGTTTGATGTTTTGTTTATGTAATAAGGTCCTCACGGATCATTTTATGATTGTAAGAGTCTAAATGGAGTTTTAGGACATAAGGTGTTGTTGAAATTGAAACAATAAAAGAATGTCAAGGGTCAAGTTGCAAGAAGAAACCTTTGTATGTTGTGTTAAGGGGAAGTTGAAGAGTTGAAAGTTGAAAAGGTAGTTGGGAATTGTTGGAACAGGTGGGTACATGTTTTAAAGGCCTGGTTCCATCAATCCTAAGGGTGGTGATTGTTAGTATTGAAGTTTGAATAACAAAATATCTTGATTTCTGCATTTTTTAATGGTTTTTTGTTATTCCCAGTCTTGGCATGTGCGTGTATGGACTGACAGGGGTATGAAACCAGTGGGAAATATTTGTGTGGTGAATCTTTTTTATTTTCCAATTGATTTCATGTGATTTCACTTCTGTAGGTGAAAGTTATAGGTGGTTTTATCAAAACTGGTTCTTGACAGTCTAAACCTTGATCTAGGGTAACATTGAGCACAAAGGGATGAATTTCTTCCCATTCCACTAGTAGAATTTGTTCAAACCTAGTGGAATGGGTGTAGTTAGGATATGTTTCATGTTTGTAATGATTGCAGGAGTAGGGATGGAGTTTGATGCAGATTGGAGATTGTTCTAGCCCAATTTCCTCATGTATTAGGCATAAAAACCTACCTAGGGTTTAGGGTTTGGAGAAAAACTCTTAGAAACCTATGTGTATTGCTTGCAAAAGGTTGGGTAGACCCCATAAGTTATGTTCAAGCCCTTGAAGTGAAGATTGGAGGCCTAGAATTTGAAAACCCTATTTTGACCTAGTCTTACAAGCCTAATTAGGCCTAATTCCCAGAGGAACAATCAATTTTTGGAATGTGTGTTTCAAAGTAACCCTACCTGCACATTAGGTATGCTGTAAAACTCCATAAAGGGTATTGGAAACTAGGTTTTTTTTGTGAGTTTGAGGTCTGCCTTGAAGATTATGCCCAAAAATGTCCTTTCAAAAGGCTACAAGGGAAATAGGCCTGTATAGAAGGAAGTACACATGAACAATAGCCTAGGGTCTTGGTCATTGTTTTCTTGGGTGTATTAAGTCTTCCTCACCCTGGTCTGCATCAATTGCATGGGGCAAGAACTGCTGCTCTTCGTAGAGGATCTTCGAAAGCCCAAATACTGTTGGATAAATGCTCTTGAGGTGCCACTTTGACAACAGTTTAATATTATATTTAGAGACGTGTTTAAGTTAATTATTTAGTAATAATTTGTTTTTATATAACTTTAGGCACTGTTTTAAAGTTGCTTTTAGAGTGCTTAGTCATTGTTATTTTTAGGGAATTTGTTGCTAATCATAGTGTAAATTGTAATCTTTATTGGAGTTGTAAATTCTATTTTAAGTGGTATGTCTTATTTTTCTTCTTGAGAGGCAATTCTATTTTTCTAAAAAGTCAATACATAATTGTTTCATAGTGTTTTTAGTCTCTATTGAATGCCCAGCTTTTGTTGTAAGTTGTCTGTTATATTGAATATTAAACGTTGTTTGTAGTATTCTATTTTGTTATAATTAATCTTTAGTTCATTTAAAAAATAGTTAGGATAAATTTAAAATCTTCATTTGGTATGTGAGTATTTGATCATTTGGATTATTTGTGTTGTAGAATTTTGTTTTTATTTCATCTCTCTAACAATTGATCATAATAAATTTTAATCTTCTTGTGTTCTAGAATTTAACAGAATTGATTATATGATTATTGAAGCATTAAGATGATGATTCTTTTGATAGGAAAATATTTATAAGAAATTTTTAAAATTGGTTATCAAAATTCAGTTGAAAATATTTATGATTATTGAGGCATCAAGATGATGATTCATTTGATAGGACCTAAGAAGAACTCTCAAACCTTGTTTCATATTCACATAGTTTTAGATAAGAGCTTATTTTGAATAATTGCATATGCAAAGACAATTATTGATGTTTGGAAAAATGAATAAGAAACTTACCAAAGCAATGATCAAATAAAGTGGTTAAGTTATAGACTTTGAAGAAAAAAATTGAGAATTTGAGTTGCAAGAAATTAAAAGTGTGAGGGATTATTCTATAAGAGTTAAGAATGTGGTCAATAAAATGATTACTTTTGGAGAATTTGTGAACAAAGAGGTGGTTGTGAGAAAGGTATTAAGGACTAGATCTAACATCATATTTGAAAAAATAAAAAAATGGGTGAAAATTTACAATTGTGTCACTTTTTTATAAAGAAACTGACAAGTTCACAAAGTCAACCTTTTAATTTAGAGTACTTGAAAGTGACATATATGTTTTGAATTCTCAAATGGTATAAACTAATATAATGTATATTTTTTATTAGAGTTTATGTTTGTAATTTTAAAAAATATTAATTAAAATATAATTTAGAAAAAGACAGTATAATTGAATTGCTAAAAAAAATTTAAAAAGAGATTAGTTGACTACAACTTTTAATATAATAAGTTTTTATTTTTCCTTGATTTTTCCCACTTAGCTAACTTGAATATCTAGTACATGGAAATAATCCTAATTATTTTTTATAAATATATATATTTTTAATAAAATTTTAAACTCACCAAGTTTATTAAAAATATAATAGTTTTGATGGGCCTCTACTTTATGTCTTAACTATTTATCATAAACAAAAACAATTATACCATTTTAGTGAGGATTCTCTCCTTTAGTGCACTATATCTTTTTTTAAATTTAAAAAATAAATTTTAGCATACTTTTAAAAAATTTCAATCAACCTTATATGTCTAATTATAATGACCTATTTGTAGTGAATTGAAGAAAAAAGTAAAATTAATTAAACATTTTAATATATATTTTTATATTATAGGTTCTCTCAGATTTTGATGAAAATATTCATGAGAAAACTTGATTTAAAGATAGGGATTGAAAAAAATTGTAAAATCAGGGGGCTAAATTACCACATTTGTTGCTAGGTAGGTAGTTTCAATTGAAACATTTTCAACCAAAAGATCTCATTCAAAACAAATGTTTTGGCCACAACATTATTTCAATTGAAACATATTTTAAATTGAATATAGGTTATCACAATAAAACTAATTTTTTTGGGTCAAATGTACAATATTTTAATTAGTAGTTTTAACTTTTAAAGTAAATGATTTTAATAGTGTGGTAACAATTTCCATAGTGCATAACAATTTTAATGCATAGTAATAATGCCTTGAAATACAATAACAATTCTAACAATTCTGCATTTGTGGATATGAATTTTGTTTAATTCCTTTTCATTTGTACAAAAATGTAATTTCTATTTAAATATATTATATGTGATCATTGACTTTGTTTCTTAATTTCTCTTTTTCTTAGATCCCTTTATAGTGCACTAAACACAACATTTGACATAATTACCTTCTCATATTCTAGAAAGTGATTCCCTAAAGGTATATTTGAGGGATATAGAGGTTAGTGTAAAAAGGAGACTACAAATAAATTTTCTTATATTTATTTTTTGTTGATATTCCTCGCTTTTTTCTTCTTCTAGACCTTTATCTTGAAGGGTTTCCATCTAACATTTTTCTTCTTTTGGGATATGTCATTATTGGTTAAGAACAATTCTCTATAATAGGTCTAATGAAGTGATGAGCAAGTACCAAGCCTTAGATAGACCCAAGACCTTTCAATACCATGTCTCTTAGTACCACTCTACTTGATTAGGTGGTTTGGCTTATGCACCAAATATATAGGTATATCAAAAAATGAAAGTCATAAGTTGGAGTAATAAGAGACTCTTCTGGGAGACATAAAGATAAAAATTAATAATTCATAATTTTTAAGGTTTTTTAAATGTAGATATTTATAGGATATGATATTTCCATAGGTGTCATAGGTTCATGATGTACATTGCGTTTAAGATTTATGGCCTTTATAAGGTTTCATTTTTTGTAGATTTTAAGTTATGGGTTTAGACTTTGATGTTTGTCAAGTTGATACCTAGTACAACCGTGATATGTGGAAATAAATAATTAATTAAGTTTTTGGCTTCTCTAATTTGTCACTCTATCCATCATTAGTCATCATGCACACCACCACATTCATGTTGACCACTTCACAATTCATTATTCATCATTCATAATGCTCACTTCCACATTCATCTTCACTAATCCATAATGTTCTCTATTGACACATATAAACTAAAAGATATAAAATTAAGAGAAAAGAAAAGTCATAATTTTGAATAAAAAGGAAGGAAGAATTTTTTAGAAAAATCATGTGAGTCCCATCCTTTTCTCATTAAAAGCATGAGACGTGGGAATAAAAATTCAATTAAGATAATGGCTTCTCTCATTCAGCATTGTATCCTTCACCATTCATCTTCATCAATTCATAATTCACTATTCATCATTCATCATTCATCGTTCATGATGTCCACCTCCACATTCATCTTTGCCAATCCATAATTTTCTCCCTTGACACATGTAAACTAAAAGATAAAAAATCAAGAAGAGATAAAATGATAATTTTCAATAATAAAAAAAGGTAGTAAGAAAATTTTAGAAAAATCATGAGTCCTAGACTTTTATCATTACAAGCATGAGATATGGAAAGAAAGATTCAATTGAGGTTGTGGCTTCTTTCATTCAACATTGTATCATTCATTATTCATCATGCCCACCTCCACAATTTATTATTTATCATACACCACTCACCATTTATGATGCCCACCTCCACATTCATCTTTGCCAAACCATTGTTTTCTCCCTTGACATGATTAAAATAAAAAAAAATTTAAATTAAGAGTAAAAAAATAATAGTTTTGAATAACAGAAAGGGAGGAAGAAAATTTTAGGAAAATCATGAGTCTTAGCCTTTTATCATTACAAGCATGACATGTGAAAAGAAACATTCAATTAGGTTTGTGGCTTCTCTCATTCATCATTCTATCCTTTTATTATTGATCATGCCCACCTCCAAATTCATCTTAACTAACTCATAATTCATTATTCATCATTCATCATTCACCATTCATGAAGCCCAACACCACATTCTTCTTTTCCAATCCATAATTTTCTTTTGAGAGAATAAATAAATTAATGAGGTTATAAGTGCATAAGCTTTATAAGCCATGCGTACTATGAAAAGGATAATGTGAATAGTTTGAGTTATAGTATCTAATGTAGTGGGAAATTTAAGGTGTGATTAGGATAAAGCACAAAAATGTAGGTAAGATAATGTGGATGGTGGGAGATAAAGTGGGAAAATGATATTATGAGGAGCATAAGAAGGAAATGATTTCAATGATACAGTGATATAAATTTGTTGTGGAACATGATATGTTTTTAGACAAGAGGATATCATTTGTTGTAGAACATGATATGTTTTTAGACAAGAGGATTGAGGGATAAACAAGGCCAAGTTAATGGTTGGAGAGTTGGAGTCAAATAGGGTAGAAAAGAATGATGATTGCTAAATTGTAAGAAATTAAGTATATGATGAATAAGGTAAGAGAATTGTAAAATGAGAAAATGATAAAGTAAGAAACTAGTAGTGTAGGAACATGATAAGGTAGAAAATGAGAAAGTGAAATGAGAAAGTGAGTGGAAAGAACTAAAATATATAAATATGTTATAATAAAGTGCATAATTATATGTGTAAGGAAAGATGTGATGATTTAGGAAGCATTAAAAAAAAAGTATAGTAGCGAAAGGTAACAATGAGAAAATGGTATAAAATAGTAATAAACGAATAATTGAATATGAGAAGAAAGAGGGATTGTCTCCAAGCATGTTCAGGAAAATTTTTCATAGAATGGGATAATAGGAAAGAAGCAAAGTTGGGTTATATAATCACAGTGTCAGTATCCTATGCATCGGCCATTTTTTAAGAATTGTCACTTTTCTTTCCTACTTTTTACTAACAGGCCATGTGAAATGTCCTTTTATCTGTCCCTTCTTTCCACGTAGAGTTGAAAATAAGCATACCGTTTGCAATAATTCTAACTCGATTGTTACGCTATAAATGATGTCAATATCTTGTAGAAATCCAAAAAAAATCCTACCGTCTTCAGAAAATATCTTTTCAATCTTGCTTTTTATTTTTCCTCTTTCTCTGCTTCTTCTGATTTTTGTACTGAGCTGATGCCCACCGCAGCTGGCACAGAAAATAGACTTATTAAAATTGCTTTTACAATTATGTAAAATTTTCCTTCCATTTGTTTCTTCTTTCCAGGAAAGATTGAAAATATGCATACCGTCTGCAATAATTCCAACTTAATTGTAACGCTATAAAAAATGGCAAAACCTGCAGGGCTTGTAAAACAAGCATCATTTATTTAACATTTTTACTTCGATTCAAATCAACGCACCGTGGATTTAATTTCAGCCCATCTTGTCGGACTCCACCTTCGCTGATCCTTAGGGTTTGTGAATAATTTCTTAAAATTTATTTGCCTAAAATTGATAAATATTTATCTTATTTTATGCAGCAATTTACCTTTAACTATTTAATATTTAACAAAACCTCTTAAACTTACTCGATATTCACATAATACTTTTCTTATTCAATGAGGTATAGGCCTGAACCCAGCCTTAGGCCTATTACCTATTCACATGTTAAATGAAGCATATTCCAAGTGTCTGTAGATAAAATCATTCTGCACCATATGTTTTGCTATAGTGAGATACCCATTATTAAGGCACCCTCGTATCTACTATTCCTATTAAGAATGGGTAGTCTGAATATTGCAATTCTTCATCCTGTCACCTTTAATATTGTCAGTTTCTGTTCCTATAACTTAGTCCTTACAGGGGTTATATTCAGTAAAATCCTGGTACGGGCATATTTTGCAATTTTCCTTTATTTACGTTGTATCCTAAAATTATATTCAGTTCATATAATCTTAGTACTTGCAGGAGTTTACATCTGAAGTATCTGGGCCTGTAGAGTAGTCTCAGCCATGATTTTGCTGAGTCCAGAGACTGATTTGAGAAGCTATCAGCTCCATGCTCGTCACCCAAATCCAAGCAGCAGAAATATTGACCACATCTCATTTCGAAATGTTAATAGCATCTCTCGCTGCCATCTCTCTCTGCCATGGTGGGCTGATAGGGGACTTCTCATGACCCTTCAGTTATTATAAATTTTCTAGAAAAATTGTGAGTTTATTGAGTATTAAAATTGTGGATCATTTAAGTTACATAATTTATTTCAATTCTAACTATAGAGCATATTATTATTTTTTAAAAAAATTTTCCCTATATTTGTATTTTTGTAGGTAAATAGGAAAGCTTATTTTAATTATTTTAGTATAGGGATTATTTATAGTAGAGATGTAGCTTGGATTTATGCATGGTTTTGAAAGTATTTTAGTATAGGGATTATTTATAGTGGAGATGTAGTATGGATTTATGTATGTTTTTAAATTGGTTTGGTGCTTGAGTATTATTAGAAGCAAATAATATTGGTAATTAAGGAAATAGGAGGACAACTCTCTCTTTCATAGTTACTTTCAAGCCCATATTGATGTGGAAGTGTTTTAGAAAAGCAGTGGCAAGCTTTTCAAAAGAGAGTATAGAACATGAAGGCAAAGAATAAAACCATTGTATAACGCATTCGTTTAAGGTTCTTGGAAATGACTTGGCCAAAATCTTATCCTCATAAGTAAAATCTAAGCTTATAACCAAAGACACAAGTTAACAAGAATGTGTGCTAAGTCAGCTCAAAATGACTAGTGAAATGGTTAGCAAGGCATTAATTTAAATTTTGAATTTTAAAAGTGAAAGGATCAAATCTACAATTGTAAAAGTGACTTAGGTCAAGTCCACATTTGTGGATTTAATCCAAGTAACTAATGAGGAGCATAGGGATCAAGGTGAAACTATGAGAATTAATAATAATAAGGGTCAAAATATGAACCAAATTTACACACAAATATGCCACATGTAAACTAATTATTACATATGCAATACCCTACTCAAAATAGACCCAAAATAAAAAAGGAACACAGATAAGTTCTAAATAAATAATATAAGGTTTTTTTTTAATTCATTATTGTCTATAAATTAAATAATTCATTTTAATAAATTGGAAGATCATTTCAATTTAAAGAATCTGATAACATTAGATAAGATAGACTTGTGTTCTTATTAGTTTGGGAGAATGACATTAAAACCATGCATGACCTTGGGGGTTAGCTCACTTGGTCTCGGTTGTCGTCTTAGGTAGCTTGGGTTGTGGGTTCGACTCTTGACTTACCTGTGGTGTGTGGATGTGGGTCCATTGCACACCGCTCTAGAGGTTATTGACGGAAGCTTAAACTAAACCCTCTGTTCCTCTGAATATAACTCAATGACCTTAAACTAAACCTCTATTTCTCTAAATATAAACAAGACATTAAAACCATGCATTGAAAAAAAGAAGAATCATATTTTCTCTTAAAATATCACAGATCCATTTTCCATTGACTGCCTTTCCAACTTTCAAAATATCACGGGTCCACATGTCAAATGAACAATAAAAAAATTATGGATTGCACAAGCATCAAAATTTAATTTGGGAAGAGTTAAATAAAAAAATAATTTCTTTTGAATTATTTAGGGGAGAGGACCCAGTAGTGGTGCACCCTCACTTCACCCCTCTCAAAATCATACGTGGTAATTTTGAATCACTCCAAAAATTTTACAGTAGCTTACATGTCAACGCCCCTACTTTTAACTAGGGTTTCAGGACCACATCATCAAATATGATGCCACATCAGCATGTTTTTTGTTGAGGTGTGAAATAGTTCCCCCCCAAAAAAGGTGGACCAATAGGTGTGCATTAAGTCACGTTTTATTGGTGGGCTGATGTGGCATCACATGATTGGTTGCTTTTTAAATATAAAGGGCACATTTCATTCAATTATTAGTACTTATAGTAACACTAACAACCTTAAAGTCACAACTACTAGTACTAAACTTCAAAAAATATTGGGCCTTAAATGCACATATACTATCTCAACCATTGGAACTATCTCACCTATTGGGTCTTTTCCCCTAATTTGGGAAGAGTTTAAGCTTACTGGCGGATCTTTTTTTTTCTTCTATGGTAGCCACGGGTCTCTTGATTCTTCGACTGTTCTTGCTGGTAAAAAGCCTCGAACACCTCAAAGAACTGCAAAAATGCCGGCCAAATCTATGTTCAAATAACTAGCACCGTGATTTTTCAAGGAGATCCGACAACCCTAATTTTTTTAATTGTCTTGTGTCCTTCTAAGATCTTCTCAGTCATTGATTGCCCAAAGCAGATCATCTACTTCACATAGGGAATGCCTTCGACGTAATAAGTGTTGAAAGAATAACTTGTTTTTCACATTAAAAAAATCTTCTAATTTTGCCATGAAGATGCGAGCAGCTCAGCCCAATCCCTAATTTTAGTGTTTTTTAAAAATGTGTTGGCTTTTTTTCAATTATTCTTTTATGATAAAAGATGCTTCTTCCCATTATTCTTTTATGTTCACATATATAAGATGCTTTTTCCCCTCCACTATAAATTACCAACATAATAAACAATTGATATTTCTTCTTTAAAATATTTATACTTATATTTATCATTCTAGAAGTTTATCATGCAATTATGTGGGGCTGCTCTTATCTTTATGATCACTCTAAATGGACTATTTTTAAACATTATCGACTTCAACAGTTAAAAGTTAATTTTGACCAATAAAAATAGGATAAATATTTAACACTTTTTGTGGTGGATGAGGTGTAAAATTACTATTGATTGTTTGACCATTGAAGTGGATGATATTTAAGTAGAGCCCTCTACATATGGCTATCAAGCTATTTTTCAATATGTTGTGTAGTCCACCCTGAGCAGTGGTCAGTCAATTGGGAAAGGAGGGAATTTTCACATACCTAGAAGGGGTTAGGGGTTACATCTGCACAAATTTTTCATATCAGAAATATTGCCCGAGACGGTGACCGTACATGTACCCTGAGATCTATGGAATGTACTCCTGCTTTCATAGCTTTGTCGGGATTGTTACGGCATAGTAATTGCTCATGAAAAACGACAAGTAACAGGAAACTTAACAAATTGTCTATCTAACCCTTTGGATGCACATTTGACCGTATTTATTAATTAATTGAAATGTTGTATTCTTAATTTCAATTAATTAATAAATACGGTCAAGTGTACATCTAGAGGGTTGGATAGATAATTGCTCGCTTTTCTAAACAAATAATGTAGCAGTTAAATCATCACCAATAAAGTTGGCGGTAACATAGCATTTCTCATCAATGGAAATCTGTGTGGAATTGTGTGACTCTGTACTCAGTCGGTGAATCCTTCCGACAAAGGTTGCAGTTGAATTCAATCAGTAAGAAAGATGTTGAACGGTTTTGAGAAACCTCATGTAGTAGCAGTGCCGTTTCCTGCACTCGGTCACCTCATCCCTTTAGTCGAGTTTTCTAATTTGCTTGCCTCGTATGGCCTCGCCGTCACTTGTGTCACCACTGCTGCAAATCTCCCCCGTCTGAAACTCCAAATGGCCCATGCTATTTCCTCCGGCTTCGATATTCGCCTCGCAGTTCTTCCTACGCCACAAGTTGAAGGATTACTCGACAGAGTAGAAAGCTTCAAGCAAGTTACTTCCGAGCATGGTACTCTAATTTTTGATCTGGTTGTTAAGCTTGAATAGCCTTTTAACTGGCGGCTTGAAGGCCAAGTTGAAGGGAGGGAACCTCCTGTTTGTATTATGTATGATGTACTTCTGGGATGGAGTATGGAGGCACCCCAAAAGCACAATATCGTCAGGGTGGCATTCAATATATACGGTACATTCGCTGTGAGTCTGCTGCATTCTGGATGGCTTTCCACCTCGCACAATGCATTGGAGAAAGAAGGTGACAGTATTGTCCTGAGCTTGGATCTCCCCACTCTGCTCAGATTACATGAGCACGAAATAGACCCCTGTGAAAAATCTATTGCAGCTACTGATTATTAATTTCCTATCTTATGTTAGATTATTTGGCTGCCGAAAAATAACTTACAGCAAATAATAATTAATAACACAGCTACAATTTCACAGGGAAAAAATCACGGAGACAAAAAATAAAATCAACACAATGTTTTGGACAAATTGTCCCTGGAAAAACCCCGAAGGGAAAACCAGTACTGCAGATGAGGAATTTTATTAAACCAAATCAAGAGATACATAGACTGCTTGCCTCTTGCTGGCAGAGCTTCGGCAATGATCTCCTCCGAAAATTCTTCTCCCAATTTCTCCTATAGAAATTCCACTACTGCTGTCTCGAACGCTATCACTGCGCCCTTTCTCTCACTACAAATCAATTTGCTATTGCTGCAAATTTATTTATTTGTTATCGCTGCAAATACTTCTCGGATTTGTCTTCTCCAAATGCCCATTGAACTTCTTTTATAATCCCCTCATTGAAAACCAATGGCCATGATTTAATCTAAATCAATGGCTAGGATTAATTAGACTCTAGCAAACCCTAATATCTAGAAGTCTCTCGAGAAATCAATTTTTTAGGTATAGAGAAAAATATTCTGGCTGTGTTTCCAGCCTCAAAATCACCACCTGAGACTAGAACACCTGTCCAAGCTACATTTAAAATTAACACTCCCTCTTAGCGAGGAAGGTGTTCTGCATAACACCCAACTTACCTCTGAAGAAGATGAATTTCGCCTTCCCCAATGCCTTTGTTAAAATGTCTGCTACCTGCTGATCTGTAGGTATATACTATAGCTGAACAATCCTCTGCTGTACACAATCCCTAATGAAATGATATCTGATGTCTATATGCTTAGACCTATCATGAAACACTGGATTCTCAGATAATCTGATGCAACTCTGATTATCACAGTGTATCACGGTAGTCTTAATCCTCTGACCAAACAAGGCTACCAGTAACTTCCGAAGCCATATAGCCTCACATGTTGCCATACTAGCTGCTATGTATTCTGCTTCTGCAGAACTCAGAGCAACGGACTTTTGCTTCCTGCTGTACCAAGAGACAACTCCTGATCCCAAACTAAAGCAGCACCCTGAAGTGCTTTTCCTGTCCACTGTACTACCTGCCCAATCTGCATCAGTATAACCTATCAACTTGATACCATCACCTCGAGCATATCTGATCCCATACTCGATTGTACCACGCAAATACCGCAACACATGCTTTGCCACTATCCAATGCACTCTCTTTGGCTCAACCATGAACTGACTAAGAGAGTTTACTGCAAAGGATATATCTGGCCTAGTGTTGACCAAATACATGAGAGATCCAATCAACATCCTGTATAAGGTGGCGTCTACATCCTTTTCCTTGGATGCGTCTACCTTCTTCCAATTCATGATCATAGGTGTAGACATGGCTCTGCAATCTTGCATCTCAAACCTCTTCAAGATTTCAATGCAGTATTTCCCTTGTCCAAGGAAAATCTCTCCATCTGTCTGCCACACTTCCATGCCTAGAAAGTAGTGCATAAGCCCCAAATCCTTCATCTCGAACTCTGCTGCAAGGTCCCTCTTGCACTCCTCTATGAGCCCTAGTGAACCTGTTAAAAACAAGTCGTCCACATATAGAACAAGAATGAGAACTTCACCCCCAACCATCAAGTAGTAAAGGTTAGCATCCGCCTCACTCTTCACAAAGCCTATTCCCTGCAAGTATCTATCAATGCACTCATACCACGCCCTGGGAGCCTGCTTGAGTCCATACAAAGCTTTCTTCAATCTGCACACGTGGGTTTTGCTGCTGTGTGCTACAAAGCCCTCTGGTTGTTCTATGTATACCTCCTCTAACAATTCACCATTAAGAAATGCCGTCTTGACATCCATTTGATGGATCTGCCATCCCATATGCGCTGCAAGTGAGATTATGGCTCGTATAGAAGTATACCTAGCCACTGGAGTGAATGTCTCCTTATAGTCTATTCCCTCCTTTTGAGAGAACCCCTTGGCCACGAACCTTGCCTTGTATTTCTCGATGCTACCATATGGACCATGCTTAATCTTATAGATCCAGCGTGATCCAACCACTGCCCTATCTGTCAGTCTAGGCACAACCTCCCACACATCATTCTGCATTATTGAGGTATATTTCTCAACCATCGCATCTTGCCACACCTGTTGCTGTGCAGCCTCCTGATAGCTAGAAGGCTCACTATCTACCAACTGACTAACCAATGCCACATAGTCATTATACCTGGCTGGTTGTTTCTGCTATCTACTACTCATTCTAGGAGCTCCCACAAACTCCTGAGTATCCTTATGTGTCTGTTGAACCTCACGGTTCCTCCTGCCAACTATAGAGGATGAAATATCAAACTCCATATCTTCTTGATGCATCTCTTGGATTTGCTGTATCTGTTGCTCCATATTCTGTGAACTCTCAGCACCTGAGCCTATGCTTGTACTAGTAACTGTACTTGTGCTTCGCTGCCCCTATTCTGGTTGAACAATCCTTGGAGCTTCTGTTGGCTGCTCATTCTGATCATCTGCTGGCAAATCTCTGGACCTCCTATATGCCTTGTCCTCCATGAATTTGACATCATGCCTGACAATAATCCTCCTGGTCCCTGGAATAAATATTCGATATGCCTTTGAGGTCTCGCTGTACCCCACAAAGTACCCTCTCTCTGCAGTCTGATCTAACTTGGAACGTGTAGCCCCTAGAATGTGACAAAATGCCAAACTCCCAAATATCCTGAAGTGACTAACATCTGGCTTCTTCCCTGAGAATGCCTCCTCTGGTGTCATCTTGCCCAATACCTTATGTGGAACCCTGTTTTGTATGTATACTGCTGTACTGCATGCCTCTGCCCATAAGTAACGTGGCATATCTTGGTCATACAACATAGCCCTTGCTGCCTCCGATATAGAACAATTCTTCCTCTCAGCAACCGAATTCTGCTATGGGTTGTAAGGAACGGTCCACTCTCTCTTGATTCCTTCCCTGGTACAGAACTCCTGGAACTCTTTCCCTTTGTACTCGCCTCCATTGTCTGACCGAAGAACCTTTACCTTCCTGCCTATTGAATTCTCCACAATAGCTTTAAACTCTTGGAAGTGATTGAAGACCTCATCCTTGGTCTTCAAGAAGTATATCTAGGTCTTCTTGGAGAAATCATCAATAAAAGTAACAAAGTACTCATATCCTTTGAGAGACTTCGTTGACATTGGTCCACATATATCTGAATGTACTAGATCAAGAACCCCCTTGGATCTGGTGTCACTCCTTGGAAAAGCTACTTTCACAAACTTCCCCAATACACATCCCTTACATACATCATCATTCTCTGTGCTCACCTCTGGAACACCTATCACTATCTCACGAAGCAATTTAAGTGCTCCATGATGTATATGGCCCATCCTCCTATGCCATAGCTCTCCTTGATCTCTAGGATTACTACTACTCACTAGTGCCTTAGGAGAATCAAATTTCAACCTATAAAGTCAGCCGCTCCTAACTCCAATAGCTATGGGTGATTTCCAATCCTTATGCTTGATTAAAACATGCGCCCCTCTAAAGAGTACATTGTAGCCTTTATCCTGAAGGACAAATACGAAAATTAGATTCATGCCCAAGCCTGGCACATACAACACATCATGAATGGAAATAGGCTTGCCATTCTCCCTCTGAAATAGAACAGTCCCTCTCCCAACTGGATCGCACTTGGACTTGTTCCCCATCTGAATCTGAAATCTGATGTCCTCCTCCTTGTAGCTGGAGAAGTACTCACTAACTCCTGTCATATGAAATGACGCCCCATTGTCTATATACCAAACACCTTGTGAGGTTGAGCTAGTCAGGCAAGCTATGAGTGCAAACTCATCCTCCATTCTACTAGAAAGCTCATCTACACTTGCTGAAGCTACCGTCTGCTTCTTGCCTTTCTTTTCATTTTTCTTCCTTTGTGGGCAATCGCTGACATAGTGGCCAAACTCGTGACAGCCATAGCATTTGATCTTAGATAAGTCCTTCTTCTTCTCACTTTTTGGATTTGATCCTTTGCCAGACCCCTTCTTTGCTTTCTATTTCCCTGCTAGGGCAACGTTTTCCTGTTCCACCTCAACTGTTGGTTCCATTGACAAGACTTAGTCTAAGCTCCTCCTGAGTGAAGTCACTCCATAGTCGATCCCAACTCGGTAAGGTGTCTCGTCCATTAATAACTTGAACTAAGACATCCCACTGCTTAGTAAACCCATTCAGGGCTATTCGTACTAGCTCATCATCCTTTGGTTTGTCTCCAACAGTTGCCAATTCATCCTTGACAAGTCTAAGTCTGGTGAGGTAACTTGTGACGTCTTCTCCCTTATCCATCCGGGTATTCCTTAACTTTTCTCTGAGAATCAGCTTCCGGTTAAGGGTAGCATTCTGGTATAGATTCATAATGGCGTCCCACATCGTCTTTGCTGTATCTAACTCTGCAATATGCGGAACAATATGATCCTTAACACCGTCAAGAATCAGCCTCCTTGCCTTGGCATCTTCCTTCTTATATGCTAAGAGCTGTGTTGCATCTGTAGGTACAGGTACAATAGTGGTCACATAATCCTTGATACCATTCTCTTCCAGCAATAAAGAAATTCTAGCTTTCCAGACACCAAAATTTGAGGCTTCATCCAATCTGTCCCGATCTCTTAAACCTATTGAGGCCATTTCAAAAGAAAATAATAATAATTTTGAAGAGGTCAAACTAGGTTTTATAAACCCTAGATTTTTTATTTATTATTTTTCCTTTCTCCCTGTGCCTGTTCTGTCCTCAGATCCGCTCTGATACCATGTGAAAAATCTATTGTAGCTACTGATTATTAATTTCCTATCTTATGTTAGATTATTTGGCTACAGAAAAATAACTTACAGCAAATAATAATTAATAACACAGCTGCAATTTCACGGAAAAAAAATCACGGAGATAGAAAAAATAAAATCAACACAATGTTTTGGACAAATTGTCCTTGGAAAAACCCCGAAGGGAAAACCAGTACTGTAGATGAGGAATTTTATTAAACCAAATCAAGAGATACATAGACTGCTTGCCTCTTACTGGCAGAGCTCCGGCAATGATCTCCTCTGGAAATTCTTCTCCCAATTTCTCCTATAGAAGTTCCACTACTGCTGTCTTGAACGCTATCACTGCGCCCTTGCTCTCACTGTAAATCAATTTGCTATTGCTGCAAATTTATTTATTTGCTATCGCTGCAAATACTTCTCAGATCTATCTTCTCCAAATGCTCATTGAACCTCTTTTATAATCCCCTCATTGAAAACCAATGGCCATGATTTAATCTAAATCAATGGCTAGGATTAATTAGACTCTAGGAAACCCTAATATCTAGAAGTCTCTCGAGAAATCAATTTTCTAGGTATAGAGAAAATTATTCCGGCTGTGTTTCCAGCCTCGAAATCACCACCCGAGACTAGAACACCTGTCCAAGCTACATTTAAAATTAACAACCCCATGTTGTTCGACTCTTTGCCATTGGAGTTTATACGACGGTCACAGTCAGCCAACCAAGGATGGGGAATGCTCATCAATACGTTTGAGCAGCTGGAGCCTGAATATCTCCGACACATGAGAAATCTGACAGGGAAGAAGTTGTGGTCCATAGGCCCAGTACTTCCATCCACTTGCTTTAGTGGTGCAGTGAAAAGTAGCACCCGAGGTAAAATGGCAGACATCAGCGAAGATAAGCTGCTGCGATGGCTGGATTCTCAAAGTTCTTGGTCAGTTGTTTATATTTCGTTTGGAAGCCAGGCATTCTTAACAGAACAAAGCAAGGCCTTGGCTAGTGGTCTAGATGCCAGCCAACAGCCCTTCATTTGGTCTATCAAAGTGTCCCCAAAGGTTGAACACAGGCCATCCGATGGCTGTTCTTAAATATCATCCACTTCAACAGTCAAAAATCAATTTTGGCCAATAAAAATAGGACAAATATTTACCACTTTTTATTGTGAATGAGGTGTAAAATTACTATTGGCTGTTTGACCATTGAAATGGATGATATTTAAGTAGAGTGTCATGCGACACGCCACTAAATCTGCCTTGCACATATCTTCCCGAGGGATTCCATGAGTGCACAAAAAATAGAGGGCTGGTCATATGGGGCTGGGTGCCACAACTTGTTATTCTCTCCCACCCATCTGTAGGCGCTTTCATGAGCCATTGCGGATGGAATTCTATGCTTGAAAGCATAGTTCTAGGAGTCCCACTAATCACGTGGCCCATGGTTGCAGATCAACACTTCAATTCTAAACTAGCCGTGGAGTCCGGCATTGGAATCCAAGTGTGCGAGCACAGTGATGCAATTCCAGACAAGCAACGAGTGGAGGAGGGTTTAACACTTGTTTTGAGTAAAGACGAGGGGAAACAGATGAGAAGAGAGGAAGAAAAGTTGAAGGACATGGCAAGAAAAGCTGTTGGATCTGGAGGATCTTCAAACGCCAACTTACAAGATTTTGTGAGTGGCATTCATAAGTTGGAGATGGCAAGAACTGCTGCTGCACGCGAAGGGTCTTCGAAGCCCCAAAAGATGATTGTGTCCTGAAAATCATCTAAAGCTTACTATGTTTCACAGCTGTCGTCGATTGTCCAGGCATGTTAGAATATGAATATCAAACTTCAGTAGTAAGTAGTTGTTACGTAGTTCAATGTGTTCTAGATCATCGTTTTCACGGTGAGAAGGGAGGGTTTATAGGGGCAGGTTTTTTGGATTCAGATCCCAAGTATCTTTATAGATGATGGAGTAAGTTATTATTGTCCTCTGCAACAAATAAAGGTGTTGTAGAGCTTGTTAGTAAGTAAATTTGTTTTATGGTTATGTTTAAAATACCTATATAAATGTAAAATGTTTTTTTTTTAATATAAATACATATTCAAATTATTAGTGAATTATGGTTATATGGGGTTATATTATTATATCGTATATTTATCCACTTCAAAATTTTCACTTATTATTTAAATTGCTCATTATATTTGAGAGAATAATAGTTGTATTTTTTCGATTCTTGTAATTTTTACTATTTGAAAAAACTATGTAATTTACAAGAATAAGAAATCTACTTTTTTGGTTAGATTTTATAAGGTCTCTATATTTGACAAACATTGTTTTGGGTGAAATTTCTTTAGCAATAATAAAAAATTTAGTTGACAGCGCTTCAAAAGTTCAAGAAGCTATGATAAGATCTTATAACTTTGACTCTCCATGACTAAAGTGGACCTTAAATTTGACTTGCACCTACCCATTCCTATATTTGCCTACACCTCACCCTTCACATATCTTTTCAAGGGCCTAACAATTGTGTCTCCTTGTTGCCATCTTGTTTCTTCAACATACTTATTGATAAGAAGCATAAAAAATTGTCCTAGATAAAAGTTAGGATTCTTCTTTATGTAAACAAAATTAGTTAGTGTATATCATGCATAGGTTATGTTATTATTGTTAAAGGGTCACATAATATATCTTCTTTAGTAAAAACATTTCTTAAGTATATGTTATCATCTTTAACAAATAGTCTGCTAAAGTTGAATCCCAACAAGTATCTATGTCCTAGTAAGGCTTAGGAGACAAAGACATCCACAAATGGTAGGCATAAAAGTATTGCTCATAGATAAGTATTTCTTAAACAAATTTAACTATCTAGTGTGGAAAGAAAAATTAAGACCATCCTCCAATGTGAGGAAGTATGGGAGGTTGTCATAACAAAGAATTTTTTAATTCTTAGTGCAAATCAACAAACAATTTGAGATAAAATGAATAGAAAGTTATTGATGTTGTTCACTCTCTTTATGGATGACTAAGTCCATACATGCATTTGCAACACTAACATCACTCCTCATTGTAATTAGTTTGATGAGGTAAACAATCAATCTAGAGTGTGGTATCTCAATGAGAAGATACATATAATTAAAATACATGAGAAGGAGAAAAAGTAGATTAATTATAGATGCATCTAACCAACATCAATAATTAGCTATAATACAATAAATGGTAGATGATGATAAGCTAGTTTTGAATATAATTTGGCAAGCTCTTTCACCTTCACACAATCATTTTGTGATATCACTTATGGAGAATTAGTTGGATTGCTTCAACATGAATAATCCCAACAATCAATAATAAAAGGTGAAGAAGAAAGAACTTTCTCTTCAAAGAAACAGGGAAAGGAAATATAGAGATAATGGCCATAGTATAATAGCCTCATTAGTAATAGTGATAAGGGCCTTTCGAAAAAGGTCACACTTGGCATCAAAGATCAAAATTCCACATTTGTGGAAGATTCTTGATGCCAATTATTGTTCATCTAATGGGTTGGCATAAAAGATTAAAAGAATCAAAAAAGGGTCTAACCAAGGAGGCACCACAATAATGTAGACAATAATGAATAAAAATATGATGAGGAGGTCACATAATTACATGTCTAATCACACTTGAATACTAAAGATGAGAAATACAAATTTGGTATATTGAATTAAGAAAAACTAAACATAGGACTCGAAGGAAAGAATGGTTCATGAAGTCGAATGAAAATAACATAATTATCTACCTTGGAGAGAAATCTTCTCTGCAAGTCAAAGGTACATAATTTAATTATCTTTAATTCTCTAACAAGAAATGTGAGGTGCATAACTTGTTCTTTTTATGCCTAAAATGAAGAAGACTTTACTTTTAGTAAGTTAATTTCTTGAAAATAACTTGCAAGTCAAATTCGATAACTCAAATGGAAGAAAGTATTATATTGTAAAAAATAAGCACTTTAAAGGTTATAGACCAAGGGTTTACAAAAGAAGGAGTGTTTATTCTTGATACAATTCCTCCTCAACACCTTGTCCTTCTTAGAACTATTGAGAATACATGCTCATTGTGGCATCAATGTTTTGGTCACTTGAATTCTACATACTTAACTAAATTAAGTATGAAAAGGACAATCCTTGGGCTCTCAAACATCAAGGGTAAAATGGTTTTTTTTACCTTAATTGTGCAATTAGAATTCAACACAGAAAGAAGTTCAAGAGTGACTAATCATTTCAAGCCAAAAATATTCTTGACTTAGTTCTCAATGATATTGTTGGGTCTTTTCAAGACTCCTTCAGTGGATCAAATATTTTCAACTTTTTTTAATGATTATTCCCAAAAGATGTGATGTGGATATATATCTTGAGTAAAATATCAATACGTTTCAATGCTTCAAAATTTTCAAGGTTAAAGTGGAAAAAGAAAGATGTTGTCTCATCAAAACTCTTTACATGGATTGAGGAGGCACGTATATTGCCAAATAATTTAAACATTTTATTCCATACAAGGTATCAAGTGACAATTGACAACTAGTTATATTTCACAACAAAATGGAGTAGTTGAAAGAAAAATAGAGTCATCTAAGTATTGATGCACTACATGCTTATTAGTATGAATAAGGAGAGGTAGCTTTAGGGTGAACCCATAAACACAAAAAATTAGTTTCTCAATAGGGATCCAATAAAATATTTGGATGGTGTCACCCTTAAAGAAGCTTGATCAAGAAAGAAGTTGACAGTAAAGCATCTCAAGATTTTTTTGGAGCACAACTTATGTACACATTAGAAAAAAAAAATGAAAAGAAATTGAAAAGAAAAGCATAAAATGTATCTTTCTTGATTATAGATGGAACTCTAAAACCTATAAGATAGTTTTAATTCTACATCCAAAAAAGATCTATGGAAGTAGAGTTGTGATCTTTGTAGAAGATCTTAAAGAAGAACTACACCTATCTTGTTGGAGGAAAATTATGTCAAGAAAGACAATAGAGAGAATGGAAATGAAGACTTCACAGAAGACCTTGAGAAAGAAAAAGATCTTGATACTCAAGAAATGTTAGATACATGGACAAAAAAATTAAAAGGAGGAGGTAGTGTTCAAAATAAAACAAAACCTACTTATACTTCTAGAACTCTTTGCTTAACAAGAGTTTAAAGACTAACTTGAAAGATACAAGAAAATATGGAGTAGTAAAAAATAATTCTAAAGAAGAAGTAAATTTTGGTTTAATGAGCATGGTGGTCCAATCTTTATAACCAAACATTTCTGGTACAACATTAGACTTGGAAGAATGGGAAATGTAACATGAACACAAAGTATAATTCTCTCATGAGAAATCATACATGGGAGCTTGTCGATATTATAGTAGATAAGAAACCCATAAGTTATGTTTGTTCATTATTCTATTTTCTTGCATTTATTTATTTACAAGTTATTGTATTATATGTACCTAGGATAGGGCCATCTTACTTAGGTAGTTTGACTTGTACTTCCTTGTTTGGTGGATATACACTTCAAACATGTGACCAAATATCTTGTTATCCCACATTGATGAAATAGTGCATCAATTGTACAAACAATCCCACATGATAATAGGAAGAGTAATAGTTCACCCATAAGTTGTTGACCAATAGTATCAAACACTTCGATTATAACTTGAACCATTTTTTCCAATTTTAGTATATCTACTTGAAGGGTTTATATAAACAAGAGAAGCATTGCATCATGTTCTTGCCAAATTTTCAAAACTTGCACTTGCGGCTCTAATATGTGCACCTATAGTTTTTACCATTTTGTTTCAATTTTGTGCCTTAAATATGGCCTTGATCTTTGTGCTTTTGATATTCAACATGGGGATGAGAAGTCAAATTACTTCCCCCTTGTACCTTAGTCAAACTCGTGGATTGTTATAACAATTTTTGGAACAAGTAAATGAAGACATGCCAGGTAGAAATGTAAATGCCTATGTCCATCCTTATGATTAAATGATAATGCAATGCTCCTAGATGTTCAAATGATACAATTCAATATGATACTCTAATTAATCATGTGGATGTCTAAAATTAACTAGGGCTTTAACCTCTAATACAACAACCTAGTGCACAAATTTGAATATTTTGTGTTTCAATCAGTGGGTAGCAACTAGTTGGAGGCAAGTTAGTTTGGGTCCATGATTAAATTTAATTTTAGAAAATGGGGAAATACCGCACATATGGTTTTGAACCAAGTTCAAAATCATAACTACAATTTTAAACTACAACAAGAAACAAAATAGATTCAAAGGGTTAGGTTTGGACCACTAGAGAACAAGGACATATGTTCAAATAAGGTATAAATTGGATGTCAATTCTCTACACAAAATATGCCATTTAGACATTAGTTATGACATCAAGAACAATAGGTCAAAATAAGTCCAAAATGATTGTGGAAAAGTATTAGGGATGGACTTTTTACCATTACCGGAGTTTAAAAAATCAAAAATAAAATATCTACACTAAAATCATTCTCATACTAAATTTCCTAGATGTTCTCATTAAATTGTTGGAATTATTACATCTTTAGTATATAGTTAATAAATAAATATATTAGAAATAAAGTCACCTTAGTGACTTGTTAGTATTTAAATAATTAAATGTTAGTTTATTATTGTTAGTTTTGGGAGTTACTTTCCCATAAGTAGTTTTGGTAGTTAGTAAGGGAAAAAAAAGGCTTTTAAGATAATTTATTATATAATGTAAAAATTATCAAGTTGAGTGCATGATAGTGGCAGCCATTACAGAGTTAAATCTATTTAAAATTAATTGGCATTGGTAGCATTTTGGTAACATTTATGGCAGTAGCTTCGCTACATTTATTTTATTTTGTTTTATTGATAAAGGGAGGGACAACCAAATTAAGAAAGAATTACACTACAACTAAGAGGGCCACACTTACCTTATATAGGCCATGCTCCCTCACAAGAAGTTGAACCTCCTTGAGATCTATTGTTGCAAATGTCCAAGTAGCCATGTATGCAAAATTTGGAAGTATAATGTTGTGTAGAGGAGAGGACAAAATGGTGAGCGAATCAATGATCTATGCCAAGGTAGTTGTGATGGATGCACATCACCACATGTTTGGATGCGTCATCTCCATTCTATCCAAGGAACTCCTCAATGGCCAACGAGTGGTGGTTGTGCAATTTGAAGAGATCTATTTGCTAGGTGGACTTGTTCACCAGAAAATGAAGTACCTCCTTTTTTTAAGAAAGAGAATGAATACAAAGCCATCTCATGGCCCCATTCATTTTAGGGCACCTTCCAGAATTCTTTGGAGGACAACTAGAGTCCTAGAAGCTAAATTATCTATCTTAACTATCTAAACATTTTTTCCAGTAGTAGTATTTGAACACATAATAGATGCTATTTTAATAATTTCATAAGATGAACTTCATATTTTACTAGCTTCCTTCAATAATTTTGGAATACTTAGAACTTTATGCTATTTTTTACAAAACTGGCAGTGGTGGGGATGTGCCAACTAGATATAGTAGGCCTGGGAGTCATGTTTTCTATACTTAACTGTATGCTTTCTATACTTAGCACCTATAATTTTCAAGAAAAATACTTTAATAAAAACATGTCTAATTTAGTGAATGTGTACTATAAGTAATACAAGATGAATCAAACCAAATTATATAATGCCTAATCAATTAAAGTGATTTTTAATGCCTAATCAATTAAAGTAATGTAATAGTCATATATTTCCATGGTAACAGGCTATGTATAGTCATTGGTTGTATCCATGTTCTTAGTGTGTAATGTTTATTATTTTATATCTTTAATTATTGAACCTATGTGTTATAATGATTTCAAAAGAAATCTCTTTATCTCTCTCTCCCTCTCTCTCTCTTTATGACACTGATACATGTTCAACATTACATGTATGTGTAGATTTGGAAAAGTTAAAATCTCTCTCTCTCTCTCTGCAAGTTGAAAAGGAAAAGAATCATCCATGCATTTTAGAAATGAAATCTTCCCTCTTGTTCAACTATTTATTTAACATGTTGGAATTGCATTAGGATCCAGCCATGTTTAAGCAATTCTCTACAAGATGACTGATATGCCTCACCAACACCAGTGATAACTAGTGTCTAAGTTTGGAAGTTGTGGAACAATGTATCAAATGTACACACCTGTACATCAGAGAAGAAATGTATTTTGATACAGGCGACCGCAACACAACATCCCTATCTACTCTGATGTAGGATGTGTATAACATACATTTGTTCCACAGTCCAAAGTAGACACTATCATGTTATGTTGTTGGTGTGACATATTAGTCATACTTGTAGAGAATTGGTTCAACATGGCCATCCTAATGCACACATGTATGTATTGGAATAAGTAATTTATTTTTACATGTATCATGGCACATGCACCACCACCTCCTAGACCTTCTATATTTATGTGTACAGATACTGAGATTCAAATATTGACAGCTCTTCTTTCTGACCCCAACACAATAGGGGTTTATAGGGACACATGTCAATCAATTTTAACTAGCTTACAGTGCATTAGACAGAGTCTAGGAGATACCCATGCTTATTTAGGTGATACTCTTGTTGCTATTCTTGCCTAGATGCGGCAAGAGGTTACTGGTGATGTTTCTCTTACTTCTGTTCAGCTCAGTATCTTGAAAGAGACTATTAAATCCCAATCTTTTTCATCTTATGTTGGTAAGCCTAATGTGAGGGGCTAGCAATTAACTAGATGTGTAGACCCTCTTATAGCCCCATTGATATATCCACGTTTTCTTGCTGCTCATGGTCATTATCCCAATAATGACCAAATTCCTTTATATTTTGCACAACAGTTATATACAAAGGTTCATATGGGCCTCAAGGTCAATTACTTGGATTTACTAGAATATTTTGGTGAGGGGAGGGGCAGGGTTGCTGATAGAGATGCCTATCATCGACCAGATTGATAGGCTCTAGTTTATAGGGCCTTGGTTAGGGAGAGGATGTCTGCTATCTCCCCAGCCCTAGGCCCTATTGCTGATCAGGTTGTCATTGCTTCCCAAAGGGAAGTAATCGATAGTGTAGCTGATATTGCAGTTGCCACATCTATTATATCTTTTGATCATGTGGGAAGATATTTGATGAGACATCTTGGATGATCCAGACCATTGGATCATGCTACTGATCCTTATGCTATTGCAGGTGTCCCATCACCTGTAGACATAGATGGTCTGAGAGGAGACCATATGCTTTGGACTACAATGAGTTATCTTTCTAAGGACCTATTAGAGTCATATGCTTTTATTGCATCAAATCTTGGTATCCCTTTACATGAGCTTAGAGGACATGTGGGTAGCGCTTGCCATTCATAGAGTGTGTCATGATCCATTCAAGCTACAAGACCTTCTCATCAGGTGCCTGGGAGTACTCCACATCCTGATCCACCTACAGATCATTTGGTTGCTGCAGAGACAGATACACCTATTAGGCCTCGTGTTGAGCACCAGACATCTTAGCCCTCCCTAGATTCACTTGAGGAGGTGTAGTTGTAGAGGGGATCGATGTCAGGTTTTGTGGATATGCTTCTTCATTCAAGCTTTTTGTTGCCAATTCGCTTGGTTAGTCCACTTTAGACTTCATTACTTGAGCTAGCCAAGGAGGTACCAGATACAATCATTGTGGCAGATCATCCTACAACACCTGATACATAGGTATGTACATGCATATGTGCACATGCATGCATGATTTAAACTTGAACTTAAATTAAGTTAAATTACTTTTCTAGATAGAGTCCCAATGTTGTATATATATATATATATATATATATATATATATATATATATATTGTAGGGGTTAGCTCGTGTTACACGTAGTCTAGGGACGGAACGAGCATGCAAGTGTAATTCAGCTGATGGCCGTAATGTTAGTGGATAGGTGAGTTTCAAATTTTTAAATCATTACAACTTACATACATGAAAATGCATATAATATGTACGTGTGCATGTACACATTTAACATTATTCTATTTAATTTTTAGCATAATTTGTACACTTTTATACATACATGTGTTGTACTATCTCTAGGGCTCAGTGCATCCATTAGATCAGGATGCTTAGTCAGACTTGGGTCACTCAACTCGTAGCTGACATGATGACCAGGCTATTGGTAGCACTTCGTAGACATGTTTCTCCATATATTTCTCTAGATATATTTGTTTGAACAGACATTTCTATAGATGTACATGTTTATGTATGGACATTTCTATCTAGATACATTTGCACATGTGTGTTTGTGGACATTTATGAGGACATTTATATCTACATGTGTTTTCAGACATTTCTATAGATCTACATGTTATTAAACCATTCTTTTGTGCTTTTTTTATGTTATTATTATGATTTTTTTTTGTCATGAGAAGTTAATATTATATGTGAAATTAAAACTATAGTGATGATCTATAAATAAGTTGAATAAAATTTGAAATGCATAACTATGTTTCTAAGGTTATACTTTTGTTTATAAAATTGCTAGTTGTCAATTTACTTTTGATCCTCTTATGTTATATCTTGGTTCATAGTTCATTTAAGTGGAAATTATGTTATTCTAAGGATAGTTCATTGATGGCATAGTCACTAAGTGGAATGCAATGTTATTACCTTTAATGAGAAGTGAAAATATGATATTGCCCTAATATCATCTCCTAACTTAGTGATTATATGGTGATATTTGATTTATATCATAGAAATATTATGATATGTGTAAAGATTATAAATCTTGTGTTAGCTAATATTGTAGCTTATGGATTGATACAAACTCTTTCGGTTAAGTTAGTTGTTATGAGTAGTTGGTTGAGGTAAAAGCATGTTAAATACAATGACATTGGTAAAATTAATTCCTTGACATGTAAGGTTGAATTTGTTGGACAAATGATAGACTTTCTTTTGTTCTAGACATATTGACATTGGTGAATTATGCCTACTAATTAACAACAAATTAAAATTTACCAATTAATTTCACTTGATTTAGCACTCATTGAACATTACATTTGTCATATTCACATACTTGTTCCTATGCTAACTAACAATGATAGAGACTTTCAACCAAAGGAATTTAACAATTTAGAGATAGGGCACCGGTTTAGATCAATAGAAATTCTAATGTAAATGCTAATCTAATCTTAATTCTAACTAATTTTAATGAAAAAGAATAAAGGGAATAGAGAAAAATGTATTCACTCTTTCTTGAGTAGTATTCACATAGTTAGGACCACACAATGGTGCAATCTCATAGGGATTGACCAACTATGAAGATAAGTGTAGATAATCACCATATTCCCTACATAGATTGAACACACAAACCATCAAAGTGATAAGTACTAATCCAATTTCAAGTGATAATAGGAGCATTGAGATCATCAAGCTAGTCCCAATTTGGCAATTGTTTTGCAACAACTTCCTTTAGAGAGGTCCCATTTTAAATATAGCTCCTTAATCAATGTTCCAAATAGGTCTTCATTGAATTCTTAGTGATGTGTTTCAATTTGAATGGTCTTGTTAGTTTATGTCCACACATATCATTCCAATGCAATTAGGCCAAATCCTTCCTCTCCAATGAGAAAGCCTTCACTTATAACTAGTGGAAATGGGCCTATTAAAATAAATTTTCCTCTAAATTTATGAGGAGCTACTTTGTGAACTTTTAACCTAAAAGTATGAAAGGAAAAAAAAAAGGGAAAAAGATTTAAAGGAAAATGGGGATTCCTAAATAAGTTTACACAAGAAACTATGTTACAAGATTTTTAAAACTCAAAATTTTTGAAACTCAAAATTTTTAATTTATCTTTTAACACACAAGAAAATATGAGGAAGTAATTCCATATTGAACATAAAAACATTACATGCAACAACAGGTGAATAAACAAAAAAATATTTCAAAAATATTCTTCTCATTCCTTATATAACAATCTAAGCATAAAGTCTTAATTCCATTTATGTATAGCCAAATGGGCAAAAAAATTCATGAAGAAAATATTACACTTGTTAATGTATACAAAAACACATGTAACTAGTGAAGGTATAAATAACAGGTTAAGTTTAGAAATATTCTTTAATTTGTTTTGTGATTTCAAAGTACAAAATTCTTTTTATGTAGTTTTTAGTTTTTACTATGTGTTGAGAAGAAAAGCACCCAAAAAAGAACTAGCATACAATTGAGATAACCTTCCATTGCCATGTGCTTCACTAAGACAACTTTTGATCATCCTCATGGTTAGAGGCAACTCTACTCTCTTGTATGGCCATCATGGTGAGGTCATCACATGACAGGTTGATACTTTCACTTGTGTAGTGATGATTTGTGCATTGATGTTGAAAACTTTGATTTTAATTTAATTTATATTGTGACATCTCTAGTGCATATACATGTACATGTAAGTTGTAGCACAGTTCAAAGAGCATATATAGCATTAAATAAAAGCATTCAAAAATTATCATATCATGCATGCTTGAATAAGAATCTAGGGCATTCTCTATATGACTTCTAATAGAGAGATCATTTGTACATTAAGAACTGTATGTTGAAATTTAAAATTTGTTCAATAAAAGAACTATTAATTTAACTTGCATAAATTGTAAAATAATTAATAAATGAACATACATCTAAATAGTGAATTTAGGTCTTCAAAACATTAAAAATTGTAAGTTCTTCGTCCATATTTTTCATACCACATCAAGTGGTTCAGCTCACTCTTCAATGACATCTAATATTCTCTGATGATCTTCACTATGTAGTCTACACTTACAACGTCCATGTGTGTTTGAAAGTATATGAAGAGTAGGCCGGTAGCAATTACTAGGTGGCTATACTGATATACCTTGTTATTAGGTTGATAATCAATAAAGTGAATCCCATTTTGACCAATCTTAACTTGTTTGAGGTATGTCCCTTGCACTACAACTGATCCTGTGGGAAACAACATTCCACAGTAAGACATAACATTTTCTTGAGGTAAATGTAACCTACATGTATCTATGAACACGTATAGCATTATCATTGCTTGGTAAGACATAACATAAATTATAATATAAAATTTGAACACATTTTAAATCACTCTTGAGGTACTTGACATGTACATATGTAACAAATTGAAAATTATTTAAAAATATATTAAAATAAAGTTTAAAAACCTATGGGAAACACCATTCCATCACTTGTTTCTAGATTTATTAGTTTTTGCCTCTCTTCTGTGCAATGCAATAAATAATAACTAACTTGTTCTATATTTCCAGCTTGTTCTATGACTGCAAAAACATCTCCTGCACCAAATTTACATGTCCAAAATTTGTAACATAAAAAATTTAGAGATACCTTATATATATATATATATATATATATATATATATATATATATATATATATATATATATATATATATACACACACATACCTTTTTTAATCTATCCTAAAATATGGTTATAATCAGTTGAAATCAAAGGAATATCTTCAAATCTTTCATCCTCATCTTAATTGTATGTGTTGGTAACAACTAGTGGCACATTTTCCCATTCACTAACATATCCACATTGTTGGTTCTTACAATTCTCAAAATCTCCCAACATGCACTCATAACAAAAACAAGAGTAATCCCTAGTGTGCAACATCCATGTAGGGCTATCTGTACTGATGACACAATTCAAATATTTTGTTTTCTCTACCCTATTGCATCCATACATTGATCTTCTATCCACACCTACAAATTTATTATATATCAAGTACATTATGAATAAAATATATCTAAATAATTAAATTCAAACTAAAATAAACAAACTTGTGTGTACACATATATCATATACATGAATATATATTTAAAGTACATGTACATTAAATAAATTAAAACAATACATACCTGATATCTCCCAAAACACTCTATGTGGAATGTATCTGTTTGTTCTTGAAGATGTGTCGGCCTCATTTGGTGCAAAGTGTAACTTACACCATTTAATAACATCATGTGCATTATTTATACAGTCTCCATCATAATTCATTTGATGTTTCCTTAGAGCACGTTTGATGCAAGCTCATGCACCATCATGTTCACCCTTTCCATGTCCACTCTCAAAGAAACTCCAAACATGTGGTATATTGTCATTTCGATGATATCTACATAGTGCATAAAATGGCCTTGCTGATTTGAATTATGACACACATTCATCTGACCATACAAAATGCCTTTCAAAATTTACACCCCTGCTTGCCAAATATCCAAAAAGCTTCTTAAAGCAATGTTGTACAAAAAGTGTGTCATGCTCTTTATCATCACTAATATAAAAGTGATATTCTTTCTTGATGACTCGTGCTTGAAATATACTTTAAACACCATCCAAATCCAATTGTGCATGTCGATAACACACATGCACCATAATAGTGATCTGCTCTGAAAAGTAATATTTTGATTGAATCTCTTTTTGATGTACAAAAGAGTAATTTTCTGTAAAGTTGACCACTGATAAAATTGTTCCAAGTAGGAAAGTATCTCTTAATGTTTGAAACTGTTGTGCTTGCCACTTAGCAAAAAAAACATGATGTATGGTTGAATCAATTTATGAAAATTTTCCATAAATGTTCCAATAGGTATCTCCTCTTCTACATAATCTAACCTTGTGGATTCTTTCCCATTTTTTGTTTGAAACTTTATGTACTTGTACCTCTTACAATTTACCAACTTCATTGGGTTGATATCTTCATTTCTCAAAGGCATTTTAGCCAAATTTCCACATGTTTCACAAAGACCTTTTATGTAGTTTATTTGACCATTTCCATTATCATCATCTAATTTATCACATAAGATGGATGCTATGAACTGACTTGCCCATTTAGGAGGTGCATTTACAAGACCATCACTATCTTCACAAATCTTTCGAGAGATCAAATTCAATATGATAATGACAACCACAAGTTTCAAAAGCCTTGTTTGTCTTCACATAATATGGCCTTAACCTTTCAAACATTGGTTGCCCAATCTTTATATTTGGATTTGAATTACAAAAGTTCACATACATCTCATGTTGTGTTATCTCTAGCCAATGTTTTGTATGTAGTTCATAACTATTGGGCCCAATTTTGTGTTTGATAACACCCTACTATTTGATGAAGCACGAGTATTATCATTCCAAAAGGTTGAGATCAAGTTGCTAACAACATCTTGAATCCTGTCAGATCAAGGAGCTCTACACATAATTGCCCAATTGCCTTCTGAGGTACTATCATCCAATAATTTTCTCCTTTTCACATATTTTGTTACTGTCTTTCTACTGAAACCAAGCTCAGATGAAATTGAAGACAATTGTCTTTTTTTGGAATTTCTTTCACTTACAATACCTGTGAACATCACTCTTCTTGTAATGGACTTATCCACAGATTGAGATTGTTTCCCAATGGAAGCCAAACCTTCTTTAACATTTCAACAATATCTTTTTCTAGCTATGAACCTTTCCCCTTTTTCAATGACAAATCGACACCCAACAATTGTAATGGCTCATGTAGCTCCTTACTAAGAAGTACAATTGATAACAATTAGGTTCGGCCAAGTGTATCAAGATTATTGAAATGAGCAATTATTTCCTTTGCAGTTTTATTCATTGACCTCCTATTAGTATGTCTAGGTTGTCCAGCATAATGTTTCAATTTCTTAATATCCATTTTAAGTAAATGATTTAAATTTCTATAAGAAATTTTTCTCTTCACCTCTTTAGCTAGATTAATATGCTCATCCATACTAGTCAAAGGAAGTGATCCTGACCCCTCTATAACATCCATTATTTGCACTTGGGCCTCCTCTTGGCTAACATCAACTATGTGTTCTTCAGCAACATTTGCTCCACTTTCTGTATCACAAATGAAGGAAATACATATTAAAATAAAAATAAAATTATTTATTTTATAAAATAAGACTTTCTAAATAATAAACATTCTTTTTATTTTATTGATTTATACTCTTACGTTCTATTGTAGAAATTATTATGTTTTCTAAAAAATACTTTCATTCTTTAGGAAAAAGAAAATCTAAAAAGTATTCAAAAAATATTTCAACAAATCTTTTCTTAAAAATTTTCTTTTATTCCTTAATTTAGCATTAAAAATCATAAAAACACAAATAAAAAAGCTACAAAAACATTCATGATAAAAAATTATTGGATAAAAAAAGCTAAAAATTATTATAAAATATATTTTAGAGAAAGAAAACAAAAAAAAGCTAGAAGAGTTTGTTTTAAAATTAGTAAGTGTGGCTTTTTAAATATAAAGTTTTTAGATTTAAAAGAATATTTAAATAAAAATAAATAATCAAGAAAAGAAATAATCTAAAATGAAAAGTGAACTTGATTTTTTTAATAAATTATAATAGAAATATATGTTACCACTTTAGAAAAAACAATGAAGTTGAGTTGGAGATAGGGAGAGGGATATGGAGAGTTAGAGAGGGAGAGAGATAGCTACAAAGGCACCAGTGAGGGAGAGGTAGAGGTAAAGAGAGTGGGAAACTTGAGAGAGAGAGAGAGAGAGGTGGATAGAGAGAGAGAGGTAGGTATTTATCTCTAGGTAGAGAGGTGGGGATTATAGCCAAGAATGAGGAATGACTTAAACTAAATGACATCGAAGCTACATGAAATCGATGCATATATATTTAAGCATAAATCAAGTGACCTAGATTAAATGACATCTTGTTACATGATTCATCAATACATGTATATATTTAAGCATAAATAAAATGACCTAGATTAAAAATAGAAAAGAAAATATATGCATACCTTGTTTTTATTTATGATATTTTTTCAGTCTTTTTTCATTCAATCTTACTATAGTTTATGCGGAATACTTTTGTGTAGTCTTATTTTGTATTGTCCTTTTGTTTCCCATCTCCTTCTTTGTAAAATATGACTTGAAAATTCTTCTCTCAAAGATTTCTTAGACGCCTTTGCAGAAGAAAAATGTGAATTTATCTTGTTTGTAATTGATTTATAATTAAAAAAAAGCAATCCTATTTATATGCTATATGAATAATTAAAACATTAAAAAAGAAAAATGTCAGCCTGCCTTCAAACGAAGGTTGACCGTTAAAGAAAAAAATATTTTTTTAATGCACGGTACCTTCGAACGAAGGTGGTCATTGTGTGGATTAAGATGCCATGTCTAGACCTTCATTCGAAAGGGGGATGACTTCAAATGAACGTCACCCACCTTTGTTCGCAGGGGTCTTTGAGCAAAGAGCCCCACTAGACACCTTCCTACCTTCCCTTCCCCTTTCTTCTACAAAATTTTGGCTTCCAAAGCCTAGTTGAAGGTCCAAATGGATTCACCTTTGCCAAACCAAATTGGAGGATCACAGTCCTCAAAATGAGCTTTCCAACGAGTATAGTTTTGATATATTTTAATTTTATTATGATTTTTTTTTAGATTTACTAAACATAGGTTTTTCAACGAACATCAAATTCTCTGTTCTACAGACATGGAAAAATAGTAAATTAGTGAATTTTGTTTTTGAAAAATATGTATACACTAGGTATTGATGTCCTTGTTTCAACAAAAAAAAAATTGAATTTCAATACATACAGAAAAATTTATGTTCTATAGAATACGTGTATGTCTAAATTATAGTTGGTTTGACTTCAAAACTAAATAAAAAAAATATTCAACAAAACATTATAAAACCAAATGCATTCACTAGATATTGGTGTTACCAATCTAAATTTAGAAAAATCAAAATTTTATCCTTTGTAGAAAAAAAAGTTATGTGTTATGGAATACACATCACTTTAAAAAAATGTTGTTTACTATTAAAAACTAGTTATCAAAGGAGATGCAAAACAATTTACAATTTAACTCCAAATTTTTTTTAAAAATATATTTTTAGAATATATAGACAAAATCTCACAAATCACTAGTTCGCATCATCTTCAAATTCCTAACGATTTAGTGGCTATAGGTGTCAAAAAGTGAAGATTTAGTTCAAAATGTTGATTTCAATGTCAAGTTTGGCAAAAAAGTGTAACCCACTATTATGGGATCACCCAGACCCGACAATTGATTAGGTTTTAGAGATTTATATCTTGTACTTTATTCCATCATATTTCTTTCTAAAATGGGAACATCTTTTACATTCACCTTTCATCATTAATATGGTTACATTTGAGTAGGTTTCAGAGATTTATATCTTGTACTTTATTTCATCATATTCCTTTTTAAAATGGGACATCTTTTGCATTCACCTTTAGATTTATTTCTTCCTAAGGGGAGAAATATTGTTCAAAAATCTTGGAGCATGTTTATAATTTAGTGTTGGGAATCTACTAGATCAACATATGAGACTACACTTTGAGGGGGGTTGCATCATCTCTCTTCTTTTCTCTCTCTTAGGGTTTTTTTCCTCACATGAGGTTTTATCCTTCTCATTATTTTGATTAGGGTCACCTAGCCCTACTCTCTTCATTCTCTCTTGGGGGAGTTTTTTTCCTATGGATTTTATCCTTCTCTTCTTTTCAAAAGGTTTATTTTAAATGTGGGTACCTAAAATGGCTATGGGGGGTGTTGTTGCATTATTTTATTTTATTGCATTTAGTGTTTTATTGCATTATATGCACCTAGGATATAATAAGTTGAGGTAGGTATCTACTTGGGTAGGTTTTACTTTTGTATTATATGACTTGTACTTCCTTGTTTGGTGAAGATGCACTTCACACATGTGACTACATCTTCTATTATCCCACATTGGTTGTACATTCACATCTCTTAGTGATATAGATCCCATATATACCCAACTCTTTATCTCATATGAGGTAATATAATCTCATTGTATTAGAACCTTTGATTAGAATACAATTTATTCTATCATATTAATCCATTAAGTTCTTTGTGCTTTCCTACAATCTTTCTTGATCTTGGGTGGCTATCTCCATAGCCAAATCTTATAGGTTGCAACTAGGTATTTTGAACCAAGTACATAGATCATGGAACCATAGACAAATACAAATATCAATTGGTATGAAAGGGATATGGAAGAAAGGAAGGAATTCATTATGAAGAAATTTCTACTCTAATATTAAAATAAAAAATAATCAAGCTTGTTTTTCTCACTTTACACAGTTTTTAATGTTGCGCATTCATCAAATGGATGTGAAAGTGCATTCTAAATGGATATATTCAAGAGGAAGTTTATATTCATCAACATGAAGGTTTTTTAGTGAAATAAAATAAAATTAGCTATGTACCTAGTTATCCAAGTCCTTGAATGGTTTCAAGAAAGAACCTAATGAATGTGGTACATCCTATTAGAATCACTAAACACTTTCCATTAGATCTACATGCCTCTACTAAAATTAAGTAAATAAAAATCATTCAAAGAGTAATAAATAGAGATATTGGTGGTGTCTAAAGACACCAAATAACACTACTATCAAAGAACCTCAATTGAATGAATGAGTGAGTAAGGAGAATATGCTTTACTTAAATAGGCCTCAAGTTAAAATTTGGATTGAATTAGGGTTCGGGTTAGAATTAGGATTAGGGTTAGGGTTAGAATTAAAGTTAAGGATTAGAATTATTGATAGCATTGTTGGGAATTTACAGGTTGATCAAACCAATTCCACATAACCCAAAAGGAGATAATGATGCACATGCAAACTTATAGATTTACCATAATGCAAAGATTAACTAGAGAAGAAAAAGATAACACAAGATAAACCCTAGGAAAATCCTTAAGAGGGAAATACATAGCCTCTAAAAGCATCTATACTCAATGTATTAATTAGCAATGAAATATTACAATACACTTATAGAGTCTCATGGACACCTTTGAAACATCAAGCTCCTCTAATGCATCCTCCATTTGTCCAAGCACGTAACCACACATCCCATGCCATGCTTCACAAAATGCACTCACAAGAGAAACTCAATACAATGACAACCTCTCACGTAACTTACAGCCAAAACAACCAACAGCCAACCCCAACTACTAACCATGTGCTTGAACTTTTATAGAATCAAGTTCACACAATTGCAAAATGCAAAATACAAAATACAAAATGTAGTATAGGTAAATCCATGTGTTCCAAAACCATGGATACACAAAATTATTGACCCCTCATTTAATATTTGCAACTAAGTTTTCACTTTATGCCCAATATTAAATAATTTCCCAATTAATTATTCTATGTCTCCCACACATAGAAAATAACTAACCAAATGCTACATACAATGTTTACAAGTGGCATCCAAATAAATATCTAATGTGGCTAAACACATGAATTAAAATGCATCACAAATAAATATTTATTTTATATAATTAAATTAATTCATTTTATGCAAGGTGTACAACACACCTTTACCAACAAGCATTAGGGTTAGTATTTGAAGAGGCATTGAATGCTTTGTTTATTCAATTGGATTACAAATGTAGATACAAAACACAGTTAAATACTGTGTCGATATAGTTCTGCAACAACATAATATAGTTCTGTAACAACATAAGCATCAGATAGTTATAAAATAGAACCAACTAAACAACCAGACTAAACACCGAACAATGTATTACACTGATATTCCCCCCCTTATTACATTGTTCCTGCAATAGTATCAAAGTACCCCCCCTTAATGCTAAAATTACTCAACAAAGCTGATTACATAATATGAATACATATTTTATAGAAGATCTTCTCCCAAAGAACAAATCCTGAACCAAGCGAGGCTCCATCATGCTGTCTCATCTACCCTTAGAAAGGCGTCACTTCGAGCTGTGTTCTTGAGCTCTTTAGTCCCAAGCTCTCAAATCATAGAGTCTTGAATTATTCGACAATGGCCCCTAAGAGATACGACAGATCTCTGCCATGTTGTCTAGTGACCGCGAAAGGGTATAATTCAAGATCATATACTCTTTGAAGCTCACTGGACAACAATCCATATTGAGCTCAACACCAAACCCCAAACCTGTCTCAAAACAAAATCTTCACAAAACATACATTCTTCAAATCTGTCAGCTCCGTCAGCATCAACAAAGAAAAAATAAAATAACCAAAACCAAAAATGCTTCTCATGCAAAGCATCATCTCAAAGCGAGAAGCTAACTTGAGATGATTGTAAATCCTTCATCCTCTAATGCCACCAGCCTCCTATTTGACCTTGTTACACTTTATCTGTTCAATGTCATATTAATCTCTCCGATAACACAAGCATGTGAGTCTCTCAAATTTCTATCAGTGATAGCATGGATGGCATCAGAACCACAAACATAATGTGTGGCCATTTTCAAATGTTAAAAACTTTATCTTACCACAAAAATGTAAAATTTAAATTTACCTCCAAATTAATCTTTTTGAATACTTCCCCTTATTTCTCCCAATTCCTCAAAAGTAAATATTTTAAATGCCATTTCCTGAATACTTATGTCTCCCTTTTCTTATTAAATATCTTTTAAGACTTTTCTCTCCACTTTTTCATGCAGAAAAAGATTCTCTTTTAAAACATAAAACAATATCTCCTTTAAAACAAATCTCTTCCTTTTAAAAAACTCTTTTAACTTTCTCCAAAAGAATACGTAAAAACTTTTAAGTGGTTGTTTTTAACCTTCATAGAATATTTAGGAAGTTTATAAATATACCTTTCTCTTTTCATACGTATGTCACCTCTGAATGTATCATTTGAATGAACATCCTCTAAGATGCATTTGGTCTGTCAATGCCCCAACAAATTAATACAAACTCTATTCTTCACGACATCAACATGAACAACATTGGCATTTAAACTCAGTTCAATGTTGTTATCATGCATAGCAATTTTCTCCACAGACAACCTTCTTCTCCATGATCTCTTCAATGAATAACATAAGGCTTTTGAAAATGCTTATCAATAAATCAACACATGACTCTAAAATAAAATCTCTGATCACACCTTTCTTGACATGCAATTGTATCGTTCTTCACATGTTCATATTCAGTGGTTTTAAATGACTCCCAAATTGCATAAAATATTGATCTCCTCCTTATCACGCTGGTCTCATGGCCAATCCTAAATCCAAATTGATTACAATGTCTTCTATTTCCAGTGCAGCAAAAACAAAATCCTCTAGCGTCAATGAATAATACTTTGCATCCTTCCCCACAGTCCCAACTTTCTATTCAATGTGGACTCATTTTTAAATAACCTTCAAACATTGCAAAATCACTCTCCTTCCATGATGGTAACCGCTTCCTTCAAACTTCGATGCACAAGATCCTCACGCAGGTCAGATCACCAATGCTCTGATACCATATGAAGAGGCATTGAATGCTTTGTTTATTCAATTGGATTACAAATGTAGATACAAAACATAGTTAAATACTGTGTCGATATAGTTCTGCAACAGCATAATATAGTTCTGTAACAACATAACCATCAGATAGTTATAAAATAGAACCAATTGAACAACCAGACTAAACACTGAACAATGTATTACGCTGACAGTATTGAGGTGAGAATTAGAGTTAGAATTAAGTTTTGGTTAGAATTAGGGTTAGGGTTAATGTTAGGATTAGAATTAGGGTTAGGGAACTAGGACTAGCAGTAAAATTAGTAGGGTTTGGTTAGAATTAGGGATATAATTAGGGTTAGAATTATGTACTTAAGGTTATAATTAGGGTTGGGGTTAGGATTAGGGTTAAATTATAATTAGGATTAGGGTTAGTGTTAGAATTTGAGTTACAATTAGAATTATAGTTAGGGTTAGAATTAGGGTTACTTTCATGGTTAGGGTTAGGGTTAGAATTATTGTTAGGTTTTTGAATAAGGGTTAGGGTTAGAATTAGGATTGAATTAGGCTTTGGGTTAGAATTAGAATTAGGGTTTGGGTTAGAACTATGATTAGGGTTAGTTTTAGGGCTAGGGTAAAAAATATGGTTAGAATTAGAGTTGAATTAGTGTTAGTGTTACAATTATGGATATAATTAGGGTTAGAATTTGGGTTAGAATTAGAATTAGGGTTACAATTTGGTTAGAATTAGAATAGGGTTAGGGTTAGATGTAGGGTTAGGGTTACGATTAGAATTACAATTATGGTTAGAGTTAAGGTTTGGGTTAGAATTATAGTTGAGTTAAGGTGAGGTCTATTATGGTTAGGGTTAGAATTAGGTTTAGGGTTAGAATTAGGGTTACATTTATGGTTAGGGTTAGGTTTAGAATTAGGATTACATTCATAGTTAGGGTTAGGGTTATAATTAGGTTAGGATTAGGGTTAGAAAAATTATTAGGTTTAAAATAAGGGTTAGGGTTATAACTAGGATTGAATTAGGATTAGGGTTAAAACTACACTCATGATTAAGATTAGGGTTAGGGTTAAAGTTAGGATTATTGTTAGAATTAGTGTTAGTGTTACAATTAGGGATATAATTAGGGTTGGAGTTATGGTTAAGGTGAGAATTAGAATTAGAATTACGTTAGGGTTAGAATTTGGGTTACAATTAGAATCAAGATTAGGGTTAGCATTAGAATTTGAGTAAAAATTAGAATTAGGGTTAGGGTTACATTTATAGTTAGAACTATGGTTAGGGTTAGAATTATGTTTGAATTAGAATTAGGGTTATGATTAGAACTATGATGAGGGTTAGGGTTAGAGCTGTGATTAGGATTAGGGTTACAATTTGGATTAAAATTATAAAATTGAGGGTTATGGTTAGGGTTACAATTTGGATTAGAATTAGAATTAAGGTTAGGGTTATCATTTAGGGTTAGGGTTAGGGTTAAAAATAAAGTTGAATTAGTGTTAGGGTTAGAATTAGGGTTAGGGTTAGGGTTAAAATTAAGGTTGAATTAATGTTAGGGTTAGAATTAGGGTTATAGTTATGGTTAGAACTATGGTTAGGGTTAAAATTATTGTTGAATTGGAATTAGAGTTATGATTAGGGTTAGGGCTACCATTACAATTAGGGTTAGGTTTAGTGTTAGGATTAGTGTTAGCATTAGAAATAGTATTAGAATTAGAATTAGAGTTCAATTAGCATATATTTCTATAATCTGATGTTCATTCGAACCCTAACTCTAAACCTAATTCTAACAAGTTGTGCTAACATTACACTTAGCATATATTTCTATAAAAATAAATATGTTAACCTTAACACTAGTTCAAATCATAACTATAACCCTAACTATACATGGAACCCTAACCCTAACTATAACTTGGTACATACATAAAACATTAAATGTAACAAGATTTATAAACATAACCATAACCGTAATTAGACTAAAACCTTATTCTAACCCTGATTTTAAGCATAACACTAATTCTGACCCTAACCCTAATTAGCATAGATTTCTCTAAAGATAAATATCCTAACCTCATAACTCTAATCCTAATCATAAGCTTAACCCTAATTCTAATCCTTACGATAACCATAATTAAAACATGATTAAAACCCTAAATCTAACCTTATTTATAACCTTGACCCTAACTATATCCCTAAACAAAACCCTAATTCTAATCTAACCTTGGTTCTAACCCTAACCCAAACCCTAATTGTAATCATAACCCTCAATCTAACCCTAATTCTAGTTCTAACCATAACTATAAGATTGCACTTAGCATGATTTATAAGTCTAACCCTATATCTAACCCTATTTATAAGCCTAATGTTAACCCAATCCCTAAACAATACCATAATTTTAAATTTAACTTTCATTCAAACATTAAAAAATAATATATAATTATAATTATTATATAATATAGTATAATAATAATATATATAACCTATATTATAATATTATATTATATAATTATAATAATTCTTATAATTATATAATATAGTTAAAATTAGGCTTGAGAATACAAAGAGATATATCTAAAATGCACTCAGAGGTATCCTTCTCTAGGCACCTAGTTGACTTAAATGTCATAAATTGATTAAGAAATAGGCACCTTGAGAAGGATAATTCATGTATTTTAGATATATATTTTTAAATATAGACATGCTAGTCACTACATGACACTTGTTATGCCGAGAGGCTTTCTACAATGGAAATAGGACATGAAGTCCCATGTTGTGACTATGCAATGAAAACTAAAACACAATTGACATATATTTTAAAAAATAAAAATTATAAAACTAAAAATATAGTTGACATAATTAAATATAGAAATAAAACATATAAGTATAAAAACAAGACAAATATATTTATTTATTTTACTTTATCAACAATAAAATAAATAAATATATTATAAATTAAATATTTTTT
This sequence comes from Cunninghamia lanceolata, assembly GCA_027924645.1. Classification (NCBI taxonomy): domain Eukaryota; kingdom Viridiplantae; phylum Streptophyta; class Pinopsida; order Cupressales; family Cupressaceae; genus Cunninghamia; species Cunninghamia lanceolata. Next base: position 952,919 of record BSBN01001187.1, on the reverse strand, counting down.
ATTTGGTAGAAAAGTTATTATTTATTTTTTAAATATAAAGACATCAAAATTTATACATATATTAATGTTTACAAATGAAACTATTAAAAAATAAGTACTACATAAACAAAAAATAATAATTTTTCAATTAATAAATGATGACTTTTTTATAAGTAAAACTAAAAGTTATATATAGCAGGCTTAAATTTGACAGTCAACCTTGCTTGTCAAGCAATGTTTTAATGACAGTTATCTATTCAAAGGTGCCCTTCAAATACTATGACATGCCTTAGTATAAGTAAATCATATAAAAATCAAATATATATATTATCATTATCTTATATAAATTTTGACAGTTTGTCCAAAATCTCTCCTTTCATATGATACAGTCTTTTTAAAATTTTGATTGTATTTTACAACAAAAATGCCTAAATACAGTTATACAACTATCAAATTTAAGCCTTGACAACAGTATAATAACTCTTCAAATAAAAATTAATAATATAAATAAAATAAAATAATTTTTGACTTAAAAATTAAAATTTATGTATCTATAGTAAATAAAATAAAATAACTCTTTTAAGTAAACTAATTAACCGATAGGCTTTTATATGTGAGTATTAGGCCAGAAAATTTTCTAAACTTGTCCGCTACTCCTTGAACCTCCTATGGGTGCAGATGCTAGTATAAATATCTAGTTTGTTTTGGGAAAAGATGCTATTTAGATTTTGAAGAGCAATAAAAAAAAACCTACTAGTTTTCATAACCTCCTATGGGTGGAGATGCTAGTATAAATATCTAATTTGTTTTAGGAAAAGATGCTATTTAGATTTGGAAGAGCAATTAAAAAAAACCTACTAGTTTTCATTGACTGGCCGTTGATTGCTCTTCTACTAATATTGCTCATTCCATTTTTTTCTACCAGTCAAGGTTGAAAATGCAATTAATATCTATGAAAAAATTCCATGGAAAGCCTTACATTTCAAAACATGTAATGAAGAAAAGTAGACAAACAATACGAATAAGTGGTGAAAGAATAACTAGTTTTTCACATAAAACAAAATGTCCTAATTTTGCCGTGAAGATGCGAGCAGAGCAGCCCAGTCCACATTGAAAGCTCATACATTAACCTTTATTGCTTAAATTAAACCATCATAATCCTCGACTGGGAAACGAAGTTCGCCCGTACATATCGCAGGCGAAGAGGAGGAGACGGGCGAAAAGAATAAACATTTAATTACTAATTATGTCGGCTACAGTTTTATTTTTGTAATTTAATTTTTAAAATATTATGTTTCTTTCCTGGCTGTCACTATAAGTTACCAGCATACTAATAACTGGAAATTGATGTTTCCCCACATAAGATGCTTCTTCCTGTGCTGTCACTATAAGTTATCAGCATAATAAATAGTTTGGAAACTGATATTTCTTAAAGTTTTTATAAATAAATATATTTAAAATATTTATACTAATTAATTAAATAATATATTTACCATTCTAGAAGCTCATCATGCAATTATGTGGGGCTGCTCTATCTTTAGGATCAGGCAGCAGCAGGCTACATGTGGCTATTAAGCTATTTTTTTATATGTGGTGTCGTCCGCCTTGAGCGGTGGTCCGCCAATTGGGAAAGGAGGGAATTTTGACATGGAAGGCGTTACATCTGCAAATTAACTTTTTCTGAAATATTGCCCGAGACGGTGACTGTACATATTCCCCTGCTTTCAAAGTTTTGTATTGTTCCGGCCCAGTAATTGCTCACGAAAAACGACAAAGTAATCATGAAACTTAATAATTGCTCGGTTTCCTAAACAAATAAAGTACATGGCGTTTCTCATCAATGGAAATCTGTGTAGAATTGTGTAATTCTGTACTCAGTCGGTGACTCCTTTCGACAAAGGTTGCAGTCGAATTCAATCAGTAAGAAAGATGATGAACGGTTTTGAGAAACCTCATGTAGTGGCAGTGCCGTTTCCTGCACTCGGTCACCTCATCCCTCTAGTCGAGTTTTCTAACTTGCTTGCCTCGTATGGCCTCGCCGTCACTTGTGTCACCACTGCTGCAAATCTCCCCCGTCTGAAACTCCAAATGGCCCACGCTATTTCCTCCGGCTTCGATATTCGCCTCGCAGTCCTTCCTACGCCACTAGTTGAAGGGTTACCCGACGGAGTAGAAAGCTTCGAGCAAGTTACTTCCGAGCATGGTAGACTATGTTGTTTCATTATTCTATTTTCTTGCATTTATTTATTTACAAGTTATTGTATTATATGCACTTAGGATAGGGCAAGCTTACTTAGGTAGTTTGACTTGTACTTCCTTGTTTGGTGGAGATGCACTTCACACATGTGACCAAATCTCTTGTTATCCCACATTGGTTGCAAATTGCATCTCCTGGTGGTGTATCCTATATATATCCACCCCTTAATCTCATATGAACTAATATAATCTCATTGTATTTCATCCTTTGATTACAATTTACAGTTTTTTCCATCATATTAATCTTTTGAGTTATTTGTGCTTTCCTTTAGGCTTTCATGATCTTGGTTGGCTATCTCCATAGATAAAAATTAGATGGTATTAGATAATTTGAGAGCCTTTGGTTAGTCTCTTGGGAGATCTAGAATTGTAGATCTTATTTTTTCTTGAAAGACTAAATATGCTCTTCTCTTGTATCCTTGGATGATCTAAAGAATCATAAAAGTTTGATAGAAGGACTAGATTTTGGTTGGATTCCTTTCTATGGCTTTATATTGCAAGTGAATTTTGGAAATTATTGGAGCAAATGTTTGATCTCACCATTATGTCTAGAGCATCCAAAATAGTAGATTTTACCTTTTGTTGCATCCCAATTAGACATTGGAGGATATCTTTCAAAAGAGTTTAATTTTGGAGGTTCATTCTAGATCTAATAGTTAGCCATCATTTTGAAACATTTTTTTTGTCAAATATGACCTTGCCATCATATCTAGAAGGCCCAAAATCGTATAGATCAACTATCTAATCTTAAAATTGAAGCACTTTTCTTAGGCCCTCATAAATTTTGTTTCTCTCTTTATCTATACATAAGAGTATTTTGTAAAATATTCCTTGGTAAGCAATGCACAAGAAGAATTTAGTCACTAGCATACTTTCTTATGCAAACAAAATTTAACACATTCATTGGCCCATCTATAGGAACATTTAGTTATTTGTAGATTTTTTTAAAATTATTTGAAGGTTAATTTTTCTAGGTTATTTAGTGGTACAAGCTATATGATCATATAGATTTGTATGGAGCCCATTAGAACTCACACTCCTACCAACTCACATACTTTGTAGATCAACATACCCCTTGTTAGGGTTTTTATGGAATTCTCATTCTATCAGAGAATTATGGTTTACAACCCCTATAATATGCCATGCCCCATAAAAGATGGGTCCACATACATTAGTGGGCTCCAAACCCCCCATGAATCCTTCTTTGTCTAGGCCTATGGCTTCCTTTTATCATAAGGACCCTCTTTTTAGTCTACGTGTTGACACTTCATCACTAACACCTACATGTAGACCTCGGTCTAAAGTTGGTGGTCAGCTTGGTGGTTTTCTAATTGGGGCAATCTCACTATTTATAGAGGTAGTCTTCAAACATTGGGACTGACCATATTTTTGCTAGGAGACTTGGCAAGTTTCTAAAGTTACCAACTTTTGTGATGGGTTTTCCATTTTAGAAAAATCCACTAAAATTAGCAAGATCCATAAAATTTTTAGTGAGTCTATATTTAGTTGGAGATCTCTACATTTGATAAAAGTGATAAATCTAGTAGTTTTTCCACCAAATTTAGTGATGACATCATGTTGATGTCAACACATGTCTATCTCCAACCTAGCTCGTTTCACCATTGGGCTCATTGCTTTTGCAACTCAACTTTAGATGTTTTGTTAGAGGCTATACAAGCTCCTTTTCTAAGAAATATTTTTGACTTGGGCTATTTTTCTAAACCCTCCATGGTGTTATAGGTGAAATTTAATTTTGATGTGTAGTTTGTTTAAATTTATAGTTTGTCATAGGCGTAGATATGTAGTTCTAAGTTTGGGAGCTTCTAAGGTTTCCTTTGGGATCCTTTTGATTTTCCATTTTTTTGAAAGTGCATGATTTTTTTGTACTTCATAGTTATGTTGTTAGATTGTAATCATTGGTGGATGAGAAGTGTAGTTTAATGACATACACTAAGATCACATCTCCATCATCACCTATTTCTCCATTAGAGTTCAATGTTTCTTTATATTCAAGGCTTCTAGTGATTCTTTGTAGTACATTCATGTATCAATCTTCTTGATCCACCTCATTGGTAGGTCTACTTACTATATTTTTCACATCTATTTGTGGAGTCCGTCCTTTTAGATCTTAAGGACACCTTTGAGGACATTCATCTCTTCTTCGGTGACATCTCACATGGAGGTAAATCAAATTCTTTAGATTTAATGAGGGCACATTCAAACCATCTTCTTCTTTATCCACCTATTCTTGTTTCCATAATGATAAATTCTATAGATATTCATGAGTCCACAGCTCTGACTTAGTAATCATTTATGTAAACACCTTTTGTAGGAGTACAAGATTATCATTGATTCAATTATCTTATCTATAATGAGGACCATATATGCATGGTTATTATACCTAAATCTTGCATGGCACTTAATTCATCTTATCAATATTTGTCATATTTTGGTATTGGTTTAGAGAAGCTTGAACATTTTCATGAGACATCATCCACATCTTTGGAACTTATTCTACATATGTCTCCACATAGATTTTAGAGGTCGCTTTCTTTAGTTATGTGTGGGACTCTTGACTTGATTGTGCCACCTTTCTTCATTAATATGGTGACATTTGAGTAGGTTTTAGAGATTTATATCTTGTACTTTCTTCCATCATATTCCTTTTTAAAATGGGAACATCTTTTGCATTCACCTTTCATCATTAATATGGTGACATTTGAGTAGGTTTTAGTGATTTATATCTCAAGTACATTCTTCTATCATATTCCTTTTTAAAATGTGAACATCTTTTGCATTCACCTTTTTATTTCTTTCTTCCTAAGGGGAGAAATATTGTTAAAAAATCTTGGAGCATGTTTATAATTTAGTGTTGGGAATCTACCATCAACATAGGAGACTACAATTTGAGGGGGGTTGCATAATCTCTCTACTTTTCTCTCTTAGGATTTTTTTTCCTTACATGAGGTTTTATCCTTTTCAGTCTTTTGAGTAGGGTTACCTAGCCCTACTCTCTTCATTCTCTCTTGGGGGAGTATTTTTCCTATGGGTTTTATCCTTCTCTTCTTTGCAAGGGGATAATTTTAAATGTTGGTACCTAAAATGGCTATACATTTGTTGGGACCCATCCATCAATTCATCTTTCCTAGGCACCTAAGTTGTGATTATGGGGGGTGTCGATGCATTATTTTATTTTCTTGCATTTAGTACTTTATTGCATTATATGCACCTAGGATATAATAATCTTAGGTAGGTATCTACATGGGTAGGTTTTAATTTTGCATCATATGACTTGTACTTCCTTGTTTGATGAATATGCACTTAACACATGTGACTATATCTTCTATTATCCCACATTGGTTGTATATTAACATCTCTTAGTGATGTAGATCCCATATATACCCAACTCTTTATCTCATATGAGGTAATCTAATCTCATTTTATTGCATCCTTTGATTAGAATACAATTTATCCTATCATATTAATCCTTTAAGTTCTTTGTGATTTCCTACAATCTTTCATCTCGGGTGGCTATCTCCATAGCCAAATCTTATAGGTTACAACTAGGTATTCTGAACCAAGTACATGGATAATGGAACTATAGACAAATACAAATATCAATTGGTATGAAAAGGATATGGAAGAAAGAAAGGCATTGATTATGAAGAAATTTATACTCTAATAATAAAACAAAAAATAATCAAGCTTGTTTTTCTCACTTGCCACGGTTTTTAAAGTTGCACATTCATCAAATGGACGTGAAAAGTGCATTCTAAATGGATATATTCAAGAGGAAGTCTATATTCATCAACATGAAGGTTTTTTTAGTCAAAAGAGAATAAAATTACATATGTACCTAGTTATCTAAAACCTTCAATGGTTTGAAGCAAGAACCTAATGGATGTGGTAAATCCTATTAGAATCACTAAACATTTTCCATTAGATCTACAAGCCTCTACTAAAATTAAGTAAGAAAAATCCATGTTCAAAGAGCAATAAATAGAGATATTAGTGGTGTCTAAAGATGCTTCTTCGGATTATTCTTTAGCCATAATTTTAGTATTATGATCACGACATAAGATTCTTCTTCGGATTATTCTTTTATGATCGCGACACAAGATGCTTCTTTGGATTATTCTTTTATGATCACAGACATAAGATGGTCCTTCCCCTACTATCACTATAAATTACCAACAAAATAAATAGCTGGAAACTAATATTTCTTGAATTTTTTTATATAAATATATTTAAAATATTTATACTTATATTTACCATTCTAGAAGCTCATCATGCAATTATGTGGGGCTGCTCTTTATCTTTAGGATCACCCTACATGTGGCTATCAAGCTATTTTGTCTCGTCCGAGGTGGTCCGTCAATTACATGTACCCCGAGCTCTATGGAATGTACTACTGCTTTCAAAGCTTTGTCGGTCTTGTTACGGCCCAGTAAGTGCTCATGAAAAACGACAAGTAACAAGAAACATAATAATTGCACGGTTTTCTAAACAAATAATGTATGGTTGAATCGTCACCAATAAAGTTGGCGGTAACATGGCGTTTCTCATCAACGGAAATCTGTGTGGAATTGTGTAACTCTGTATTCGGTCGGCGAATCCTTCCGACAAAGGTTGCAGTTGAATTCAATTAGTAAGAAAGATGTTGAACGGTTTTGGGAAACCTCATGTACTGGCAGTGCCGTTTCCTGCACTCGGTCACCTCATTCCTTTAGTCGAGTTTTCTAACTTGCTTGCCTCGTATGGCCTCACCGTCACTTGTGTCACCACCGCTGCTAATCTTCCCCGTCTGAAACTCCAAATGGCCCACGCTATTTCCTCTGGCTTTGATATTCGCCTCGCAGTTCTTCCTACGCCACAAGTTGAAGGGTTACCCCACGGAGTGGAAAGCTACGACCAAGTTACTTCCGAGCATGGGAGTCTAATTTTTGATCTGGTCGTTAAGCTTGAACAGCCTTTTAACTGTTGGCTTGAAGGCCAAGTTGAAGGGAAGGAACCTCCTGTTTGTATTATCCATGATGTACTTCTGGGATGGAGTATGGAGGTTCCCCAAAAGCACAATATCGTCAGGGTGGCGTTCAATATATACGGTGCATTCGCTGTGAGTCTGCTGCGTTCTGGATGGCTTTCCGCCTCGCACAACGCATTGGAGAAAGAAGGTGACAGGCTTGTCCTGAGCTTGGATCTCCCCACTCCGCTCAGATTACATGAGCACGAAATAGACCCCATGTTCTTCGAACCCTTGTCGTTGGAGCTTATAGGACGGTCACAGTCAGTCAATGAAGGATGGGGGATTCTCATCAATACGTTTGAGCAGCTGGAGTCTGAATATCTCCGACAGATGAGAAATCTGACAGGGAAGAAGGTGTGGTCCATAGGCCCAGTACTTCCATCCACTTGCTTTGGTGGTGCAGTGAAAGTCGGCACCCGAGGTAAAATGATAGACATCAGCGAAGATAAGCTGCTGCGATGGCTGGATTCTCAAAGCTCTTGTTCAGTTGTTTATATTTCGTTTGGAAGCCAGGCATTCTTAACAGAAGAACAAAGCAAGGCCTTGGCTAGTGGTCTAGAAGCCAGCCAACAGCCCTTCATTTGGTCTATCAAAGTGTCCCCAATGGTCGAACACAGGCCATCCAACACGCCACTAGATCTGCCTCGCACATATCTTCCCGAGGGGTTCCAAGAGCGCACAAAAAATAGAGGGCTGGTCATATGGGGCTGGGTGCCACAACTTGTTATTCTCTCCCACCCATCTGTAGGCGCTTTCATGAGCCATTGCGGATGGAATTCTATGCTTGAAAGCGTAGTTCAAGGAGTCCCATTAATCACGTGGCCCATGGTTGCAGATCAACACTTCAATTCTAAACTAGCCGTGGGGTCCGGGATTGGAATCCAAGTGTGCGAGCACGGTGATGCAATTCCAGACAAGCAACGAGTGAAGGAGGGTGTAACACTTGTTTTGAGTAAAGACGAGGGGAAACAAATGAGAAGAGAGGCAGAAAAATTGAAGGACATGGCAAGAAAGGCTGTTGCATCTGGAGGATCTTCAAACGCCAACGTCCAAGATTTTGTGAGTGACATTCATAAGTTGGAGATGGCAAGAACTGCTTCTGCACGTGAAGGGTCTTCGAAAACCCCAAAGGATGATTGTGTTCTGAAAATCATCTAAAGCGTACTATCATACTATGTTTCACAGCTGTCGTCGATTGTCCAGGCATGTTAGAATATGAATATCAAACTTCAGTAGTAAGTAGTTGTTACATAGTTCAATGTGTTCTAGATCATCGTTTTCACGGTGAGAAGGGAGAGTTTATAGGGGCAGGTTTTTTGGATTCAGTTTGTAAAAAATAAAGGTGTCGTAGAGCTTGTTAGTGAAGTTAAATTTGTTTTATGGTTATGTTTAAAATACCTATATAAATGTTAAATGTTTTTTTATATAAATATATATTTAAATTATTAATAAATTATGGTTATATGGGGTTATATTATTATATGGTATATTTATCCACTTCAAATTTTTCATTTATTATTTTAATTTCTCATTGTGTTTGAGAGAATAGTTTCTTTGATTCTCGTAATTTTTATTATTTGAAACAACTACGTAATTACAAGAATAAAACATCTACATTCTTTTTTATTAGATTTTATAAGCTCTTTATATTTGACAAACTTTGTTTTGGGTAAAATCTCTTTAGCAATAATAAAAGAAGTAGTTGATAGCTCTTGAAAAGTTCAAGAAGCTATGATAAGATCTTATAACTTCGACTCTCCATGACTAAAGTGAACCTTAAAATTGACTTGCACCTACCCATTATTATCTTTGCCTACACCTCACCCTAGACATCTTTTCAAGGGCCTAAAAATTGTGTCTCCTTGTTGCCATCTTGTTTCTTCAACATACTTGTTGATAAGAAGCATAAAAAAATGTTCTAGATAAAAGTTGGGATTCTTATTCATGTAAACTAAATTAGTTAGTGCACATGTTATGTTATTATTATTAAAGGGTCACATAATGTATCTTCTTTATTAAAAACATTTCTTAAGTATATGTTAACAGCTTTAATCAATAGTTTGCTAAAGTTGAATCCCAACAAGTGTCTATGTCCTAGTAAGGTTTAAGAGACAAAGACATCCACAAATGGTAGGCATAAAGGTATTGCTCATAGATAAGTATTTCTTAAACAAATTGAACTATCTAGAGTGGAAAGAAAAATTAAGACCATCCTCCAATGCGAGGAAGTATGGGAGGTTGTCGTAACAAAGAATTTTTTTAATTCTTAGTGCAAATCAACAAACAATTTGAGATAAAATGAATAGAAAGGCATTAAAGTTGTTCACTCTCTTTATGGATGAATAAGTCCATACACACATTTGCAACACTAACATCATTCCTCATTGTAATTAGTTCAATGACAAGGTAAACAATCAACCTAGAGTGTCGTATCTCATTGAGAAGATACATATATAATTAAAATGTGAGAAGGAGAAAAAGTAGATGAATTCTAGATGCATCTAACATCAAGAATTAGCTATAATATACAATAAATGGTAGATGATAATAAGCTAGTTTTGATTATTTGGCAAGCACTTCCACCTTCACACAATCATTTTGTGATATCTTTAAGCACAACTAATAGAGATATCACTTATGGAGAATTAGTTGGACTACTTCAACAAGAATAATCCCAACAATCAATAATAAAAGGTGAAGAAAAGAGAACTTTCTCTTCAAAGAAATAGGGAAAGGAAATCTAGAGATAATGGCCATAGTAGAATAGCCTCATTAGTAATAGTGATAAGGGTTTTTTGGAAAAAGGTCATACTTGGCATCAAAGATCAAAATTCCACATTTGTGGAAGATTCTTGACACCAATTATTGTTGGTCTAATGGGTTGGCATAGAAGATTAAAAGAATCAACAAAGGGTCTACCCAAGGAGACACCAAAATAATGTAGACAATAATGAAGAAAAATATTATGAGGAGGTCACCGAATTACATGTCTAATCACACTTCAATACTAAAGATGAGAAATACAAATTTGGTATATTGAATTAAGAAAAACTAAACATAGGACTTGAAGCAAAGAATGGTTCATGAAGTCGAATGAAAACATCATAATTATTTTCCTTGGAGAGAAATATTTTCTACAAGTCAAAGGTAAATAATTTATTTATCTTCAATTCTCTAACAAGAAATGTGAGGTGCATAACTTGTTCTTTTTATGCCTAAAATGAAGATGACTTTACTTTTAGTAAGTTAACTTCTTGAAAATAACTTGCAAGTCAAATTCGATAAGTAAAATGGAAGAAAGTATTATATTTTAAAAAATAAGCACTTTAAAGGTTATTGCCCAAGGGTTTACAAAAGGAGGAGTGTTTATTCTTTATACAAATCCTCACCAACACCTTGTCCTTCTTAGAACTATTGAGAATACATGCTCCTTGTGGCATCAATGTTTTGGTCATTTGAATTCTACACACTTAACTAAGTTAAGTAAGAAAAGGAAATTCCTTGGGCTCTCAAACATCAAGGATTAAATTGTTTTTTTTCCCTTAATTGTGCAATTAGAAAACAACATAGAAAGAAGTTCAAGAGGGACTAGTCATTTCAAACCTACTCTTGACTTAGTTTTCAAAGATATTGTTGGACCTTTTGAAGACTCCTTTAGTGGATCAAATATTTTCAACTTTTTTTAATGATTATTCCCAAAAGATGTGATGTGGATATATATCTTTAGTAAAATATCAATGCGTTTCAATGCTTCAAGATTTTCAAGGTTAAAGAGAAAAAAGAAAGATGTTGTCTCATCAAAACTCTTTGCATGGATTGAGGAGGCACGTATATTGCCAAATAATTTAAGCATTTTGTTGCATACAAGATATCAAGTGACAATTGACAATTGCTTATATTTCACAACAAAATGGAGTAGTTTAACTAAAAATAAAGTCATCTAAGTATTGATACACAACATGCTTATTAATATGAATAAGGAGAGGTAGCTTTAGGGTGAACCCATAACAACAAAAAATAGCTTCTCAATAGGGATCCAATAAAATATTTGGATGGTGTCACCCGTAAATAAGCTTGATCAAGAAAGAAGATGACAATAAAGCATCTCAAGATTTTTTGGAGCACAACTTATGAACGTGCATTGGAAAATAAAAATGAAAAAAAAAATTGAAAAGAAAAGCATAAAGTGTATCTTTCTTGGTTATAGATGGAACTCTAAAACCTATAAGATAGTTTTAATTCTACATCCCAAAAGATCTATAGAAGTAGAGATGTGATCTTTGTAGAATATCTTAAAGAACTACACCTATCTTGTTGGAGGAAAATTATGTCAAGAAAGACAATCAAGAGAATGGAAATGAAGACTTAAAAGAAGACCTTGAGAAAGAAAAAGATCTTGGTACTCAAGAAATGTAATACTAGAGGTAGCAGTTTCATTATAGCTTTAAAAAAAGGCTCTTCATTGCCATGGAATTGCCAAAAAGGGCCTATAATATACATTAGAAATTGACACCATCTAGACCAAAAGAAATATTGTGGTCCTTAAATCAAAAACATAACTAAGCATCTAAGACTTTACCTACTCCCAACTATTGAAAAGAGATCAAATAACTTCCTCACCTAACGCATAAATAATTTAAATAGAATAACAATAAGTGTAGTGCTTGATAGCTACATTATGTAATGTAATATTTTTCTAAAGATGAAAAGAAGGTACATAGAGTAATTATTTGAGGATGATCATAGATGCATAGAGGCTTGAAGTTGCATACTTCATACTATTTTCAAAGAGGCTACTCAGAGGCCCTACAACTAAAGCATTCATACTAACAATAGTCGAATCCTCTCCATTCAATTTATTAGAATCAGGCCAATTTGGTGGAGATTTCTATACTAAGGATAGTGAATAAAAAAAACCTTTAAGCAAAGAGGTCATCCTTATTTTTTGTTTAATTAGGGTTAGGGTTATAATTAAGGTTAGGGTTATAATTAAGGTTAGGGTTAAGGCTAGAAATAGGGTAAGCATTAGAATTAAGGTTATGATTATGGTTATAATTATGGTTAGAGTTAGGATTAGAAATAAAGTTCTAGGGTTAGGGTTAGAATTAGAGTTAGATTTAGGGTTAGTATTAGGGTTAGGCTTAAAGTTAGAATTGGGGTTAGAGTTGGGGTTGGAGGTAGAATTAGATTTAGGGTTAGTATTAGAATTAGGGCTAGGTTTAGGGTTAAAATTAGAACTATGTTTAGGGTTAGAGTTAGGGTTAGGGTTAGGGTTAGGGTTAGAGTTAGGGTTAGGGTTAAAATTAGAGCTATGTTTAGGGTTAGAATTAGGGTTAGGGTTAGAGTTGGGGTTAGAGTTAGGGTTGGAGTTAGAATTAAGGTTAGGGTTAGTGTTAGAATTATGATTAGGGTTAGGGTTAGAATTGAGGTTAGGGTTAGAGTTAGAACTAGGGCTACTATTGGAATTAGGGTAAGAATTAAACTTATAGTTAGAATTAGGGTTAGGTCTAGGGTAAGTGTTAGAATTAGGGTTACAATGAGGGTTAGAGGTAGGGTTAGGTTTAGGGTTAGAATTAGGATTATGATTGTAATTAGGGTTAATGCTAGAATTAGGATTACTATTAGGCTTAGAATTAGGATTATTGTTAAAGTTAGGGTTAGGTTTAGAATTATGGATACAATTGTGGTTAGAATTAGGGATGGTGATAGAGTTAGGGTTAGGGATAGAATTAGTGTTATGGTTAGGGTTGGGTTAGAATTATGTTTTTATTAGAATCTAGGTTAGAATTATGGTTAGTATTAGGTATACAATTAGGGTTAGGGTTACTGTTACATTTAGGGATATGGTTATAATTAGGGATAGCAATAAAGTTAGGGTTAGGGATAGAATTAGTGTTAGTGTTAGGGTTGGGTTATAATTATGTTTTAATTATAATTGGGGTTAGAATTATAGTTAGAATTCTGGTAAGTATTAGGGGTACAATTAGGGTTAGGTTACAGTTATATTTAGGGACAGGACTAGAATTAGGAATAGTGATAGAGTTGGGAATAGGGATACAATTAGATTTAAGGTTGAGGTTCAAGTTAGAATTAGGGTTAGAAATATGGTCAGGTTTAGGGTTGAGTATAGAATTTGGGTTAGAGTTACAATAAGGGTTGGGATTAGGGTTCATGTTAGAATTAGGGTTACATATTATTACAATTAGGGTCTAGAAATAGGGTTTAGGTTAGGAGTAGGGTTAGAACTATGATTCGAATTAGGGTTAGGGTCAGGGTTAAAATTAAGGTTATTATTGGCCTAAATGTTAGGGTTAAGGTTACAATTAGAAATAGTGTTAGAATTAGGGTTAGGGTTTGAGTTACAATTAGTGTTTGAAATAGGGTTAGGGTTAGGGTTAAGGTTGCAATCAGAATTAGTGTTAGAATTAGGGTTGGGGTTAAGGTTTAGGTTAGAATTAGGGTTAGTATTGGCCTAAACATTAGGGTTAGGGTTAGGGTTATGGTTGGGTTAGAATTATGTTTTCATTAGGACTAGGGTTAGAATTATAGTTAGAATTATGGTTATTATTAAGGATACAATTAGGGTTAGGGTTACAATTACATTTAGGGGAAGGGTTAGAATTAGAGATAGTGATAGAGTTAGAGTTAGGGATAGAATTAGAGAGGGTTAGGGTTAGGGTTGGGTTAGAATTATGTTTTGATTAGAATTAGGGTTATAAATATTCTTAGGTTTAGGGTTGGGGATAGAATTTCATTTAGAGTTACAATTAGGGTTGGGTTTAGGGTTGATATTAGAATTAGGGTTACAAATTATTACAATTAGGGTCTAGAATTAGGGTTTATGATAGGAGTAGGGTTAGAACTATGATTAGAATTAGGGTTAAGGTTGGAGTTAGAATTAGGGTTATTATTGGCCTAAATGTTAGGGTTATGGTTATAATTAGAATTAATGTTAGAATTAGGGTTAGGGTTACAATTAGAATTATTGTTAAAATTACGGTTAGTATTAGTGTTAGAGTTACAATTAGAATTAGTGTTAGTATTGGCCTAAACGTTATGGTTGGGTTTAGGGTTAGGATTGGGTTAGAATTATGTTTTGATTAGAATCAGGGTTAGAATTATAGTTAGAATCATGATTAGGGTTAGTGTTAGAATTATGATTACGGTTAGGATTGGAATTGAGGTTAGGGTTAGAGTTAAAATTAGGGTTAGGGCTAGGATAAATGTTAAAATTAGGGTTATAATGAGGGTTAGAGGTAGGGTTAGGTTAAGCATTAAAATTAGGGTTATGACTGTAATTAGGGTTAATTTTAGAATTAGAGTTACAGTTAGGGTTATAGTAAAGGTTAGGGTTAGGATTAGAATTAATATATATTATATACTATATAATATTAGCTATTATTAATATATAATATTATTAATAATAGTATATATTATATATAATATAATTTATATCAATAATATAATATAATTAGAATTATGCTTGTCACGAATGCTAATACCATACCTATATTTAAAAATATATCTAAAGTATGCCAATAGATATCCTTCTCCAGGTGCCTATTTTTTAATCACTAACCTTAAAAGGATATCTTTTGGCATACTTTAGATATATTTTTTAAATATAGATATGCTAGTTTAAAATATTTTTAATCATTTTAAAATAAGAAAAGGGTTTAATGTATGAACAATACAAAACATTTCTTAACATAAAATAATATAAATATTAAAAAATTATTTTAAAATTTAAGTTTTTTTTAACATCTGTCTAGTTAACAAATTCTAAATACAAAATAAAAAGATAGCATTATTTTTATATTTTTATATTTTTATATTTTTTTGTTTTTTTGTTTTGTTTGTTTTATTTTTTTATTTTTAATATTTTTTAAATACATTTAGAGGAAAAAATGATATCTGCAGCCTGCTGTGTAAATGCCTCTCCACATAATAAATATCTAATGTGTTTTGAAAAATAGATGCTATTTAGATTTGGAAGAGCAATTTAAAAACCTACCAGTTTTTGTTGACTGGCCGTTGATTGCTCTTCTACTAATATTGCTCATTCCACTTTTTTTCTACCAGTCAAGGTTGATAATGCAATTAATATCTATGAAAAAATTCCACTGAAAGTCTTACACACATTTCAAAGCATGTAATGAAGAAGAGTAGCCAAACAATACAAAAAACTGGTGAAAGAATAACTAGTTTTTCACATTTAAAAAAATGCCCTAATTTTGCCGTGAAGATGCGAGCAGAGCAGCCCGGTCCACATTGAAAGCTCATACATTAGCCTTTATTGCGTAAATTAAACCCTCATCGTCCTCGACTGGAAAACGAAGTTTGCCCGTACATATCGGAGGCGAAGAGGAGGAGACGGGCCAAAAGAATGAACATTTAATTACTAATTATGTCGGCTACAGTTTTATTTTTGTAATGTTAATTTTTTTTCCAATTATTCTTTTATGATCACAACAGAAGATGTTTCTTTCCTTGCTGTCACTACAAGTTACCAACATAGTAACTAGCACTTGCACCTATAGGAGGTTCAAGGAATACGCCGATTGAAAAACTGATTAGTTTAGAAAATTTTCCGGTGTATTTTTACGGCATGAGACAATTCCGAGCACTATAATGCTCACAACTAAAAGACTATCGGCTAAATAACTGGAAACTGATATTTCCCAACATAAGATGCTTCTTTGGGTGCTGTCACTATAAGTTACCAGCATAATAATAACTGGAAACTGATATTTCCCCACATAAGATGCTTTTTCCAGTGCTGTCACTATAAGTTACCAACATAATAATAACTGAAAACTTCATTTTTTAAAAATAGATATATTTAAATTATTTATACTAATTAATTAAATTATATATTTACCTTCTAGAAGCTCATCATGCAATTACGCGGGGCTGCTCTTATCTTTAGGATCACCCTACATGTGGCTATTAAGCTATTTTTCAATATGTGGTGTTGTCTGCCCTGAGCGGTGGTCTGCCAATTGGGAAAGGAGGAAATTTTGACATGGAAGGCGTTACATCTGCAAATTAACCTTTTCTGGAATATTGCCCGAGATGGTGACTCTACATAATCCCCTGCTTTCAAAGCTTCGTATTGTTACGGCCCAGTAATTGCTCATGAAAAAAGACAAAGTAATCATGAAACTTAATAATTGCTCGGTTTCCTAAACAAATAAACTACATGGCGTTTCTCATCAATGGAAATCTGTGTAGAATTTTGTAATTCTGTACTCAGTCGGCGAATCCTTCCGACAAAGGTTGCAGTCGAATTCAATCAGTATGAAAGATGATGAACGGTTTTGAGAAACCTCATGTAGTGGCAGTGCCGTTTCCTGCACTCGGTAACCTCATCCCTCTACTCGACTTTTCTAGCTTGCTTGCCTCGTATGGCCTCGCCGTCACTTGTGTCACCGCCGCTGCTAATCTCCCCCGTCTCAAACTAGAAATGGCCCACGCTATTTTCTCCGGCTTCGATATTCGCCTCGCAGTCCTTCCTACGCCACAAGTTGAAGGGCTACCCGAGGGAGTGGAAAGCTTCGAGCAAGTTACTTCCGAGCATGGTACTCTAATTTTTGATCTGGTCGTTAAGCTTGAACAGCCTTTTAACTGTTGGCTTGAAGCTCAAGTTGAAGTGAGGGAAGCTCCTGTTTGTATTATGCATGATGTACTTCAGAAGAGCTTAACCAGCCGGTGCGTTGTAAACCGGCTGGTCGCTATCTGTACGGCACTGTGCATCTGGTCTAAACACATTCGACCACATGTACGGATGGCATGGTTGCAAAATTTTAAGCTGTCTGAATTCCTAGTCGAAGTGTTTTGGTCGACCAGAGCGCCCATCCGTACAGTCGGTGAGTTACAACTCACCGGCTGTTTACGCTGGGCGATGTAGTTCTGGGATGGAGTATGGAGGTACCCGAAAGGCACAATATCGTCAGGGTGGCGTTCAATACATACGGTGCATTCGCTGCGAGTGTGTTGCGTTCTGGATGGCTTTCCTCTTCGCACAACGCATTGGAGAAAGAAGGTGACAGTCTTGTCCTGACCTTGGATCTCCCCAATCCGCTCAAATTACGTGAGCATGAAATAGATCCCATGTTCTTCCACCCCCTCATGCTGGAGTTTATAAGAAAGTCACAGTCAGTCTACCAAGGACGGGGAATGCTCATCAATACGTTTGAGCAGCTGGAGCCTGAATATCTCCGCCTGAATATCTCCGACACATGAAAAAACTGACAGGGAAGAAGGTGTGGTCCATAGGCCCAGTACTTCCATCCACTTGCTTTGGTGGTGCAGTGAAAGTCGGCACCCGAGGTAAAATGGCGGACATTGGCGAAGAGGAGCTGCTGCGATGGTTGGATTCTCAAAGCTCTTGTTCAGTTGCTTATATTTCGTTTGGAAGCCACACATTCCTAACAGAAGAACAAAGCAAGGCCTTGGCTAGTGGTCTAGAAGCCAGCGAACAGCCCTTCATCTGGGCTATCAAATTGTCCCCAAAGGTCAAACCCAGGATATCTGAGACGCCATTAGATCTGCCTCGCACATATCTTCCCGAGGGCTTCCATGAGCGCACAAAAAATAGAGGGCTGGTCATATGGGGCTGGGTGCCACAACTTGTTATTCTCTCCCACCCATCTTTAGGCGCTTTCATGAGCCATTGCGGATGGAATTCTATGTTTGAAAGCATAGTTCTAGGAGTCCCACTAATCACGTGGCCCTTGTTTGCAGATCAACACTTCAATTCTAAACTAGCAGTGGAATCCGGCATTGGAATCCAAGTGTGCGAGCACAGGGCTGCAATTCCAGACAAGCAAAGAATGAAGGAGGGTTTAACACTTGTTGTGAGTAAAGACGAGGGGAAACAGATGAGGAGAGGCAGAAAAGTTGAAGGACATGGCAAGAAAGGCTGTTGCGTCTGGAGGATCTTCAAACACCAACTTACAAGATTTTGTGAGTGACATTCATAAGTTGGAGATGGCAAGAACTTCTGCTGCACGTGAAGGGTCTTCGAAAGCCCTAAAAGTTGATCTTGTTCCAAAAATCATCTAAAGCTTACTATGTTTCACAGCTGTCGTCGATTGTCCAGGCATGTTAGAATATGAATATCAAACTTCAGTAGTAAGTAGTTGTTACGTAGTTCAATGTGTTCTAGACCTTTATTTTCAAGAGAAGGGAGGGTTTATAGGGGCAGTTTTTCTGGATTCAAATCCCGAGTTTCTTTATAGATGATGGAGTAAATTATTGATTGTCCGTTGTAACATATAAAGGTGTTGTAGAGCTTGTTACTAAGTTAAATTTATTGCAGAGTGAGTTAGTTAAGTTTGTTTTATGTTTATGTTTAAAGGTTTTTATAATATTAATATATATTCAAGTCATTAATAAATTATGGTTATATGGGGGTTAGATTATTATATGGTGTATTTATTCAATTCAAAGTTTTCATTTATTTATTTCTCATTTTGTTTGAGAGAATAATAGTTGTAGTTTCTTCTATTTTCATAATTTTTACTATTTGAAACAATTAAGTAATTATAATAATAAGAAACATACATTTTTTTTTTGGTTAGATTTTATAAGCTCTTTACATTTGACAAACTTTGTTTTGGGTGAAATCTCTTTAACAATCATAAAAGAAGTAACTGATCTCTTTAGAAGTTCAAGAAGTTATGATCAAATCTTATAACTTCGCCTCTCCATGACTAAAGTGGACCTTAAAATTGACTTGCACCTACACATTCCTATCTTTGCCTACAACTCTACCTACACATGACTTTTCAAGGGCTTAACAATCATGTCTTCCTTGTTGCCATCTTGTTTCTTCAACATAATTATTATTATACTTTTGTTTAGTATTATTATTCATGTGAGTTTGAGCTTTTTTTGGGGGGAGGGGTGAGGGGAAGGGTGGGGTTGTTTTAATTTTTTTAATAAGAATAACCCAAGCAAAAAAAGAAAAAAGAAACCTCCCAAAAAAGGAAGGGTGAATTAGTATAGTTCTTAATAAGAAGCATAAATAATTGTCCTAGATACAAGTTAGGACTCTTGAGATTCATGTAAACTAAAGTATTTAGATATATTTTGCACAAGTTATGTTATTATATTATTATTATTAAATGGTCACACAATATATCTTCTTTATTAAAAACCATCTCTTAAGTCTATGTTATCATCTTTAATAAATAGCCCACTAAAATTGAATCCCAACAAGTGTTTGTGTCATTATATGGCTTAGGAGACAAATACATCCACAAATGATAGGCATAAAGGTATCCATCATAGATAAGTATTTCTTAAACAAATTGAACTACCTAGTGTGGAAAGAATAATTAAAACCATCTTCCAGTATGAGGAAGTATGAAATATGGGAGGTTGTCATATCAAATAATTTTTTAATTCTTAGTGCAAATCAACAAACAATTTGAGATAAAATTGTCACGACCCTAGTTAATAACTAGTTAATATTTAAATAATTTTATTTCTAAAATAATTGCTTTAATTTATTTATTAAATTTATTGTTGTATATTCTAATGTATAGTCTATATTTACTCTTTAAAATAGATTAAATAAGTGATAATAAAACTAAGTGATGAAAAAATAATTAACAATTAACAATATTAAGTTAAAATAATTAAATAAATAATTAAAAGTTAGTGAATAGAATTGCAAATTTAGATTCAAATAATTAAATTAAAATTAATTTAAAAAAAAGAAGCTAAATTAGGATGCATGAATTTCATATGCAAAACTTGAGTAATGAATTGATTTATTCTTTTACAAATGTTCTCACTTCATTTTGGCCTCCATTATTGCTTGGAAGGAGGGGTTTTTTTGACTTGCTTGCTTCTTTTTTTTAATCAATTTTTTTTCACCAAGTCTAGACTATTTTGAAATCAATATAATAGATAGTTTACAATAAGAATAATTTTTTAATGGTAATGAATCTATTTAATTCATTTCTAAGTTTTATTACCCTATGTCTTAGCTTTCCAAAACAATTTGAATTTTTAATTTTTGTTTAGAAATAAGAGAGTTATGACCATTTTATGATTGCTGAGTAGTTATGTTTTATCAACAAATATTTATTTATTTATTTATTTTTATTTGGGGTATTTTAATCAAAGATCTATAATATTATATGAAATGGAGTTCTTGGCCTTATTTTAGATTTACTGCACATTCAATCCTTTAGTCAAAATCTTAGCATTATCCACATTAGCCTCTTAAACTCGCCACCATTATTAGTCAACTAATTAATATTTTTGTCAATATAATTCTCCACAAAAGCTTTAAACCCTTTGAATCAACTGAGGATTTTAGATTTACTTCCAGGGAAATACACCCATGTCCTTCTATTGTAATCATTGATGAATGATACAAAGTAAATAGATTTAGAAATTGAAGGAACATTAACAAGACCAAAAACATCAAAATGTATCAAGTCCAACACCTTAGAAGATTTATGAGAACTAGATAAAACAAAACACGATTCTATTTTACATAAACACAATGTTCGCAAAAATCAAACTGAAGATCACAATCATTTATCCCCTTAACAAGGTTTTTATTTTTCAGGGCTCTAAGACCCTTCTCACCAATATGACCTATTCTTTGGTGCCATAACATTTCTTTCTCAAAAGAAAGTTTCATTTCCAAAGATTGAGCACCCTTAGGTACCTAAAAAGTACGTCCATTGAAAGTAGACGCAACACACCTCTTTGTTGCTAGTTCCAATGGTGAGGATGAAGACTCTAAAATTCTCTTATTGGTATCAGAATAACTACTACACTGATTGTGCATGCATCTAGCTTAAACAAAGTGCCAACTCGAACACCCTTAGCAAGCACCATAGATCCTCTTGTCATCTTACATCCTCCATTTGAGAAAACAACCTGCACACCCACATCATTCAACTTACTCATAGATAGCAGGTTCCATGCCAAACCATGGATATGCAGTACACCACTGATCCCCTTCACCCATCTATCAAGGAATCTAATCAAGACTCTTCCACAACCAACAATTTTCAGGTGAGAGTCATCACCCAAGCACACCTTCCCATCATTAAAATCTTCATACTTTGTAAACCAACCCCAATGTGAGGTTATGAGGAATGATGCACCAGATTCAATAAGCCACACATCCTCAAATTCATGAGTTTCCAAGGTAGCGACAAAAGCTTCACTATCATCTTGAAACAATTTATCTAAATATGAATCATAAAAGTTTTTTTTTCTTTTTCTTCTTCTCCTTACACTCCTTTCTTCTCCTCCTTACACTCCTTTCAGAAATGTCTAGGTTTGTTGTAGTTCCAACATAGCACCTTGGACTTTCTAAGAGACTTGGATCTCCCATGAGATTTTGATCTTGACTTCTCTTTCTTCTTGTCCTTCTTCTTTCCTTTCTCTTTAGATCTACTATGAACTACAAGAGCCTCCTTAGCTATTTCAAAAGTTTTCCTTCACATCTCTTCAAAAAGTAACCATGCAACTACCTCACATGTGAGAACTCTAGAATCATGGAGATGAAAACAAGCACAAAGATTGTAAATAAACAACATGAAATGTATGCAAAACCTAACCAAATCCACCATGTATAACAACCTAAAGGAAAGTACATATAGGTGAGGATGAGTGAGGAGGTTGAGTCGACTTAGGAGTCGACTTCAACACTCCACTCACCAAGTTGCAAAGGGATGTCGACACATAGCTTGGAGAGTTGTGTCGAAGTCTCCAAGTCAAAACCTAGCCACCTAAGGTGTCTTAAAGCCATGTACTAATTATATTACTTAGAATAAATAACATATGACAAAGTTTAGCACTAACACCCCCTTAAGAATAGCTTAGGTGCATACAAGAAAAGATGGGTCCTAACTACTAGGTCTGGTGAGGTACCCATGTACAAAGTAATCTCTCATGAAGTGGAGAAAGGTAGAAAACCTTGTGGGAAAAAAACTACCCTCCAAAAGAGAGAAAAGATGCATGAAAATTATACAAATGAATAAGTACTACTTCTTTCACTAAGTACAATATATGTTTCCCCCAATAAGAGGGAAAATGATAGAAGGTCTATGAGACCCCCATAATACATGTCATGTTACAGTGAGGCTAGATGCTTGGCAAATGATGTAGATGTAGATCCAAGAACATTGAACAATGCTCCTCCATATGGGAAGAAATGAAACCAACTAAAGATGCATGATATCTTTTCATGCTGGAAGATGTATGTATGTTCCTGAATCATGCTGAAGTTGATCCAAGGATGATGATGTCCATTGTGATGTCTTTGAAGATTGCTCAGGTGTCCCCATGTTGATGCCGAAGGATGTCATAATCAAATAAGGTGCATGCCTAATAGATGAAGATGATGATGATCTAGAACCATGTGTAGACGGATGTAGAGCATGAATATGTGAAGAGGATAATGGTGACACAACTTCATTGAAACTAACATCGAAGAGAAGACTAATGTCCTCAATGTGTGCTTCCATGTTAGCAATGCAGGACTCTACAAACATACAAGTAATGTTAGGTAGAAATATGTCCCAATCAACAATGCTAGGAAGACTAATATCCTGCTACAAGGAAGTATTTGAACCTCTTAAAGGAGTGACTCTAAAATATGATGAAGTAACAACAGATGGTGGAATGATGATTTCTTCTATGTCAACTAGACATTCTGTATCTGAATCATGATGTGGGACGTTAGTTGTGATCATAGAAGGATCATGTGGGAAGGGAGAAAAATTTGAGTCTCTATGTATTTCCCAAATTTTGATCTATAATGCATGTGGACATTCAATATCCATGATGGCATACAAAGAGGAATCTGGTATATGTAAGCTAATTAATCCACAAATATGATCACGATTATTAAACCACAAGTATTCTTTTGAGATGGGTTACCTGGTTCAGGGTTAAGTCCATATAGATATGGCATGAGGTTATGGTACCTGAGACCTATTTTAGGATGCCATCACACTAGGACTTATAATTACCCTTGTTTAAGTTGATTACAGAAAAGTGAGTTTCATATCCCATGATTACAAACAGGTTAATTGCTTTAGACAATAGAAATCAACACATTATGCAACCCCCCTGATTCAATATTTTAGAACCCCCCAGTTTTGTGGAACTTTATAACTTAGTGTGTTTTACAATGCAAATAGGAACAGTAGATGGGAAATTTGAAAACATTAACTTTTGCAAAAAGCGGTACTCAATTTTGAGCTACCGATCAAAAGTTTTGATAGAAACAATTTTCCCGTAAATGGCCTAATTTAATACAATTGCACTAAACATAGAAAAAAAATGCCCTCAGGCGAGATGATCCTAGCTATCCAACCACTCATTGGAGTCGGCAAGGATTGAAGAATACAATGGTTTACTTGTGAGGGGGTATTGGCCTTCTACCAAACCGAACTCACCCTTTGTCTTCGACTGATGAAGATACAAGAGTTTTATAAAAAATTGATATTTCTTCAAAGTAATTTCCCCCAAATTGTACATACCCCCTAAGATTTGCCTTTGATATTTCTTTAGTAAATTTAGATATTTGCTTTGTTTATTTTAATATGAAAAAAACATTAAGTAGAATGCTTTTGCAAATAATAATAAAAAAGAAAAATATCCCAATTAAAAAATAGGGCAAAAATTCTTTGAATGGGGTTTAGGGTTTTCCAACGCATAAAATTAGGGCAAGAGGCTTGTAGGGGTGGACAAACATGCAATGGTGACCAAGGTAGAGGGTGGGCTACCTGGGAGGCATCACGACTCCCTCTCTTTGCTGGAGGCCTATCACAACTCCCTCCTCTACATGAGAAAGACTCCCTGTGCTTCAGGTGTGTATCCACCCATCCATGGCCCTTCCTGACATCCACAACCAGCTCTCCATAGCCTCTCAAAGTCCATGCCCATCCATAGATGGTGTTGGGCCTACAAAAAAGGGGTTCAAGTTGTAGAAAAAAGAGGGGTTTGGGCTGGTTAGGGCCTTCACAAAAGTTGACGAGCCTATAGAAAAGGTGTTGTCCCTATAGGGTGTATGCCTTGCACAAAAAGCCACCTACACAAGAGAGGCATCGAGCTTGTGTGAGTGTGAACTCCACTTGTCCTACAACAAAAAAAACTTTCCTTCCTGCTTGTCACTTTTTGATCTAGATACCTCTGCCAAGGAATGTGAAAAAGGAAACAAAAAAACAACAGAGAGCTAAACAAATAATTTCAATGTTGTTATATGAATGGGATATAATCATTCAGACTTGCAATCAAACCTCCCTAAGCTCTGATACCATGTGAGAACTCCAGAATCAGGGAGATGAAAACAAGCACAAAGATTATAAATAAACAACATGAAATGTATGCAAAACCTAGTGAAATCCACCATGTATAACAACCAAAAGACAAGTACATATAGGTGAGGATGAGTGAGGAGGTTGAGTCAACTTAGGAGTCAACTTTAGTACTCCACTCACCAAGTGGCAGAGGATGCCCACACATAGCTTGGAGAGTTGTGTCAAACTCTCCAAGTCGACACCTAGCCACCTAAGGTGGCTTAAAGCCATGTGCTAATTATATTACTTAGAATAAATATATGATAAAGTTTAGCACTAACATCTCATCCATATTGAACTTAGTGCTAGTACTCCCAATGACCATCACAAGGTGGTCCCACGAATTTGACAAAGAACACAACAAAGCCATGCAACAATCCTCCTCCTCCATCTTCACTCCAACGGAGTTCAACTAAGAAACAAGCATATTAAATGCATTCAGGCGATTAGCTACAAATCCTCCATCTTGCATTCTTAGAGAGTATAACTTCCTTCTCAAGAATAACTTATTTACCATGGATTTATCTTGATAAATTTCACCAAGCTTTTTCCATAGGCTTACCATTGTAGCCTCTTCATGAACATTTAACAAGACAAATTCAACCAAACAGTCTCACAAAACCATTAGCTTTCCGATCCATCAGATCCCAATCTTCTTGTTTCATGCTCGTAGGTTTGGTACTAGATTTTGCAACCCATAGATCTATGTCTATGATCATATCATCCATCTTAAGTTTCCTTAACTCAAAATTGCCACCATTAAACTTCTCCATCTCTAGTCTTCTAGATGTGCTAGCCATCCCCTTCCTACAACAAGATAACAAAATTCTATGTGCAAGCTCCCACTCAAACAAAGATTAGTACAAAAGACCCCTCTACCCAACAACTAGGATGAAAACTAGTCAGGCTCTGATACCAACTGAAAGGAAGCAAGGTGTATGAAAAGACTTCCTACACCAATCTAATGAGGAAAGTATTGTGCAAATTTTTAATCCTTACAGTTATAATGAAGAAAATTCATACCATTAAAACATAAATAACAACAATAAGCAAATAATACAAAAACACCAGATATACATTCGAAAAACCCTTTCGGGATAAAAACCCCACACTCCAAAAGCCTGCTCAATGTACTACAAATCTAACATAAGATTACATACACTTACAGAGCAAGTTTATTACAAAAGTTCACCAGCATACAATTTCTAGGGTAATTCTGACAACATAATGGTACTTGTAAAATTATCTTCTCACAAATGACTCCTCAATCATTCAATTTATAGGAGTTTGAATACAAGAAACTGCCAAAATGAAAACTCAAAACCATTAGTTACAACGCCTAGTCACGGAGAATCAAATCCATCATAATATAGAAAGTTACTCAAACCTATCAGAATGTAGAGGAGGACCCAGTAGTGGTGCACCCTAACTTCATGCCTCTCAAAATCATACGTGGCAATTTCAAATCACTCCAAAATTTTTACAGTAGCTTACTTGGCAATGCCCCTGCTTATAACTAAGGTTTTAGGGCCACATCATCAAATATGATGCCACATCAACATGCTTTTTGTTAAGGTGTCAAATAGTTCCCCAAAAAGGGTTGACCAATAGGTGTGCATTAAGTCATGTTTTGTTGGTGGGCTGATGTGGCATCACATGATTGGTTGATTTTTAAATCTAAAGGGCACATTTCATTCAATTATTAGTACTTATAGTAACACTAACAACCTTAATGTTACATCCCCAAATTTTGTCTTGCTATACTTTTTACTTTTACTTGGACATAAGTAAATCTATTATGATGTTTGGATTAATGTCGAGGAAAGACAGATTATATCGAATGTCATATATGAAATTATGGAAATGAATATTTTATTGTTGTTGATTTAATATTTTACATTATGAGATTTGGTTTATTTTTTGAATAATGATGCACTGATCATAATTTGTTGGTTACAAGTTTGATACAGGATTATAGGTTTTAAGATGACTCTCAGAGAAAAGAGAGAGAGAGTATCTTTCGAGGAGAGAAATATAGACTTCGGGTTACGAGTGATGATTTGCCAAATGAGTATAAGTGTTTAACGAAAATGTGAACTAGTATTGTTTGAGGTAAGTCATGTCTTGTCAGTTTTCTTTTGAATCTAATTGACAGGTAGTTGATATCTTTCGATTCATTTCTAGTCAAGTCATTTGTGAGTTGACATAGTCACTTGTCAATTAAATGACGTCGTCTGAGTAGGACAATGTCCATTGACGATTAACGTAAGTATTACGTCATCATTGTCGTAAAATCATTGTGTTAGTATCCTTGAGTAATATAAGGTTTTATTGTTGACATTTAACGTCAAATGATGATCTTATCAAATCAAGTCGATGTGATTTAATTAGAGTTTGTGAAGGGGAAACAAGCTCGACCCTATTACATTACTCGTAAGCCTTTCAACTTATTATTATTAACACATTTTGATGAAAGGTTAAATATGCTCAAGGATTATTATTATTATTATGTTTATTATTTTGTTAGAGGGGTTTTTAACAAATTTGAGTAGTGGTTTTAATTACTCAAGAGATAACTAAATGGTATTATGGAGCCCTCACATTCTAAATGAAGTTGTTTTAACAAACACTTAGTTATGGTTTAACAAAACCTCGAGATGTGTTCTTTTGGTGTCAGCATGCTTGAGCCACATAAGTTCTCTTAAGTGGAGTTAAAACGAATGAAAAGGAATTTGTTTTAACTAATTTGTAGTGGAGAGTTTATAATAGATAGATGTGGGCAAGGATGACTAACAAATAGAGTCGTGGAGACTATTTTGTAGGAGCATATGAATGAACTCATGTCAGAGGTGCCATAGCTTTGAGGAGGATGATATAACTGCATCATTACAGCTCCATTAGGTTTGTTAGTTGATTTATGATGAGTGAGTGGTATGACATACCATGATTATCTCCTTATCAACCAAATTGACTCCTATATGTAATCTTTAGTGGAAGTTTTCTACAAATTTCTAGGAAGTCATTTCAACTTTACATAGTGGTTCTTTATTAACTGTACGATGTGGCTAAGTCAAAAAAGGTATATTTTTTATATATAGAAGTTACTTAGAATAGCTTAGTTGATGGGAAAAAGAATAAGAGAGATAGGAGGTAAAAGAAAAATAGAAAATACATGATTAGGAGAAAAGCTTGGGAGTGAAATCTCAGAAAGAAATGTGGATGTTTGAAAGCATTTAGCTTTGGACAGAAGGATTCAACTACTAGAAAGAATAGCTCAAATACTCAAGCTTGATCCAACGTAGTATCTTCCATATCTTGTCTATTCAGGTTACTTTCCTCACGTATAGTTTCTATATCATTTTACTATGTTGGTTCAATGTTTTGTTATCTCTCAGAACATAGAAATTGCTACATTAATTTTGTAAGGCTGATGCCCATAAGGATTAGCAAGGTTGAAGATTAGAGTTTAACATGTTTCTATAGTTAGATATTGATTCTTAGTCTGTTTGCAAGCCTTTGTTTTGCTTGGAAAATATTGCAATTTTGGTCTTTAGATAGATGGTTAAGTCTTTTATGGTGTTTGTAATATGGGGAATGTCGTATACATTTGTATATTTATAAGATTTCTTTAGAAGTCAATTTGTAACACTTCTAGACATTACAAGCATAATCATTACTTTTCCTTTACACTTGTAGAAGGTCATTGTAAAGTTCTCAAATACTTTGAAAGATCAATCGATCTAATGAATAAGGATAATCATGTGGCAGGTCGAGTATTTGGTTATAAGATAATCATGCAACAACTTTCTCAGATATTAGTGCAATGAAAACTATGATAGGTATTCTTTTAGTTTGAGTAAAGTGGTTAAATCTTTGAGGTAGGATAATGGTAGTTTAAACCATTTCTTGTTAAGTTTATAAATGTTAGCAATGATTTCTTTTCAAGAGAACTTAGAATCTTATTAAGCTTAGAAAGCCACCTTTTATACAAATCGAGTGATAGATCATTGGAAATGTTATGAAAGAGAAAATAAGGTCCATAGGACCATTCTTACTACATATTTTGTAAATGAGAATAACTTTGGAGTAAACCATTATGATGAAATTATTCTAGGTCTTAACTAGAAATGACCTTGTATGGAATCATATTTGAGTATATAAGTAGTGATGGTTAATGCCATCACGTATAAGTAAGTTGAAAGTATTCATACTCTTCATGTAGAGGGTATATTCTATTTCAAAACCATATTAATCTTAACCTTGGTTGAGTTAAACCAAAGGTCGTTTATAAACCTTAGTATTGAAGTTATGAGATAGGGTTATTTTGATATAATGGATTATTCAAGGGTAAAATAAAACCCTAGTTTATCCTAGAAGGGATAAAGATTATTTTATGACACCTATATGGTTATAAGCCAATTTAGTTATTTTATGGGGGTAGACATTAAAGGGTCAAGAACCCTAAATAATAAATGTTCATATTTAACTTATTCAAAAGAGATTTGTTGTTAGTTGATAATGTTTAACCTTCGGTAGAGAAACTTATTTGTTTGGTTACAAATCGACTTGATATATAAGTCATAAGCCTCAGGTTTTGCAAGCATGCAAGAGGTACCATTAAATGGTTAGTCAAAAATAAATTTTAATTATACCTTTTAGTCACAACTTCTCTTAACTATACTTGTCAATAAGTGATGAATCTCAAATGTTGCAAAGATGCAAAGAGATACCCAAGAATAGGTAGTCATTCCATAAGGTCTATGGATCAATGACAGTGCCTTGTGAATCCACCTAAGTCAGAAAGACTAGATTTGAGTTAGATAAAACTCTTTAGTTAAACCTTAACTTGACCAAATAAGGTATTTATTTATATTAAATCATTGTGATCATTTTATAGATCGTGATTGAAGGGACAAGTACCCTAACTATGTATATTTATTCTTACTTGTAAGAAAGGAAATAGTTTCCTAGACTATGATGCTTAACCTGGGGAAGGTAACCATCTTAGTCATTATAAATCGATTTAAAATTCTAATGAGTTGATAAGTCTTAGATCTCAGGTATTGCAATGATGCAATGAGAATCCTCATAAAGAAAGGTAGTCAATAAGGTCTATGGAATATAGACAGTGAATGTAAACTTGTCTAGGTCGGGAAGACTAAAATATTGAAATTGTCAGGACTTCATAAGTTAAACATAGTTGACCAAGTCAAACTGTAGGAATATGATAGTATCCAAGTCGAGTAGGGGTGGGTGAACATTACAACAATGTTCATTATGAACGTCAATTTATATTGAAACTATGGCCATAGTAATGCATATGTCTCTTCATGCATTGTCGGTTCACTGTATCTGGATTACACAACCTATTGGAAATCATACTTAGCTAGAGGGTATCTAGGGTTGTATGGTTGATAGAGTTGTGTAGGATACAACACTATGTACTCAGGAAGGCAAATTACCACTGGTCACCTTTGGTCTATATTCCTCGTGAAGGGTAGGGCCACTTCTTATGTGGAAGATGTGTGGGAGACTGCTAGTCTATGGATGGAGGTAAAGCACTGGGAAGATGCTCTCTCTCTCTCTCTGTCTCTCTAGCAGAAGACATGCCAAGGCTTGTGATAAAGATGTTAAATTTTTAGATGCAGTATATCTTTGAGACTTGTGTTTATTGAGACTATGTAAAACATTATCTAATGCGGATATCTGTAATTGTAAAGACAGAATGTCATCTTTGTATATTATATTATGTTTCTCATTTCAAGATAGAAATCTTGCAATTTGTTGTTACTTGATTATATGTTAAATAAAAGAAAAATTTTCTCTCTCATTATTACCTTGTTGAATTACTCTATGGTAAATTTCCAGTTTTACTATGTTTTTAGAAAGTGGATGTTACACTTAAAGTCACAACTACTAGTACTAAACTTTAAAAAATATTGGGCCTTAAATGTACATATACCATCTAACCATTGGAACTATCTCACCTATTGGGTCTTTTCCCTTAACAAACTCTCCAAAAATATGGAAATCCATTTTTGGTTCCTAAAATCATACTTTCGCAATCTCCTAAAATCATACTTGTCATAATTTCCAAAATAACCCTCACTAACTCTTTCCATTCTAACAACTTTTACACACATTCCAAGTTGTCATAGTTGCAT
Organism: Cunninghamia lanceolata; assembly: GCA_027924645.1. NCBI lineage: Eukaryota > Viridiplantae > Streptophyta > Pinopsida > Cupressales > Cupressaceae > Cunninghamia > Cunninghamia lanceolata. The sequence goes on along the minus strand of BSBN01001187.1, from coordinate 922,149 downwards.
TTAATAACTTCAATGACACTAAGTGATAAAAACCAAATTGCTAAAATACAAAAAAAAAAAAAAAAATTTCAAATATTAGAAATTGCAAGGTGTATGACACACCTAATCCCTACATTCTCAATAATTTTTTTTTGAACCACTCTACCTAACTAACTACTAGTAACTAAATATTTAAATACTCACATAAGTCACTAAGATGACTTTATTATAAATTTATAAACCTTGATATTCTAACATTAATGAATTCTACTACAGAGATCATTGATGAGCAAAGAATCTAGCCATCACATCAACTGAAGCAGTTTTGTTTTCAAAAAATGGCAGCCTTAACCTTGGCTTTAATGGCCTATTATAGGACGTCAGGTGGATTATTACATTGATAGGTGTTTCACTTGCATAGCAAGTCGACCTCTATACTAGTTGTAGTACAGAATCAATGTCTTGAGTTCTTGCAAAGGTACAGGGACAACCATTCAAACAATCGCAGCCATTAACATCACATAGCATTTAACTGTGGAGTTGGATGAGTTTCATACTACAGTAGGTGACAATCCAACTATCTTGGTTCTCCTACAGGTACAAGGATGACCATTCTGCTCATCGTATCCATTGGTTGAAATCGTTCAGTACATTTGCATTTAGTGATGGATCTATGTGGAGATTGCTCAACCAGATGTTTAGAGAAGTTGGTGGAGATTGGATGGCCATGATTGCAGTGATAAGTACGACACTTATCTTGGTTGGAGACTATCTGGTAGGGGAAATCAGTTGCTTGCTCCATTGGCTTGTGTCGTTAATTCTTCTATCAGCTAAACTTTTGACTCTGAAAAGCTTAAAATGCTTAGTCTTCCACTGTTAGGTATTGTTTCAACTCTGCCTATTTCCATTAGCAGATCTGCTCAACCATTTAGATGTTGTATTGAAGAGTGACTCTTCCTCTCAGGCATCACATAAAGCCCCTAAAATTTATTTTATACACAGCTAAAAAACATCTGCATAGAACATTATAGATGTGAGAGAGGTTAATGACTGAAGATTTCTGAAGATTTATTGCAAGGTAAGTGTTTCATTTTATGGTTTATTTTTGCCTATACTTTCTGCTTAGTCTCCGTTGATGAAACACGTGCCCCTAAGAAGTCGTATGCTTCAGGTCGTTAAACCGACATCATATTCGCACTTTTGCGTGGGAGAAAACATGAAGGAGGCCTTGGCCAAGTTGTAGCACATGTGGGAGCTGGGGCTCAAAGGAATTCTTGGTTACAGTCTTGTAGATGCAACTGATAATGCTTCATGTGACCAAATCCTTCAAGAGTTTTTTAATACAGTTCAGATCGTAGTTCGACTCCCTATCGGTTCAGTAAGAATTATTTAGTTTTCTTTCTAAAATTATTGAGATTTTTGGCTAAATTTCATAGGTTGTTTTCTTGAATATGCTTTTTAGCTAAATTTCGTAAGTTATTTTCTTGAATATGCTTTTTGGATAAAATTTGTATTTTACAGTTTAGTGGTTGCTTAAATATGATGCTATGAGATTGTGCAGCCCGTGGCTCTCAGACCGAAATTTTCTTTTGTATCAATTGGATTCTCTCTCTCTTTACTTTAATTCTACAGACTACGATAGCTTTAATATTTTAAGAACATTACTCATTTCAAGTACAAACATATGACTCTCATCTAAATTAGGCATGGACAAATTCTGAATAAAATGTTTTTTCATATTAGGTTTTTATTTATGTACAACTATGTTAGCCTAATACTAAGCAATCCCATTTTGCAAGATTTTTTATTTTTTATTTTTCTCTTAAGTCTGGACTCTAGTTGGTGAATTTGAAACTGCATGTGAAAGAGCTCGCTTCGGTTTGATCCGTTTGTATATGGTTAGACATGTAGGAATTCAATTGGTGAGAAAATTGGATTTCAAAGAGCCCATCAGAGTTCAATTAGTGAGAAAGCTGGGTATAAAAGAACCCACTAGGGTTTTTTTAAAGTTGGGTAGTGTGACGGTTGTTTTGGTTGGAACAAAGTTAGGTTAATAAAATTTTAATTTTCTTTTTGGCTATAAAGTTGTTTTATCAATGATTATAATATCCTCAAGTAGTGTAAGCATGTTTCACAATGTTTTATTTGGTTCCAAACATATTCCTTTAATATTATGACCAATATTTGAGTTGTCGATTTCTATGAGGATAAACAGTCTGACCATCCTGACCATTTTGGTTTAGTCTTGTAATAATTGTGGAAATATGTTTCTCACTTTGAAGAATTACTTTCTTATTTTTACCTTGTATAATGCTTCAAGCTTTCAACATCATATGCTTGGTACGCTGCTAAAATGTTTTGCGGATGATTTTTAAATTGTTCTGTTTGGTACTAGGGAGAGGAGCTAAGGAAACGGTTTGGAGCTACGTCATATATAGAGTGTAGCTCAAAGATCTAGCAGCAAATGAAGCTAAAACCTATATCATCACCATTCTTCTTATATTTGTTAATATATTGACTGCTTAAGCAGTGTTAAAGTTTGGCTCTCAGTTGCTCAATTTCAAAAAGTTCAGTGTGTGCTTAGGATTGATACTATTCTTGATATGGACCACTTTTAAATATGTAATTATCTTTGTTTGCAAAATATTGAAGCCATCTTTGATTCAGAAATCAAGGTTGGATAAGGTTTGAATTGTCTAGTTCGATTGATTACCTTGTGATTGTCTTTGTCCATTTTGGTCATTGAAGTTGACATTAATTTTGTAAGCATTCACTTCAATATACACCATTATGTTATTAGTCTAGATGTCTCTTAAATTCCTACATTGGGAGGTTTCATTGCTTGAATTGCATAGCTAGAGCAACTAACTTGAGCTTATCCATGTGTGTTTTGGTTATGATAGTTGGCATTACCCAGATTTTCAAACATTCATTGCATTATGGACAGATTTGCAAACAATCATTGAGCAATTGTTTATGTTATTGGTTAGGTCTATATTGCACTTGCAAATTTAATTTGGTGTGGAATTAGCTATTATGTTTTATCCAAAACTAGCTCATTCAATTAGTTGATTATTCTATAGTCCATTTATGTCTTCATTTTAGAGCGCAAAATGTTTATTTGAAAAATGATGGCATTTAGGAATACCTCTACATGTTGTTGTAGTATATGACATGCTATTTGGCTTAATTAATAACTTATTATATATGACAAGGTATATTTATATACTGTTATGCTTATATACTTGTCTCCTAACTTATAATTAACCCAACTACCCTGCAATGAGAGGATTCACCTTGAACCCCCCCTCTTAATCCCTCTTAATTTCAGCATTGTGGAAAAATGGCACCAAAGTATGTGTGGTTTCTTAGAAATAATTGATTAATGACAGTTTGCAAATAGGATGCATATTTCAATGCTATATATTTAGGGATCCACTATTGGAGATCAACTCAACAATGGGTCTAACAAAACAATGGAGACCTCACTGAATAAACATTATTGGAAACCAACCTTGATTTGTAAAAAAAATTACACATAATATGTTAAGCCACATACTTGCTTTCTAATTTCTTTGTTGAACATACTTTGCATGGTTTTCCCTTTAGGTTTGATGGCATATGAAAAATCTAAGTTTGTTGTAATGTGAACTTACCATCACTCCATACATGATGGAAGATATCTTCTCAGACTCAAATTGTGAATGTTTAGATTATAATCACATGTTTAGAGTGATTAATAACATGATCAAGACTGAACATAATAATATAATCTCATGAAAAAAATTGTCGAACCACTTCTAAATATAACATAAAAGAGCATCCAAAAATATTATTGTCCATGCAGCACTTAAATTAAGTGATATGCAACAACAGTTTCTAAAATTAATCTCTTCTTTTCCCTATTTTTCACATGCATCATGCATGAAAAAATAATGGCAACTCCAAATATAAAAGTCCTAAATCTAGCTCTTTCTATATTTAGTTACATTCAAAATTAGGCTATAATGAAAATTTCTAAATTGTAGAAGTAATTTTAAGAAGCAAAATTTTCAAGGAGTATCTAATTTGAAATATAAAATTTGAAAATATTGAAGAAGATGACCTAATTAGTTGGCATGCTATATTAGCCACTTTAATCAAGATAAAACATAATAATATAATCTCATGAAAAAAATTCTCCAACCGCTTCTAAATATAACAGAAAAGAGCATCCAAAAATATTACTATCCATGCAACACTTAAATTAAGTGATATGCAATAGCATTTTCTAAAATTAATCTCTTCTTTTCCCTATTTTTCCCATGCATCATGCATGAAAAAATAACAGCAACTCTAAATATAAAACTCCTAAATATAGCTCATTCTATATAAAGTTACATTCAAAATTAGGCTATAATGAAAATTTCTAAATTGTAGAAGTGATTTTAAGAAGTAAAATTTTCAAGGAGTACTAATTTTAAATATAAGATTTGAAATATTGAAAAAAGATGACCTAATTAGTTGGCACGCTATATTAGCCACTTTAATATAATCAAATTTTTTGGATCTACTATAATGCACCATCATGGAACCCTAGAGAGTTAGGTTCAACTATACAATAAAAGCGCAGAATATTTTTTTAAAAAAAGTAAAAGTGACGATAACAAGATATAATATCAACTATCAAAAACAATTAACTATCTAGCTAAATTAACATCTCTAGGGAAACATAACTGCATTAATGAAATTAAACAATGAACAACAACATACATAGCTCATTCTAATTATTCAAGAGTCAATTAACAACTTTGTTACATCACTGATAGATACATCATCGTTTACAATGAAGTTTACAAGTACAAAACAATTACAAGTTACATAGTTACATAGATACAAAAGCTCTTCTTTTCTGGATACATCAAGATACATATCATTGATACACAAAACTGGATGCAAGAGTGTAATGTATGTCTCCTAAAATAGGTGCAAACTAGAACTATGAGAGGTACATCTTTTCAACACATGAACTAAGATGCCAGATAACCAATGGAAATTAGCTCAATGACCTGACCATGTGGAACCCTGAGGTCCACCCCCTGAGCTAGGAGATAACAATGAGGTCCCACAAAGGAAACAATCAAGATGGCAAGGATAGAATGACCAACAATAAGTCACTAACTCAGGAATAATAACAAATGGCTCAACAATGCTCTCAGAGGAAACATGAAACAACAAGCATGAACATAAGAGGGATATCTAGACTACAGTAGGAAGAGTGTCATCACATGGTCCTAACATGGGTTATCCTAGTTGTCTCTCACTAGATGTTGGCCCCCATCTATGGTTATCTTGGTAGCCTCTCCCTAGGCACTAGCTCCATAGGGTGACACATGCAAAATCAGCTATCCTTTTGTGAAGACAAGGAAGTCGATTATGCCAACCAGGCCTTCTCATCCCATCCTTATCCTGAAAGAGCACTACAGGCATGGGTGAGACTTTCAAATTATCTTGTTAAATGAATTAACTACCTAATTCCCCCTAGGTTAATTATTAGGTTTTCACTTGATTGCAACTTCCACAGGGTTATCTAGGCATCCACTTTGGGCACTGGCCCCACTATGAAAGCCACTCTCCTACATACCCCCAGTGACCCTCATAATATCTCAAGACAAAAGTACGATACATTTGCAAGGTATCTCTCCTCTTGCAACCAACTAAAACCATCAATCTCAAGTGTCAAAAGCTAAGGCACTTCTTTTCAAATTTTTACACTAGTCATCCTAATTTAAGCTAGAAGGAAGAGAGAATACCTCCTTATCCCGAACAAATTCATAGTCAACAACCTAGCCTTTGGAGAAAGACAATAACTAAGAGAAATAAAATAATACAATTCCCATTATTAATTAAACCTAAGAGAAAAACTAAGAAAGGTTATTGACATTGTTGTAATATTGAGACAAGCCACAATTCAATTAGGATAAAATTATAATCATAATTCAACAAAAATACTAGATCAATGCTCTATGACATACAACTATGAACACTATAATACCCGATATTTATTTAATGATATTTAATTTCCTAATTCAATAGGTGTAAGCATTATTAATATTTGCAAGGTCTACTTCCTACTAATCTTACCTGATCATAATAAATACCCCAAAAAAATGTAATTTAAACATTTTGATCGATATCCTAGAGTAATGTAATGATTAGATAGATCCATTTAGTCCAATCATTTAGAAGCCTATCCATAACATTAAGTAAAAGGGAGAAATATATTCAAATCTCATGATACACACTATTTAAGAATGTAAAAAAAAAATTAAATAGGATAATTAACATATTTCCTATAAATGGATTATCTAGAAATAATTAATTTTATTATTATATATTTTGTTTTAAAGACTAGGGTTCACTTACAATATGGAATGATCTAAAATCAATATTGTATACCTATCCATATTCGATAGGATTCCTACTATAGATCTTTCTAAGCTTATAAATAACATTCTAATTTCCTTACAAGATTACCCATACCTTATTTATAAACAAGTTGCTAATAGAAAGAGAGAAACCTTCTAAAACCAATATCTTACATATTTAAAACTTATTACAAACCAAAATTTAATGTAGAAGATTCTGAGATGATAAAACTGATTGAAAATGCCTTCATGAGGCTGTATGGCAACTGATTCGCATAATTGTAGAGGTAAAGCATATTTGAAACAAAGATTTACCAAAGACTAGCCAGAATGAAATAGAATGATAGAAGAGGATCGCAACAAGGTTTCCACAGGTTAGAAGTTACAAATATATATTTTTTATTCTTTTTCATTCACCACAAGGCCGTATGGTGAATCTAACTGACCAAACTACAATTATTTCAATACCATAAATTAGTGTAAAGGTTGAGGATATATGTGTCCCATTTAGGTAGAATCAACCTGGACAGGGCAACAGAGAAGAATGTCCATTTCTGAATTTATTCTCAGGACGAAATAAGAGATAACTCATTTAATATGGAAGGTGATAGCTTTTTATTTTATGAAGATATGATTCAAGATTAAGAAGAACTATCTAAAATTATTAGATGAATGTGCAGATGCTAATGTTGGAAATGCACCAATGAATGACAAGTCTAGAGACGAATTCCCATAAAAAAATTCTATTTAGGTGGTACAATGATTAGAGCTTGACTACAAGATGTGGTTTAAGAGTAGAGATGTGCTAGAAATGATCAATGCCACTACTCTTAAATGATCGATTTACCACAATTTGAGAGATTTGAGGAATTTAAAGGAATTTCAAAGAACAGTAGCATTGTCCTACCCTAAGGTCGACACCGAACCAAAAGCTTCTAACTATAGATGTAGGGCCTCTATTGAGTGGTGAGAACAAACAAAATAGAAATCATTTACAGGATCAATGTTGATCAAGATTGCAAGGCGAGGGTATAGAATGATAAGGAACGATTAGAAGAGGGAGTCAACACCAATCAAGTTTCAAAGACTAAATAAATTGTTGCAGATAAAGAAAGAAAAAAACCATAGCACCCACGATCAGGTATACAAAGTAGTGGCTACTGGTACATTACTCAAAATTGGACAGAAGAAGTTGCTAAATCATAGGATTGTTAAAGATAGATATTGCTAACTAAAGTCTGAGCGCAAGATTGAGGCCAAAAGAATCATCCCCCCCTTTTCTTGTAAGTAATCAATAATATAATTTTTTTGATACAATAGTTGTAGATTCCATAGTGCAAATACAAGGAGGAAGCGACCAGATGGAATGGGCGAACAACAAACAAAGAATCACCTTCAAGGAAAACTCACATATGAATATGAAAAGAAGATACAAGTAGAAAAAGATCTCTGACTATATAGGATTGTCTACCACACAAAAACAAAATTAAGTATTAACCATGGAGGAGTCATATTGCACCTAAGGAGCAAATATTATCTAGTTTCAAAATCTTGACTTATGGTTACCGGTATGCCAATTGAAGAAAAAGAATCAACAAGTCGATTGCACACATGATCAAATGGCGATAGGAGATTTTGATCATAGAAAAAATAAATTAAAGGGTGAGTACTCATACTTCCATGCAAACAAAAGAAATAGAATTCCAGACAACAATGATAGAAGAGAGAAAATTTTACATTCCAAGACAAAACAAGAACATACCCGAATTCTCCAAGCTCCTGTACCGAATCCTTATGATGAATTCTTTTCTTTCTCCCTCTAATTTCCTTTTCTTTTTCCCCCCAAAATCTTTCTATGTCCCCATTCTCCCCCAAAATCCCTCCTTCAAATAATTCCCAAATAGAAAAAATAGTCAAACCAATAAATTCTCCACTACAACATTCCATTACAGACAACCCCCAACTTCAAAAAATTAATTACATTAATTCTCCATCAGTAGGAGATTCTCAAATCTAGAATTTTTCACGACAACCCACTTCATAAATATGATTAAATTATAAATAATATAAAAATAATGACTAAAATAAGTCTACACACTAACCAATTAATTCATTTAATTTAAATACTTATGACTTATTTATTATAAATATTATTATTATTATTATTAACTATTAAAACTATTAATCTATTTCAGAATATGATCCATTATCTACTACTCTATAGATTTCACATTACCAATATATATAGACTTATTATTATTTGCTAACAAAATAAATTAATAATCTATTTGATTGAACCATAAACCGTCAAGACAATTCAAAGGCTAAATACCATTCATTAACAACATACCAAGGAATCGACAGAGACTCATAAACAGGCTCCAAAAGACCAACAAACCAACCGCAGAACCTAAGACTGAAACTCATCCACATAGGGGATTTGATTGATAGAGGAAACCTCTATTGCAAGTATGGGCCTAACCGGTGTTGTCATTGATGATAAAGATTGGATGAGCTGTATGCTGAGGATATTGAGAAAATTAGTCCTATAATGAATAGAGAAGAACAGTGAAGATAGTAAGGTAAAGATCCCAGCTAAGATGAAGATTAGAAGATGCGCATCAAAGGGTTTGTAGATGTGTCTTAAGATGATCTAGTAAAGATTTTAGAGGTCCACATGAAGATCTGAAGAAGTTATGAACACTTAAGTAAAACTAGTTCTGGCAGGTGTTTAGAGGTAATGGAGTGACACAAATAGGTTTGGTAAGATTCAAAAATGCAATATCTTGTTCTGTAGATTTGGTGGAGTGTTTAGGAAGTTAATGTGAAGTGACAACTCAATTGGTTCATGGTCTAGAGGTTTGTAAGCATCTATTCCAATATGATAGTGATGATAGACTATGTTCTTGAGGTTCTAGATGAAGGAGAGGATGATCTTAGTAAGAAGAAGTAGTGTGGATGTTCTTGGTGATTCAAGAAAGCTTGTGGAGGTCTCTAGATTGTGTCTAGTTCGTGTTGGAGGTTTGCATTGAAGATTGAGCTCGTAATTGAAGAATTACTTCCGAATGATGATGTTCTTCCTAAGTTTGGCCGACCGAATAAGTTACACACCCTGCAGATGATCTTGAAGATGTTCTGTGAAGAATGGTGTGTTCCTAAAGGAATATTGAAGTCTCAGATCTATGTGGCCGATAGTGTGTTGATCCACGTGAAGTCTTTTTGTAATTAGTCATGTATTTGCTCTGTAATGTATGCTGACTTGGATGATTATCCCTAAGTTGATGTCTTGTATAAATAAGGAGTTGTAAAGTCATTTCAAAGGCATCTTGTGGAGATGAGTCTGTGGTAGAGAGGAGCAAAGTGAAAGGCAAAGCAGAAGTATTGGGCTTAAATGGAATTGACTCAAGCATGGTGAAGATGCTATTCTCTAGTTCAAGTATGTAATACTTATCATTCTGTAGACAGTGTGTCTCCTGTAGGCAGTGGACCTCTTGTGAGCAGTGTGCTCAGGCAGTGAGCACTAATTGGCATGTGCCATTTGTTCTTCTTATTCTTTTAACAAAGAATACAATCTTGGGTTAGTCACCCTGTGGTTTTTTCCTTAACTTGGTTTTCCAAGTTAAAAATCTTGGTGTCATATGTGTTAATGTGTTTCTGCTCTTGAATTGTTGCATTATGCTTCCATGATTGATTTATTATTAAGCTACTAAATTAAAAGAAGGATTTAAGTGATTAATCGGAAGTAAGTTTTTGACAACTGATTCACCCCCCCTCTCAGTTATTTGTCCTAAATCTAACAATTGGTATCAGAGCTAAGTTCCTATAAAAGAGCTTAACCACTTGAGGAGATCCAAGATGTCGTCCTATAAGAAGGATAGTCCGAGGTTTGATGGAACCAATTTTACTCTTTGGAAAAATCGCATGGAATGTCACTTGTAATGTATGGGAATGCAGTATTGGATCATGGCTTCAAAGAAGTATGTTCCTCCATAGAATGGTTCGAGCACCGTAGATGAAATCAGAGATGCTGAAAATAATCTCCAAACTAAAGAATCTCTACTAAGTGCCTTATTTGATTCAGAGCTCACAAATGTTATTGATCTAAAAACTGCATATAAGATTTGGAAAAAACTAGAACTTCTACATGAAGGAGACAAGTATGTTAAATGTGCCAAGCTACAGATTCTGAAAGGAAAATTCAAAAACCTGAAGATGAGAGAAGATGAAAATATCACTACATTCATGCCATGAGTAAATGAGCTTGTTTGTGGCATTAGATGTGCTAGTGGAATCTTGGATGAAGATGAGATTGTTGCCAAAGTCCTTAGATCCCTTCCTGATTCTTACAAGTACAAGGTTGTTGCTATTGAAGAATTTAGATCTTTTTCAAATATCACAATAGATCAATTGGTTGGTATATTAGCTGCATTTGAGTTGGCCAAGTTTGGAGATGCACACCCCAAGACTAAATTTACATTCAAAGCTACTGCCTCTATAAAAGGGAAACAAAAGTTTGATCTAGGGGAGAACTCTTGAAAGAAACTATCATGGTATGAAAAAGCAAGAAAAGATCTGGAAGAAGATGAAGCAGAAACTGCTCAACTTGAAGCCCTTATTGCAAAAAGACTGCCAAGAGGATCCGGTAAGTATGAAGGGAAATTGTCTTTTAAATGTTTTAACTGCAATAAGATTGGTCATTTTGCCTCAAGGTGTCCAGAAAGATTTTCAAGACCAAATCCTAACAGATCAAGATTCCAAAAGAAATGTTATTATGTTCATGAAGATGATGATGATGAAGGAGTAATAGATGATGAATCAGAGACAGGAAACAAATAAAAGTGACTGGGTGTTTATTGCCATCAAGGAAGAAGATCCAATGCCTTCTGAATCTGTCAATCATAAAATGGTAGAAAAAGCCTTGGCTACCCAAGTTGAAGAAAATGATGATTGGGTCATTGATAGTGGATGCTCCCATCATATGACAGGTGACAAAAATAAGTTCACAGATTTAGAAAGATATGGAGGAGTGGTAAAATTTGGTGATAATTTTCCTGGCAAAATCAGAGGTAGAGGAACTATTTCTTTTGATGGAAAGAACAAAACCAGTAATGTACTATATGTTGAAGGTCTGAAGTATAATCTTCTCATTGTTGGACAATTGGTGGACAAAGGCTATGATCTCTGATTCAAAAATGGAAAATGCAAGATCTTCGAGAGTTTTGGAATAGAGATTGCATCTGGTACTCAAACAAAAGGTAATATCTTCTACTTGGTTGGTATTGGTAAAAGTTGTCTATTTGTTCAAATTGATCAGGGTTGGTGGTGGCATAGAAGAATGTGTCATGTGAATTTTGATAATATCATCAAGATAAGAAACACTCAGGCTATAAGAGATCTTCCAAGACCGGTGAAACCTACTAATAGTTTGTGCAAAGAATGTCAGTTGGGTAAGTAGAGTAGAGTCAAATTCAAAAGTAAGGAACAATCTTCTACCAGATTATTGGACTTAGTTCATACTGATCTATGTGGTCCGGCAAGAATCAGGAGTGTGCAAGGTGATAGATACTTCATGCTATTAATTGATGATCACTCTCAGATGATGTGGGTGAATTTTTTGAAAGAGAAATTAGAGGCTCTGGAGAAATTCAAAATATTCAAGGCTATGGTAGAGAACGAAACCGGACTAGACATAAAATATCTGAGGTTTGATAGAGGTGGAGAATTCACATCCGGTGAGTTCATAGAATTCTGTGAGAAACATGGGATAAAAAGACAGTTGTCTGCTCCAAGGACTCCACAACAGAATGGAGTAGTGGAGAGAAAGAACCACGATGATGGAAGCAAATATTCCTTAGATCTATTGGAAGGAAGTTGTAAGCACTGCAGTCTATACTCTCAACCGAGTACAAATAAGAAGCAATACCAACAAGACTCCTTATGAACTTTGGTTTGGCATCACTCCCACTGTGAGGTATTTCAAAGTCTTTGGTAGAAAATGTTACATTAAAAGAGATGAAGATCTAGACAAATTTGATGCTAGAAGTGATGAAGGAATATTCTTGGGTTATTCTACTCAAAGCAAAGCATACTGGTGTTATAACAAGAGATTGAGAACGATTATAGAAAGTACAAATGTGAAGGTTGATGAAGGTATTGAAAAACCCTTGAGGTTTTATGAATATGATGAAGATGATTAGAATGATGTTCTAGTCCAAGGAGTCCAAGACCCTTCTAAAATTTAGATCCAGACTGATCTGGTGAATTAGGAAGAAGAGATAAGTTTGAATGAACTTGTTCAAGAAACAAAAGTGCAAGAAATTCCCAAAGTTCCCAGGTATGTAAGACTAAATCACTCTGAAGATCAGATCATAGGTGATAAAAGCAAAGATGTTCAAACAAGAAGAAAGATTGCTCAAGATTCAGAAGACTATTGTCTGATTTTAAAGATTGAACCAAAGATAGTGAATGAAGCATGCAATGATGAAAATTGGACTAAATCAATGGAGGAAGAGATGATGCAAGAGAAAAATCACACTTGGGATCTTGTTCCCAGACCTAAAGACAAGAATGTGATTGGAACCAAATGGGTCTCTTGGAATAAACTGAATGAAGATGGTGAAGTAGTCAGAAACAAAGCTAGATTGGTTTGCAAGGGTTACTCTCAAGTAGAAGGAGTTGATTTGGAAGAAAAATTTTCTCCAGTGGCAAGAATTGAAGCAGCCAGATTATTTCTTGCCTTTGCTGCCTTCAAGGATTTCAAAGTATATCAAATGGATGTCAAGTCTACCTTTCTGAATGGTGACTTGGAAGAAGAAGTATACATTGAGAAACTGGATGGATTCTAATTGTCTGATTATGGTGATATGGTCTGCAAGTTGAAGAAAGCACTGTATGGACTCAAAGAAGCTCCAAGAGTCTAGTATGAAAGATTGGATAAGCAACTTCTGAAGATTGGTTTCAACAAAGGTACTGCTGATAGTAATTTGTACTTCAAAATTGATCATGAAAATGTCTTGATTGTTGAAGTGTTTGTTGATGATATCATTTTTGGAGGAAGAGATAGTATGTGCAAAAATTTTGCAAATCAAATAAAAAGTGAATTTGAGATGTCCATGTTTGGGGAAATGAATTTCTTTTTGGGTCTACAAATCACTCAAACAAAGAAAGGAATCTTCATTTCTTAGACCAAATATGTGAAAAAATTGTTGAAAAAATTTAGGATGGAAGACTCAAAACCAATGAGTACTCCCATGGCAACCAGATGTAAATTGAGCAAAGATGATGACTCTCCTAAGGCTGATCAAAAAAAGTATAGGTCAATGATTGGAGGATTATTGTATCTCACTCAAACTAGACCTGACATTATGAATGTTATTGGTCTTGTCGCCAAATTCCAAGTTGATCCTAGAGAATCTCATGTCATGGCAATCAAGAGGATTTTTAGATATCTAAAAGGGACAGTTGAGTATGGATTGTGGTATCCTAGAGATCATGATTTCTCTCTTCATGCATATATAGATGTGGATTGGGTAGGAGATGTGGATGACCGAAAGAGTACTAGTGGTGGAGCATTCTTTTTGGCGAAAAGATTGGTTTCTTGGCTGAGCAAGAAAACAAGACGCAATAGCTCTATCCACTGTAGAAGTAGAATATATTGCAGCAGTAGGTAGTTGCACTCAAGTATTGTGGATGAAGAAAATACTAAGAGACATCAGAGTGGAGTATGAGGAACCTATTACAATCTTTTGTGATAATTCAAGTGCAATAACTATATCAAAGAATCCAGTGTTGCATTCAAAGACAAAACATATATCCATCAAGTTTCACTTTTTGAGAGAGAAAGTGAACAAGAATGAAGTTAGACTAGAGTTTGTGCCTTCCAAGGACCAAATTGCAGATATTTTTACTAAACCTCTACCTAAGGACTCTTTTAAGTATCTCAGGGAAAAGTTAGGGGTTATTACCCCTTCAATTTTTAATTAAGGTGCATTGATGTGCATCAGTCCGGTGGATCTCACAGTCATATCTTGTGGTCTAGATTGATGAAGGGAAGCTACTACTCAGGGGGAGTAGTTGGTATGATTATAAAATAATGCAAGTATGTGCCCTTTGCCATTGATGTCAAAGGGGGAGAGAAGACATGTGAAAAACAAAAAGTGGTTGATGATCAAAGGGGGAGTAGTAAAGGAAGAGAAGACATGTGAATAGTTGTTGTTGATAGGGGGAGTTGTGTTAGTGAGGAGAAGTTCTTGTCTTGATGGTTAAAACAGTTTTTCACATCATATGTTGCCATCAATGACAAAGGGGTAGATTGTTGCAATTATGGGCCTAACCGGTGTTGTCATTGATGTCAACATACTCCTATTGCATTGATGATAAGGATTGGATGAGCTGTATGCTGAGGATATTGAGAAAATTAGTCCTATAAGGAACAGAGAAGAACAGTGAAGATAGTAAGGTAAAGATCCTAGCTAAGATGAAGATCAGAGGATACACATCAAAGGGTTTGTAGATATGTGTCTTAAGATGATCCAGTAAAGATTTTAGAAGTCCATATGAAAATCTAAAGAAGTTATGAACACTTAAGTAAAAATGGTTCTAGTAGGTGTTTAGAGGTAACAGAGTGACACATATAGGTCCGGTAAGATCCAGAAATGCAATATCTTGTTTTGCGGATTTGGTGGAGTGTTTAGGAAGTCAATGTGTAGTGACAACTCAATTGGTTTGTGGTCTGGTGGTCCGCAAGCATCTATTCCAATATGATAGTGATGACAGACTTTGTTCTTAAGGTTCTAGATGAAGGAGAGGATGATCTCAGTAAGAAGTAGTGTGGATGTTCTTAGTGATTCAGGCAAGCTTGTGGAGGTCTTTGGATTGTGTCCAGTTTGTGTTTGTGGTCTGCATTGAAGATTGAGCTCGTAATTAAAGAATTACTTCTGGATGATGATGTTATTCCTAAGTCTGGCCAATCAGATAAGTTACACATCATGCGGATGATCTTGAAGATGTTCTATGAAGAATGGTGTGTTCCCAAAGGAATATTGAAGTCTCAGATCTGTGTGGTCGACAATGTGTTGATCCATGTGAAGACTTTTGTAATTAGTCATGTATTTTCTCTATAATGTATGCTAACTTGGATGATTATCCCTAAGTCGATGTCTTCTATAAATAAGGAGTTGTAAAGTCATTTCAAAGGCATCTTGTGGAGATGAGTGTGTTGTAGAGAGGAGCAGAGCGAATGGCAGAGAAAATGTATTGGACTTAAATGGAACTGACTCAAGCATGGTGAAGATGCTATTCTTTAGTTCAAGTATGTAATACTTATCATTCTATAGATAGTGTGTCTCCTGTAGGTAGTGGGCCTCTTGTGAGTAGTGTGCTTAGGCAGTGAGCCCTAATTGGCATGTGCCATTTGTTCTTCTTATTCTTTTAATAGAGAATACAATCTTGTGTTAGTCACCCCATGGTTTTTCCCTTAACTAGGTTTTCCATGTTAAAAATCTTGGTGTCATATGTGTTAATGTGTTTCTACTCTTGAATTGTTGCATTGTGTTTCCATGATTGATTTATTATTATGCTGCTGAATTAAAAGAAGGATTTAAGTGATTAATCAGAAGTAAGTTTTTGACAACTGATTCACCCCCCCTCTTAGTTGTTTGTCCTAAATCTAACAACCTCATGTTATCTCCCTTCCACTATTCCATTGGGTTTAGGACACGCTCAGACATGATAATCCAGGTGGAGTCAATGTCATGTACCTGCATCCTGCATCAAATCAAAATGTTGAACAATACATATAACTATAACCCCAAACACACCATGAGAGGGATTCACAGCATAGTAGGGTACTCATGCATGAGTAATACTATATTGTCCCTCACACCAACACATCAATTAGATAAACCACATTATACATATCATATAATTGTCTAACAAATAATATAAAACATTTAGTTACTAATCCACTAAACAATGATCAATCGTAATAAATCACATGATACTCATAGCCAGATTGATCACATAATCAATTAAATCCAAATGAAAGCATATCATAATCATGAACCATCAGTACTAGCAACATCATCAAAGTCGTCTAACATAATAAGGTGTCATCAAATAATCACATAACAATATATCTAACATCCACAGAAAGTCATAAAGTCTATCTCCAAACACCACTGTCAGTCTAATCAAAAGAAAAAATGAGGGGCACCAAATCCTCCCCCCTAGAATCAGGCTTACTCCTGGAAGCCTAGTAGGGATATAACTCTCGCATCCTAGATGCATCCTCCCAGGTAGAAGAAGTCTCAACATTAGGATCCCATTGGACCCTGACTTGCTCCACATCTCTGCCCCTGAGTGCAAGTCTCCTAAGCTACAAAATGCCTATAGGCTCCAAAGCTAGTTACCTGTCTTCTACCTGTAGAGCATTCCAATCAAGAACATGAGCAATATCTAAATAATAGGGTCTCAATACAGAAACATGGAACAAATCATGGATGCGTGATAAACTGGGTGGCAAAGCAAGATGATAAGCGACATGACCAATCCTCTCCAACACCTCAAATGGCCCAACAAAGCGTGGTGTGAGCTTAGAGCCTTTTCCATAACGGATTGCACTGTTTCATGGATGCACCCGCAAGAACACCAGATCACCAACTGAAAATGGATGATCAACCCTGTGAACATCTGCATACTTCTTCTGTCTATCCTATGCTGCTACCAAATACTCTCTAATGCACTCGACCTACTGCTCCATCTCTCTAAGCATATCTGGTCCTAGAAGAACCCTATCCTCAAGGTGATCCCAACTTAGTGGGGTCTGACATGGATGACCATACAAAGCCTAAAATGGAGACATACCGATAGAACTGTGATAACCATTATTGTATGCAAACTCCACCAGGTATAAATAGTCCTCCCAATGACTCTGTTGATCCATAACATAAATCCTAAGCATATCCTCAAGGACCTAATTAACCCTCTCGATTTGACTATAAGTCTCCAAATGATATGTTGAACTAAAGTTCAGCTATGTCCCCAAAGCATCTTGTAAGGATGTCCAATGGGTTGAAGTAAACACTAGATCCCTATCGGAGATGATCCTGCGAGGAATCCCATGCAATCTGATTATGTCCTCAATGAATACTCTAGCCACCGAAGAAGCATTATATGATGATCGAATAGGAGAGAAGTGAGCTACCTTCCTCAACCTATCCACAGTGACCATAATAGCATCATGATGATGGGAGGATACCGGTAACCCAACAATAAAGTCCAAAGAAATGATGTACCATTTCCGTTTTGGAACAAGATGTGGCTGTAAAAGACCTGTAGGGTGCTAGTGCTGCACCTTCACCCTCTGACACTCAAGACACCTTGACACAAAATCCACAATATCCTGCTTCATACCACTCCAAAAATATAGCTGACAAAGATCTGCATGCATATTCTTGACACTCAGATGAGCGGAATAGGGTGCACAATGTGCCTCTGACATGATTAGGATATGAAGACCCTCTAAACTAGGAACATATATATGACCCAAATGTCACAAAAGACCATCTGATTCAAGAGAGTAATCGACAATACCCTCCAAAGGTCTACTTGACTCAACCTCTACCTTCACTTCCTGATACCAGCTGTCAGTAGGAAGTGCTGCCGGAATTTGACCTCTCAAATCTACTACAAGAGTGACTGCTGAAAGCTCATGCCTCTGTTGACTAAGAGCATCTGCAACTACATTCTCCTTGCCCTGAATATACTTTACCTCAAAATCATACTCACACAAGAACTCCATCCATCACCTCTGCCTCACATTCAAGTTTGGCTATGTAAAAATATACTGCAAACTGCGATGATCACTATGCAGCTCAAACCAATATCCCAAAAGAAAATGCCTCCACCTTACCAAAGCATGAACCACTACGACCAACTCCAGATCATGCGTGGGATAGTTCAACTCATGATCCTTGAGTTTCTAAGACTCATAGGCAATCACACGACCATCCTACATCAGAACTGCTCCTAGACCCTCCAAGGAAGCATCAGTACATACTACAAAATCTCTAGTAGGATCAAGAACTGCCAAAATAGGTACACTAGTCAACCATTCTTAAGGGTCTGAAAAACTGCTTGTCATTGCTCTGACCAAACAAACTTCTTCCCTTTCCTTTGAAGAGAAGTAATTGGGTGGGCTATCCTCAAAAAACCCTATAAAAACCGTCAGTAATAGCCTGCCAAACCCACAAAACTATGAACCTCAGAAACATTAGTAGGTGTTGGCCAATCTATAATGGCTTGGATCTTCGAAGGATCCACCGCAATACCCTCTCTAGAAATGACATGACCCAAATACCACACCTTTGTCTAAAAGAATTCACATTTCACCAAATTAGCATAAAGTTGATTTTCTCTCAGACACTGCAAAACCTACCGCAAATGCTCCTCATGATCCTCCATAGTCCTTAAATAAATCAATATATCATCCAGAAACACAAGGACAAACTTGTCAAGATAAGTGTGAAATACACCATTCATCAGGCTCATGAATACAGAAGGTGAATTTGTCAACTTGAATGGTACAATAGTAAACTCATAATGTCCATAACGAGTGCGAAATGCTATCTTATGAATATCTGCCTCAAAGATACGCAATTGATGATAGCCTGACTTAAGGTCAATTTTTAAAAACACCTTGCCCCCTTAATCTACTAAAAAATATCATCGATCCATGGCAAGGGGTACCTATTCTTCACAATCACCTTATTAAGCTGTCAATAGTCTATACATAGCCGCAGAGATCCATCCTTCTTCTTCATAAAGATCACAGGTGGCCCCCATGGAGAAACACTAGGTTGAATGAATCCCTTGGCTAGAAACTCCTCTAACTACAATTGAAGCTCTTTAAGCCCCTGAGTGGTCATCCGATATGGAGCTCGTGAGATAGGATCTGTGCTGGGAACAAGATCAATCTTGAAGTTAATGTCACGCTTAGGTGGCATCCATAGAATCTCACTAGGAAAAATATCAACAAACTGTCTAAGAAGTGGGTGATCATAAAGAGATGTCTCTCAACTCTCCTCCATCTCCAAATCATTAACTATTATAGTGAACAGATGACATCCCTGACGTATACATATCTTCAGTTGCATAGCCAAGATCATACGCAAGGAAATAGGTGTCTAAATACCAACTACCTCAACCTCTCTACCAGCATCATTCACACACTTCACTGACTTATGCTGACAATCTATCACTGCCTGGTGAGCATCTAACCAATCCATACCCAGTACTATATCATATGAACCAAGGGGTAGGATGTGTAGATCTACTCTAGTAGATAGAGGTCCAATCCTCAACTCACAACCATGCACTAGAGACTCAACTGCGACCTTAGCCCGGAAGCTAATTCAACCTGTCACCTAATGTCTTGCTTTGCTGCCACTAATCCACAATACTCCACTAGAGAAGGGGAAATGAACGAATCAGAAGCACCAGAATTAAAAAGAACAAAAAAACCAATACCTTGCATCACTCTAGAAGTCTCCACAACGGTGCCCTGATACTCTGCCTAGTGGTTATCAACCGCTGCAAATACTCTATGTGATCTTCTTTCATCACCTACGGTTGGCTCTGAAGCTGCCAGCCTCTGACCAAAACCTGAAGCATTCTTTTGAGGACACAGTCTAGCTATGTGGCCCTGTTGGCCGCAAGAGAAACACCCTGTACCTCTACCAAATCCTCCACCACTCTAAAAATCATTAGACTACTAATAACTCCCTCTGCTCACTGCAGACTGTATACTCTGAGCTAGTTGATCTACATGATCACACCTAGCTCACTGCCAACTCTAATTCTTCTTATTCTAAAATCTATTACCCTGCCGAGGCTAAGAATTCTTTGGTTTAGCCTGAGAATATTGCTGTTGCTATCCACCCTTTGCGAGTGCATGATGACCTCTGTAAGAACCTACTGCATGAGAATGACCATCACGAGAACCAAAACTTGTAGAAGGTACACTGCCAATATGCACACCTGAATGACCTCCAAGAACCATAGTCAACTTCTTCTCTACTAAACAGGATTTCTCAACTGCTACATCTATGGTCTTAGGCTTGAAAACATGAACTCCTCCATTGATTTGGGCATTCAAGCCCCTGATAAAGTGTTGCACTAACATAGCCTCATCATCGCCAATGCCTGCATATTTCTTGAGTTCATAGAATCTACGCTCATACTGCTCTACTGACATGGCCATCTATCTCAATTCATGGAACTCATCTGTGCGGAACTGCTTCTAGTGATTAGAAAAGAATCAAGCTCTAAACCTCTCCAAGAACAACTCCCAAGAGATTGTACCAATGTCCAAGTGCAACTTTTGTTCCTCCAGATGCCACCAAGTCGAAGCAAAACCTGTGAGATGCAAGATGGCATATCTAGCCTTGGTATTACTACCATACGGATGCATGGCAAAACACCTACCCAAATCTAGTAACTAGATCTCTCCCTCCAAACCACTACCAGCACCATCAAAAGTGGGAGGACGTGCCCTCAGAAGATCTCTCATGTAACTGTCTAAGGTAGCCTCTTGCTCAGATGTCATTTCTCTCCATCTAGGTGACCTCTCTCTTTCCCTAACCTCTAGCTGATCTACCTCTTGTCCCCCTCCTAGTTGTTCTACCTCCTTCCTAGGACCTAGATGAGCCAGAGCCTCCTCAAATAATTAACGCAACTGAGCTCCCTCTGGCTGACCTTGATTCTCCATATTCTAGCCCCCACCTTCCTAAGCACTCTCATGAGGGGAACTGGGAGGAGGTGTATCACCACCACCTCTCCCATGTCCTCTACCCTAACCTCTACCTCGACCCCTAGGCATCTTCCTACATACACATACCACCAAAGGACAACTTTAAAACATAAGACAAGGAATACTTAGAAAGGAAAATAATTTAATCTACAGAGTTTAAGCACTAGGTCAGCATAATGGGCTCAATCACAACCAAATTACCCAATGTTTAAACCTGGCTCTAATACAAAATGTAATGCCCCGTCATGCAACCCTAGAGAGTTAGGTTCAACTATACAATAAAAGGGTAGATTTTTTTTAAAAAAGTAAAAGTGATGATAACAAGATATAATATCAACTAATAACAACAAATTGACTATCTAGCTAAACTAACATATCTAGGGAAACATAACTGCATTAATGAAATTAAACATTGAACAACAACATACATAGCTCATTCTAATTATTCAAGAGTCAATTAACAACTTTGTTACATCACTGATAGATACATCATCATCTACAATGAAGTTTACATGTACAGAACAATTACATGTTACATAGTTACATAGATACAAAAGCTCTTATTTTCTAGATACATCAACATACCTATCATTGATACACAAAACTAGATGCAAGAGTGTAATGTATGTCTCCTAAAACATGTGCAAACTAGAACTATGAGAGGTACATCTACTCAACACATGAACCAAGATGCCAGAAAACAAATGGAAAATAGATCAACCACTCGAGCATGTGGAACCCTGAGGTCCACCCCCCGAGCTACGAGATAAAAATGAGGTCCCACAAAGACAACAGTCAAGATGGCAAGGATAAAATGACCAACAATAAGTCACTGACTCAGGAATAACAACAAATGGCTCAACAATGCTCTCAGAGGAAACATGAAACAACAAGCATGAACATAAGAGGGATCTAGACTACAGTAGGAAGAGTGTCATCGCATGGTCCTAATATGGGTTATCCTGGCTGTCTCTCACTAGACGCCGGCCCCCATCTATGGTTATCTTGGCAGCCTCTCCCTAGGCACCGGCCCCATAGGGTGACACATGCGTAATCAACTATCCTTTCGTGAAGACAAGGAAGTCGATTATGCCAACCAAGCCTTCTCATCCCATCCTTAGCTTGAAAGGGCACTATAGGCATGGGTGAGGCTTTCAAATTATCTTATTAAATGAATTAACTACCCAATTCCCCTTAGGTTAATTATTAGGTTTTTGCTTGATTACAACTTCCATAGGGTTATCTAGGCAGCCACTTTGGGCTCCAGCCCCACTATGAAAGCCACTCTCCTACATACCCCCAGTGACCCTCGTAATATCTCAAGACAAAAGTAAGAAACATTTGCAAGGCATCTCTCCTCTTGCAACCAACTAAAACCGTCAATCTCAAGTATCAAAAGCTAAGGCACTTCTTTTCAATTTTATACACAAATGATCCCAATTTAAACTAGAAAGCAGAGAGAATACCTTCTTATCCTGAACAAATTTATAGTCAGCAACCTAGCCTTTGGAGCAAGACAATAACTAAGAGAAATAAAATAATATAATACTTATTATTGATTGAACCTAAGAGAAAAACTAAGAAAGGTTATCAACATTGTTGTAATAATGAGACAAGCTACAATTCAATCAGGATAAAATTATAATCATAATTCAACAGAAATACTAGATCAATGCTCTATGACATACATGTTGGCAAGATACAACGTGTGGCTTCATGATTGTTGTCATTGATGGCAACAAAGTCTATCCCACACATTCACAGCACATAGTATGCCTATACCGGAAGTCAGATTGAAGAGTGTTTTGGTCCAGTGAACAAGAATAGAGCATGCAGCAAGGTTCGACAATCAGGTCCAGATTTCTCAGATGGTGTAAATCAGCCAGTTGCGGACTTGGACAAGTCAAGAGGAGTATCATGACTACTATATTCCAGAGTTTGAGCCTTCGGTGATTAAACATGGAAAAGATATGAGCATCTGAGTGTTGGGTCCCAGACAGGCAGAGCAGACTGAGGAAGAACTGACCAACAGAGTATCAGAATTCAATCCGGATGAGTAATTGATGTTGATCAATCTATTTAAGGGATCATACAATATTGGCTGACATGATTGATGACTTCAATGTCTATGATTTTGTTACGCATCACATATCGAGCATGGATTTAGCTGATAGATCAGTATTTTGTAAATATCTTGAGTATTCTGGTTGCCAACTAGAAAGTTGTTGAAATCCTTGGTGCGGATATATATACTAGATGGATTTCAGTATGATGCAGTGTGTGTGTGTAGATGTGATGAAATAAGGTGCGAAGAAAGGCAAAGATAAGTGTGGAAGCAGCAACATAAGTCTGGCATGTGACAGAGCAGCAGCACTAGAGCAGAGGAAGAATGAAGTGCATTAGATCAATATATTGAGCCTAACCAGAACTAAACTTTAGTATTTGTGGATGCCTCTCATCAGTTCAAACACCTGGTTACCTTCTATAAAATTTTGTAGACAGTGAGTCTCTTGTAGGCAGTGTGCCTCTTGTGAGCAGTGTGCTTGGGTAGTGAGCCCTAATTGGCAAGTGTCATTTTGTACTTCTTATTATTTTAATAGAGAATACAATCTTGGGTTAGTCACCCCATGGTTTTTCCCTTAACAGAGTTTTCCACGTAAAAATCCTTGTGTTATGTGTGTTGATTTTATTTCTGCTCTCATGATTATATATGCTTATATGTTTTGATGCTGCACTAATTATTAAAGGGGAAAAGAAAGTTAAGATATTTGAGATAATTGATTCATCCCCCCTCTTAGTTATCTACTTTATTTCTAACAATTGGTATCAGAGCTAAGTTCCTCTAAACATAGCCTAACAGCTTGAGGAAGATCTGGGAATCTTAATGGATATGTATGGTATGAAGGAACAACTTCAGTCTACCCTAGATGATCTTGATCAATCTCACTCTAAAGTCAATAACTTGAGAGAAAGACTCAAACAAGATGATGATTTCATAGATGAGCTAAAAGAAAAATTGAGTATCTCTGTGAAAAAGAGAAAGGAACTACTTCAAAAATTAGCAAGTTGGAGTGAAACCAATGATACTAATGAAGATCTAAATGAGAAAAATAAGCTATGTGAGAAGCTATCAAAAGAGGTCATTATGGTAAGGCATGAGATGAAATTAGGGGTTATGAGATTCACCCAAGAAATTGAAGAGAAAAGGAAAACTGAAGATAATCTAAAACAATCCCTCAAGGAGAAAACAAAGGACTGCCACAAAATGAACAAAATAATCAGGCATTTTGAATCTGATCTTGAAGAAGCTAGAGATAATGAAGAACAACTTGAGAATTAGATAGACACTCTTAAACAAGATCTTAAAACAACAAATAAATACAAAGAGAAATTCAAGATAAGCTCAGCTCAACTTGAAGTTCTTCTTGAAAGTCGAAAGAGGGTAGATGACAAGCGTGGCTTGGGATATGAGAAAGGTGAAAGCTCCGGATCTGGTCAGAAGAATTTTGGATCAGGAAATCAAAGAAACAGGCCTAGAAGACCTCCGGTAAGGCAACCAAATGCTCAAAGATATCCATCCTTCAATGGACATTGCTTCAATTGTAACAACTTCGGTCATAAAGCAACTTAATGTAGAAGGAGAATGAATCAGACCAATCCATCCTTCTCCAGACAATGTTTCAACTGCAAAAGGTATGGTCACAAATCTCATGAATGCATAAATATGCAAATAAACAATTCATTAAATAGTAGGTTCTTTGCATGCAATAGAATGGGACATATGGCTAATCAATGCAGATCAAGAGGATATCAATCAAATATGCAAAGAAATGTTGTTTGTTACAACTGCAATAGATCCAGTCATATTGCCAAATTCTACAGAAATAAAAATCAGGATAAGAAGGGTTCAGTGCATCATAATCAGAAACAAGATAAGGGAAAAGGAAAAATGAATGTGGATGAAGTTCAAAGGGAGATGAGCAAGATTTGGGTGAAGAAGAGTACATAAAATGTTGGGGATGGATTTACACTAGAATCTGGTGTTGATACTCCTGGAAACTAAACAGATGAGCTCTAGCTCAGGGGGAGTCACAAAGAAAAATAAATTCCCCCAGCCAGTCAATTAGTGCCTAAATTTGGCACATGGAATGTTGCGGATTAAAGGGTTCTCAAAAAAACTTCTAAATAACCCTAGGTAAAAATATGAAAGGTCCACATGGATTTTTGCAAGAGTTTAATCATCCAAGATTGATCTAGTTTGATAGCCATCCGGTAAAGCAGGATCTTCATAGACATATCCGGTATGATTCAAAATTGAAATATCTTGATCTACAGATTCATGGCATAATTGGAGGAAAGAAGATACATTGTCAATTATCACTAAAAATGATTCTAAGTGCAACACAGTGATTCACAAAAATCTCTCTCAGAACAAGGCAACTGACTAACTTAAGTTGTGCATTTATTGCAAAAGGAAATTAGGGTTTGCAAAAGAATAAAAGGGTTCTTTCACTCATCATTTGCACATTTGCATTGAAGAAGAATAAAATAAGAGCTCTGCATCAAGGTTCTACAACTCTCTCAAAGATCAACCGCAAAATCCAATTCAACCAGTGATTTGTTCTGGCTCTTATTTTGAACCCTAAAAGCATAAAAAGGTACTTCCATTCTGAATATCTCTCTCTGACTCTTTTGCAAAAATGGCTACTCCAATGGTTGTTAAGATCACTGATAGGCCACGCCCAAAGTTCAAGAAACACCACTACAAATCCCTAGAAGTTGATCCCTTAAGTGCTTTTTCTAGAATTCCGCATGGGGTATTGCACATAGAAGATGTTAGGGTTTACATTCATGCCAATATTGAGGAATTTGGAGAATCTAAGTTGATGGACATCTACCATAAACAATTAATAGATGAAAGTTTTGAACTCAAACCTCAATACAAGGCCATCCGGGATAAGTACTTTGGATATTGCATCCACTTTCCTTGTTTTGCAGAAGATGATTGGGTCCGGTATGTTCTTAGTAGAATAGATGACAATTTCATGTGGTTAATGAAGCCCTTCAAGATAACAAAAGATGCCATTAGGGCAGTAACTGGATTGCACTCATCCGGTGGGTTACTTGCACTCAAATATGTCAAGAACCAAACAGTTACTGAAGTTACCAAATCTAAGTTTGACAAGAGAGCAATGAGAATAGAAGACATCATAGATCTGGATGTCAAATTTGCCTCTATGATAATTGGATATAAGATCTATCATTCTAGCAGGGAGAATTTTGTGTTTGGGACTGCAATATATACATCATATCAAATGTTTAAGGAAAATGCAGATTATGACCTATGTGATCTTCTTTTAAACCAACTATTAGAAAACTTGCAGAAGATCAAGAAGGATAAGAAGAACTCATTCAAGTATGGTTGTTTAATACTATTTCTATTCTTCTACTTCATGAATGAGCTACCTGGATCAAGTGGTTGGGTTTGGCAAAATGACAAATTGGTTACAATATAGATTAGAGACTATATGTATGGACTTGGTGATGCCAAGGTTCAAAGCACAGCTCTTTGGGGATACTTTAAGAACTTCCAAAGTATGATGCAAGCTAGAGAAAGGATACCTCAATCCATAGTAGAACAATACAAAGATACAGTGTGTTTTATGGTAGATACTGATCAATACCTAATGGAGGCAGTTGAGCCCATAATAGTTTGGATAATGCCAATGGGATATGAGGTCGATGAGAAAATCTTGGAGCTGCATATTCAACACTTGTTAAGTCGGCCTAAGGATCCTGAGGTAGAAAGGTTTGGAACCTTTCAAGAACTTAGTGTAAAAATACATGTTGAGTTGAGACAACCAGAGATAAAAAGGAAAGTTAGAAGGGAAGTAGATGAAATTGACAAGAGATATGGCATATCAAAAGAGGCAGTTGATGCCAATAGAGAGAAAATAGAAAGAGCTGAGAAAGAGAAACAAAAAGAAGAAAAAGGAAGTGTTCTAGTACAAGCCTGCTCCCGGACTAGATCCTCCAAGAGCTTTGCATCTACCACTCCTAAGAGCTCAAGAGCCACCAAACCGGAAGTCAAGACATCTGGAAAAGGAGAAAAGAGAACAAAAACAAAAACCACAAGCTCTTACATAAGTCAAAAGGATGATGAAGAAACATAGTCTGATGAGGAAGTTATGAAAATGAAGAAGAAGAAGAAAACATCCAAGGAATCCTCTGCTAGTAAAAACAAACAAGAAAAGGCAGAAGAATTTGTTGAAAAGCCCACTCTTTCTATTGATGATATCATCAAGGCAGTCACTGTGGATGGGAATCTACAACTAGTAACATAATTTTATGATGAATATAGTGATACTGACAAGAGGATCTTGGAAGATGCTACAGTCAGGTACCTGAATATTTATAATAAAGATTTCATTGAAATTATTTCATTAATTCCTAAAAGTCTAGAGAAGGTACTTGAACTCAGAAAAGAGAATACAAAGGCAAAAGACTTAGAGATCCGAGAACAGATTGGAATTTAGCTCTATCCTTCTATTACTCCAAACCAAATGGACATGATCTTTAAGGACTGTAAGGATGAGTTCTAGAGTAAAATAAAAATGAACAAACTTATGCTTGGAGAAACTAATCAAGTAGCAAGAGAAACAGAAGACATCCTTTGGAATGCCTTCAAATGATTCAATCTTCCTATTATAGAGGAAATAGTTGAAGAACCTTCTACCATGGATATTGAAGGATTAAATGCATCAAATGAAGAATCTACCGACAAAAATGTAGAAGGGTCAAAAGAGATAGATGAGGAGAAGTCTAAGGACTTGGATTCCTCTGTTCTAGAAGAGGAAGTTCATGAAGAAGTTAACATCTCTCCTCTGGATCCCACTGCAGACATTCCAGATTCAGGAACTAAAGGAGAAGGAAGAAAAGAGGAGAAAGTGAGTCAAGAAGAGGAGGTAAAGGGAAGAGAAGAAGATCAAACAAAGAAGATATCTAATGACAGTTCTGAGATTCCAAAAGAAAAGAAGACTCAGTCTCTGGCAAGAGACACTGTAGAGGCAGTGAAGAATTTCTTGAACAAAGAGATGATGGAGATAGATGAACTGGAACTATTCCAAGGACCACTAAATTTTGATTCCCTCTCTCTAGTCTAGACAATGAAAATAGCATCCTTTTCTCAAGCCAAGGCAAAAGCAAAACTTCTGAAGTCTCACATGGAAGACTGCAAGCTGTTAGAGATTGCATCCGGTATGCTGGAGAAGATCATTCCATCTTTTCAAAAGGATACTTCATCCTCTCCATCTGGTAACTTGAAATCTTCGGTAAACTCTGCCAGCACTCATTTTGATTCTTTAGAGAAATCAGCAGAAGAAAAGGTCTGGAAAGAGTTTTTGGGAAACACGGTCACTGAAGTACAGGGGCTCATTACTAATGATAGGAGGACCCTAGATATTGGGATAAAGAGCCTTGAAAATTCTCTTAAAGATGGTGGGGACATGTACAAATTTTGTCTATCTTGGCCCAAAGTGACAGAGGATATTGAAAAGAAGGTGAAAGAGCAAGAATGTAAACTGTCAAGTTTATCTCAAAACTTTGATCCCCTCACTACATCCTTAATGAACCAAGAATTCTAGGCCATTGTCATTATAAATGAAATAAAGAGGCTGGACAAAGAAAAGAAGAATATAATAAACAGGATGAGTGAACTCAGAGGGATAATCATCCCTAAGTTAGAGGCAATGCATGAGGCCTTAACAAATGCTCAGACCACAGCACAGACCAGTGATCTGGCAAACTTAAGAAGGGTAGAACGATATGCATTTTTGTTGAGTGGTCACATCCCCATTTTAGACAGGATGAAGTAGAGTTGGGCCATAGAGTTTGTACAATTGAAGGCCACTTTTGCGGATATACTTAAGTACATGTAAGTATAACATGTATATATACTTATGCAGCTATGTATAGGTTAATTTTCATAAATTTTGGTGTGTGGATTCCACTCTTTGCCATTGATGTCAAAGGGGGAGTGAGGAGTAGTGAAAAATGTGGAATCCAGCTAAGGGGGAGCTCCGGTAAAACAGTGCATAAGACAGAGCATCAGCCAAGGGGGAGTTTGCTACAACACTTAGTCATTTTTCACTAAGTGTTGCCATCAATGCCAAAGGGGGAGATTGTTGGCAAGAGACATTGTGTGGCTTCATGATTATTGTCATTGATGGAAACAAAGTCTATCCCACACATCTGTAGCACATAGTATGCCTATACCGGAAGTCAGATTGAAGAGTGTTTTGGTCTGGTGAACAAGAATAGAGCATGCAGCAAGGTCCAACAATCAAGTCTAGATCTCTCAGATGGTGTAACTCAGCAAGTTGCGGACTTGGACAAGTCAAGAGGAGTATCATGACTACTATATTCCAGAGTTTGAGCCTCTGGTGATTAAACATGGAAAAGATATGAGCATCTAAGTGTTGGGTTCTAGACAGGCAAAGCAGACTGAGGAAGAACTGACTGGCAGAGTATCAGACTTCAATCCGGATGAGTAATTGATGTTGATCAATCTATTTAAGGGATCATACAATATTGGCTGACATGATTGATGACTTCAATGTCTATGATTTTGATACACATCACATATCAAGTATGGATTCAGCGAATAGATCAGTATTTTGTAAATATCTTGAGTATTCTGATCACTGAATAGAAAGTTGTTGAAATCTTTGGTGCGGATATATATACCAGATGGATTTCAGTATGAAGTAGTGTGTGTGTATGTAGATGTGATGAAATAAGGTGTGAAGAAAGGCAGAGATAAGTGTGGAAGCAGCAACACTAGAACAGAGGAAGAATGAAGTACATTAGATCAATATATTGAACCTAACCGGAACTGAACTACAGCATTTGTGGATGTCTCTCATTAGTTCAAACACTTGGTTAGCTTCTATAAAACTTTGTAGATAGTGAGTCTCTTGTAGGCAGTGTGCCTCTTGTGAGTAGTGTGCTTGGACAGTGAGCCCTAATTGGCAAGTGCCATTTTGTAATTCTTATTCTTTTAATAGAGAATAAAATCTTGGGTTAGTCACCCCATGGTTTTTCCCTTAACAGGCTTTTCCACGTAAAAATTCTTGTGTTATGTGTGTTGATTTTAGTTCTGCTCTCATGATTATGTATGCTTATATGTTTTGATGCTACACTAATTATTAAAGGGGAAAAGAAAGTTAAGATATTTGAGATAACTGATTCGCCCGCCCTCTCAGTTATATACCTTGTTTCCAACAATACAACTATGAAAACTATAATACCCAATACTTATTTAATGATATTTAATTTCCTAAGTCAATAGGTGTAAGCGTTATTAATATTTCCAAGGTCTAGTTCCTACTAATCTTACCTGATCATAATAAATACCGAAAAACAATGTAATTTAAATGTTTTGATCGATATCCTAGAGTAATGTAACGATTAGATAGATCCATTTAGTCCAATCATTTAGAAGCCTATCCATAATGTTAAGTAAAAGGGAGAAATATATTTAAATCTCATGATACACACTATTTAAGAATGTAAAAAAAAACTAAATAGGATAATTAACATATTTCCTATAAATGGATTATCTAGAAATAATAAATTTTATTATTATATATTTTATTTTAAAGACTAGGGTTCACTTACAATATGGAGTGATCTAAAATCAATGTTGTATACCTATCCATATTCGATAGGATTCCTACTATAGATGTTTCTAAGCTTATAAAGAACATTCTAATTTCCTTACAAGATTACCCATACCTTATTTATAAACAAGTTGCTAATAGAAAGAGAGAAACCTTCTAAAACCAATATCTTAAAACTTATTACAAACCAGAAATTTACTGTAGAAGATTGTGAGATGATAAAACTGATTGAAAATGCCTTCATGAGGCCGTACGACAGCTGATTAGCATAATTGTAGAGGTAAAGAATATTTGAAACAAAGATTTACCAAAGACTAGCCAGAATGAAATAGAATGATAGAAGAGGATTGCATCAAGGTTTCCACAGGTTAGAAGTTACAAATATATATTTTTTATTCTTTTTCATTCACCACAAGGCCATACGGTGAATCTAAATGACCAGACTACAATGATTTCAATACCAGAAATTAGTGTAAAGGTTGAGGATATATGCGTCCCATTTGGGCAGAATTAGCCTGGACAAGGTGACAAAGAAGAATGTCCATTTTGTGAATTTATTCTCAGGATGAAATAAGGGATAACTCATTTAATATGGAAGGTGATAGGTTTTTGTTTTATGAAGATATGATTCAAGATTAAGAAGAACTATCCAAAATTATTATATGTATGTGCAGATGTTGATGCTTGAAATGCACCAGCGAATGACAAGTCTACAGACTAATTCCCATAAAATAATTCTATTTACGTGGTATAGTGATTGGAGCTTGACTACAAGACATGGTTTAAAAGAAGAGACGTGCTAGAAATGATCAATGCCACTACTCTTATATGATCAATTTACCATGATTTGAGAGATTTGAGGAATTTAAAGGAATTTCAAAGAACAGTAGCATCGTCTTACCCTAAGGTCGACGCCGAACAAAAAGCTTCTAACTATAGATGCAGGGCCTCTATTGACAGGTGAGAACAAACAAAATAGAAATCATTTAGGGATCAGTGTTGATAAGGATTCCAAGGAGAGGGTATAGAATGAAGAGGAATGATTAGAAGAGGGAGTCGTCACTAGTCAAGTTTTAGAGACTGGATAAATTGTTGCAGATAAAGAAAGAAAAAAATCCTAGCACCCACCATTGGGTATACAGAGCAGTGGCTACTGGTACGTTACTCAGAATGGGATGGAAGAATTTGCTAAATCATAGGATTGTTAAAGATAGATATTGCTAACTAAAGTTTGAGTGCCTCATTGAGGCTGAAAGAATCGTCCCCCCCTTTTCTTGTAAGTAATCAATAATATAATTTTTTTGATACAATAGTTGCAGATTCCCTAGTGTAAATGCAAGGAGGAACCAACCAGATGGAAAGGGTGAACAACAAACAAAGAGTCACCTTCAGGGAAAACTTACATATGAATATGAAAAGAAGATACAAGTAGAAAAAGATCTCTAACTGTATAGGATTGTCTGCCACACAAAAACAAAATTAAGTATTAACCATGGAGGAGTCAGATTACACCTAACGAGCAAATATTATCTAGTTTCAAAATCTTGAGTTATGGTTACTAGTATGCCAATTGAAGAAAAGGAATCAACAAGTCGATTGCACACATGATCAGATAGCGACAGGAGATTTTGATCATAGAGAAAACAAATTAAAGGGTGAGTACTCATACTTCCATACACACAAAAGAAATAGAATTATAGACAACAATGATAGCAGAGAGAAAATTTTACATTCCAAGACAAAACAAGAACATACCCGAATTCTCCAAGCTCCTATACCAAATCCTTATGATGAATTCTTTTCTTTTTCCCCCCAAAATCTTTTTGTGTCCTTGATGAAGGGAGTAAATCATAAAACATACAATAACAAAAATTGCACATAGAAAATAGAATGATATTTTATTAATATGGGAAAAACATTACATTACAAATGCTCAAATACAATTAGAGGATGAATCCCCTATAGGCTACAACACATTACAACTCCCTCTCTCAAAACTCTGGAATCTTCAGCCTTTGTAATTCCCAAATCAACTAGGGTTTTTAATTTTCCCGCCTTTCTTGATTCTACACCTTCCCCCTTAACTCTACTACCCTAAGGGTTCCCAAAAATGGTTATATATAGCATTTTTTGGCGACCACCAGCTTAATTTTGAAATTTGCATCTCCCTCCAAAAATAGGTCAACTTCGCGGGGCCATAACTTTTGATTCGACTGTTGGATTTTCAATTATAATACCTTTTCGGAAAGCTCTCGAAAAGATGATGGAGCAAAAAGTAGTACCGATAGGTAGACTACTTGGATTTCCCACCAAATTTTGGGCCCATCTGGAGCCTCTAAATGCCTCAAATTTGACTTTGAATACTTCAATAGGATTTTTGGAATTTGAAATTTTAATATCTCACAAATGACAAATGATATTGGAGTGATTTCTTCACCATTCTAGAGGTCTGTGTAAGATTTTGTATCCAACTGTGCACAAATACAAACTTACTAAAAAAAAATAGTAAGCCTTCCAAATTTAGCCCTTATTGAAAATAAACAACATTATTATTATTATTTTTTTTGGTTGATGCAAGATTGCTCTTACACCCTAGATGCTCCTACATCAGACACCCAGGGTAATTTGAAAAGTGACCCTGTCACTTCTCATGTGTTAGAGGGAAACCAAAACGATTAACCTCAGTCTCAGATAACCATGATGAATCTTCAAGAGGCCTTCCTTTCCATTTCACCAAGTATTCTGTATACTACCTGTTTCTTGTACTCTTACCCACATGGCTATCCAGAATGCCCTCTATCTCCTCCTTCTCTGAAGTAGATGCTGGAATGTCCCACTGTGTTCCTTTATCAAGTCCATCATCATGATACTCTATCAGATCTGAAATGTTGAACACTAGTGAAATATTGATGTCATCAGGCAACTTTACCTCAAATGCATTTCCTGAATCATGCTTCTTCACGATTCTACATGATCCAAATCTCCTCATCTTCAACTTATTATATGTACCAACTGGAAATCTTTCTTTTCTCAAGTGAACCATGACTTCATCACCCTCCTGAAACTCCTTATGCCTCCTCTTCTGATCTGCCTTAGCCTTGTACTAAGAATTCATCTTATGTATATGCTTTCTTACCTCTTCGTGTAAATTCTTCATGTGCTCAGCAAAATTTTCAGCTTTGGCACTACTCTTCTCCCCCTTATCCATCCCCCTCAATTCGGAAGCAGTTCTTGGGCTACTCCCATACACAACCTGGAATGGAGATTTACCTATGCTCCTATTGACAAAATTGTTGTAAGCAAATTCTGCCTGTGGTAAAATCAAATCCCATCCCTTGGGCTTATCTCCCACTAAGCATCATAGTAGGTTACCCAAACTCCTATTCACCACTTCTGTTTGTCCATCAGTCTGTGGATGGTGTGCAAAACTGAACTTCAAATCTGTTTTCAACTTCTTCCACAATGTCTTCCAGAAATAAACAACAAACTTAGTATCTCGATCTGAAACTATGCTCTTAAGTAGACCATGTAGTCTCACTACCTCCCTGAAAAATAAGTCTGCAATGCGAATAGCATTATTAGTCTTCTTGCAAGGAATAAAATGGGCCATCTTTGAGAATCTATCCACCATCACAAAAATAGAATCATGCCCTCTCTGTGTCCTTGGTAAACCAAGAACAAATTCTATACTAATATCATCCCATGGCTTCTCTGGTATAGGTAATGGCTGATATAGCCCTGTATTTTGACTTGTTCCTTTTGCCATCTGGCACACTCTGCAACTCTGCACAAATTTCCTTACATCTTGCTGCAATTGTGGCCAGTAGTAATGTTCACCAACAATAGCAATGGTCTTATCTCGACCAAAGTGTCCAGCTAATCCTCCACTATGCTTCTCCTTAATCAGGTTCTCTCTCATGGAACTCCTCGGAATGCACAACTGGCTTCCTCTAAACAACATGCCATCTTGGATTATGTAATCCAACCATTTTGTTATGTCCAAAGTAACAAGTTCCAAAAAATATTTCTAAGCGTTTGCAAAATCTAGATCTTCAGGATACAAACTTTTGAGTTCATCAAACCCAACAACCTCTATCTTCATTACTGTCAACAAATTTTGCCTTCTACTCAAGGCATCTGCAACCCTGTTGGACTTCCCACTCCTAGGATTCAAAACAAAAGTATAACTCTACAAAAACTCAACCCATTTTAAGTGCCTTTGATTTAACTTTCCTTGACTATTAAGATACTGCAAAGCCTGATGATCAGTATATAAAACAAACTCTTTTGGTAACAAATAATGTCTCCATTTCTTCAAAGCCTGGACTATTGCACAAAACTCTTGATCATAAACATAATACTTTTTCTTGGCATCATTAAGCTTCTCACTAAAATAGGCAATGGGCTTATCTTCTTGACTTAGAACAACTCCTATACCACTACCAGTAGCATCACAATCTACCTAAAATACCTTATTGAAATCTGGAAGTGCCAACATAGGTTGTTCTACGACTTTCTGCTTTAATGTATCAAAGCTCTTGTCTGCTCCTTTAGTCCATCTAAACTCTTTTCTCTCCCCTCTCATTGTCTCAGTTAGGGGTGAACAAATGCTACTGAAATTCCTGATAAACTTTCTATAAAAGCTTGCCAAACCATGAAAAGATCTTACCTCGAAAACACTCCTTGGCATAGGCCATTCAATGATAGCCCTCACCTTCTCTGGGTCCATCTTAAAACCTTCCTTTGAGACAACAAATCCCAGGTATACCAATTCCTTTGCAAAACTACATTTCTTTAGATTGATTAACAATTTCTCCTCCCTCAGCTTTTCTAAAACTCTTCTGATATGCATCAAATGCTCATCCCAAGTCTTACTGAAAATCAAAATGTCATCTAAATAAACAATAACAAAACTTCCCAAAAATTCCTTCAGCACCTCATTCATGAGCTGCATGAATGTGCTCAGTGCATTGGTTAGCCCAAATGGCATGACTAACCACTCATACAAACCCTCCTTTGTTTTGAAGGCTATCTTCCATTCATCTCCTTCTCTGATTCGAATCTAGTGATACCCACTCTTCAGATCAATCTTCGTGAAGTACTTGGATCCACTCAAACAATCCATTATGTCATCCATTCTCAGCAATGAAAATTTGTACTTGATTGTGATCTTGTTGATGGCTTGGGAATCTGTACACATCCTCCACTCTCCATCTTTCTTTGGTGCTAGTACTGCAGGTACCGCACATGGACTTAGGCTCTCCCTTATCAGTCCCTTCCTTAACAGCTAGTGAACTTGTCTGTTGAACTCTTCAATCTCTGCTAGAGTCATTCTGTGGGCTGCCTTATTTGTCAAACTAGCTCTTGGTATCAAATCCATTTGATGACTTATCTTCCTCACTAGTGGTAAACCTTCTAGTACATTATCAGAGACAATATCTTGAAATTCTTCGAACATTTCTTAGACTTCTGCTGGTACATCTTCACATTTCTCTTGACTAATCTTAGGAATCAATGCAAAGCAATGACGCTCATGCTTCAAACCCTCCAAAACTTTCTACCATCTACCAAGCAAATTCTGGCAGTACTACATATCTTTTCTTCCACCTCCTTCAAGGGCTTCAACTTATGACAGACTCCATCCTTTGTTAGGGAGTATGTGTTTGCACGGCCATCATGGATAGCGCTCCTATCATACTGCCACGGCCTCCCCAATAACATATGACATGCATCCATCGGTATGATGTCACACAACACCTCATCATGGTAGTCACCAATCTTGAACTTCACTAAACACTGTTCATTGACCAAATCTCTATGGTCCTTCTACAACCATGCAATCCGGTATGGATGCGGATGCTTTCTTCTTGTCAACTTCAACTTGTTAACCATCTCCTCTGAAACAAGATTATCAGTGCTTCCACTGTTAATAATAATATCACAACACTTACCTTCACATTTGAACCTTGTGCAGAATAAACTCTTCCACTGATTGGGTTCTTTCTCCTCATTCAACAAAGTTCTTCTGACAACTAGGGTTTCTCCCCTTTCTGCATTTTCAGAGTGCTCAGACTGTGCATCTTCATCCACATGTGCAACTCGTGCATTACCTTTAGGTCTTCTATTCATCCTTCCTTGATGTTGCGGACACTCGTATGCTCTATGCCCTTCTTCTCCACATTGGAAACATGTTCCTATGAAACCTCCTCTTCCAGGTCCTTACCCAAGCCTACCTCTTCCTCTTTCTCTTTGCTCACCATTATTCTGGTCATGAGTGCAGTAGGTATTATCTCCTCTCTGATTTTGACTGGTTCCAGCTTCTTCACCTTTCTTTGGATCTTCATTTCAGCCTCCATAGGGTCTTTTGGCAGTCCTTCCACCTTGACCTCTTCCCCTTTGCTTGCTTTCAAATCTCTTATTCAGCTTCTCTTCCACCTTCAGGGAAAACTGGTATGCATCTTCTATGGTGGTCATTTTGACCAGGCTCAACTCTTCTTGAATACTTGGCCTCAACCCATTAATGTAATGGGCCACCTTCTCCTTGTTGGCCTCTCCATGGCCTGTCCTGATAGTGATCTTACAAAAATCTTCTGTATACTCCTTAACAAATTTGCTACCTTGCTTCAATCCTTGCAGTTTCTTCATCAACTCCATCTCATAGTCCACAGGAATGAACCGCTTCTTCAATTTCTCCACCATCCGATCCCATTTGGTAATCTTTGCTTTTCCTCTTCTATTTCTCTCTAACTGGACCTCCTTGCACCAAATACTAGCATGGCCCTTCAACTTTGTCTTTGCAAACATGACCCGTTCAGGGTCTTCCACATCTTCATACTCAAAATAATCCTCCATATCATTGATCCAATCAATAAGTTATTCTGGATTCAAATCTCCAGAATAGGTAGAAATTTCAATCCTAGGCCTCTTTCCGATCTTTGAAATGGCCTTCAACAACCTAACTTCTGCAGGATCTCCCGCAACTTCTTGTTCTTCCTTAGATAGCTCTTCTTCAGCTTCATCTTTGCTTTCCTCTCTCCTTCTCGGCTCGAACCCTCTTCGTAGCTCTTCTTGCAATGCATCGATTTGTCTTTGCAGGGCTCTAAAACCCTCTTACGTTAAAGCATTCCTCCCACCACGGTTTCTTTGTGTGGGCATCTTGATCTATGCAGCAAACCCACAACCTTAGGTCCTGGTGCAAACTGCCTCACGGTCGGCGATCTGTCTACACACTCATGAACCCTTGCTCTGATACCACTTGATAAAGGGGGTAAATCATAAAACACATAATAACAGAAATTGCACACAGAAAATAGAATGATATTTTATTAATATGGGAAAAACATTACATTACAGAAGCTCAAATACAATCAGAGGATGAATCCCCGATAGGCTACAACACATTACAGCTCCCTCTCTCAAAACTCTAGAATCTTTAGCCTTCTGTAATTCCCAAATCAACTAGGGTTTCTAATTTTCCTGCCTGTCTTGACTCTACATCTTCCCCTTAACTCTACTACCCTAGGGGTTCCCAAAAATGGTTATATATAGCCCTTTTTGGCGACCACCAGTTTAATTTCAAAATTTGCATCTCCCTCCAAAAATAGGTCAACTTCGCGGGGCCATAACTTTTAATCCAACTGTTGGATTTTCAATTATAATACCTTTTTCGGAAAGCTCCCGAAAAGACGATGGAGCGAGAAGTAGTACCAATAGGTAGACTACTTGGATTTCCCACCAAATTTTGGGCCCATCCGGAGCTTCTAAGTGCCTCAAATTTGACTTTGAATATTTCAATAGGATTTTTGGAATTTAAAATTTTATTATCTCACAAATAACAAATGATATTAGAGTGATTTCTTCACCATTAGCTTCAATTCACCATTCTAGAGGTCTGTGTAAGATTTTGTATCCAACCGTGCACAAATACAAACTTACTAAAAAAAATAGTAAACCTGCCAAATTTAGCCCTTATTGAAAAGAACCAACATTTTTTTTTGTTTTTTTTTTTGGTTGATGCAAGATTGCTCTTACACCCTAGATGCTCCTACATCAGTCCCCATTCTCCCCCAAAATCCCTCCTTCAAATAATTCCCAAATAGAAAAAATAGTCAAACCAATAAATTCTCCACTACAACATTTCCGTTACAGAGAACCCCCACCTTCACAAAATTAATTACGTTAACTCTCCATCTGCAGGAGATTCTCAAATCTAGAATTTTTCATGGCAACCCACTTCATAAATATGATTAAATTACAAATAATATAAAAATAATGACTAAAAGAAGGCTACACACTAAACAATTAATTCATTTAATTTAAATACTTATAACTTATTTATTATAAATATTATTATTATTATTAACTATTAAAATTATTAATCTATTTCAGAATACGATCCATTATCTACTGCTCTATAGATTTCGCATTACCAATATATCTAGACTTATTATTATTTGCTAACAAAATAAATTAATAATCTATTTGATTGAACCATAGACCAACAAGACAATTCAAAGGCTAAATGCCATTCATTAACAACATACCAAGGAATCGACAGAGTCTCATAAACAGGCTCTAGAAGACCAACTAACCAACCATAGAACCTGAGACTGAAACTCATCCACATAGGGAATTTGACTGATAGAGGGAACCTCATGTTATCTCCCTTCCACTATTCCATTGGGTTTAGGACACGCTCATACCTGATAATCCAGGTGGAGTTGATGTCATGTACCTGCATCCTGCATGAAATCAAAATGTTGAACAATACATATAACTATAACCCTAAACGCACTATGAGAGGGATTCACAGCATAGTAGGGTACTCATGCATGAGTAATACTATACTATCCCTCACATCAACACATCAATCAGATAAACCACATTATACATATCATATAATTGTCTAACAAATAATATAAAACATTCAGTTACTAATCCACTAAACAAGGATCACTCGTAATAAATCACATGATACTCATAGCCAGATTGATCACATAATCAATTAAATCCAAATGAAAGCATATCATAAGAATGAACCATCGATACTAGCAACATCATCAAAGTCGTCTAACATAATAAGGTATCATCAAATAATCACATAACAATATATCTAACATCCACAAAAAGTCATAAAGTCTATCTCCAAACACCATTGTCAGTCTAAAAAAAAGAAAAAATGAGGGGCACCACATCCTCCCCCCCAAAATTAGGCTTACTCCTAGAAGCCTGCAAATAAGTAGGGATATAACTCCCGCATCTTGGATGCATCCTCCTAGGTAGCAAAAGTCTCAACATTAGGATCCCATTGGACCCTAACCTGCTCCATGTCTTTGCCCGTGAGTGTGAGTCTCCTGCGCTGTAAAATGCCTACGGGCTCCAAAGCCAGCTACTTGTCTTCTACTTGTAGAGCATTCCAATCAAGAACATGAGCAATATCTAGATAGTAGGGTCTCAGTACAAAAACATGGAACACATCATGGATGCGTGATAACGGGACAGCAAAGCAAGATGATAACCGATAGGACCAATCCTCTCCAACACCTCAAACGGCCCAACAAAGCATGGTGCGAGCTTAGAGCCTTTTCCATAATGGATTGGACTCTTTCGTGGATGCACCAACAAGAACACCCGATCACCAATTGAAAACTGATGATCGACCCTATGAGCATCTGCATACTTCTTCTATCTATCCTGTGCTACCACCAAATACTCTCTAACTATCTGCTTGACCTATTGCTCCATCTCTCTAAGTATATCTGGTCCTAGAAGGACCCTATCCTCAAGGTGATGCCAACTCAGTGAGGTCTGACAGGGATGACCATACAAAGCATGAAATTGAGACATATCGATAGAACTGTGATAACCATTATTGTATGCAGACTCCACCAGGTATAAATAGTCCTCCCAATGACTCTGTTGATCCATAACATAAATCCTAAGCATATCCTTGAGGACCTGATTAACCATCTCGGTCTGACCATCAGTCTCCGGATGATATGCTGAACTAAAGTTCAACTGTGTCCCCAAAGCATGCTATAAGGATGTCCAAAGGGCTGAAGTAAACACTAGAACCCTATCAGAGATGATTTTGCGAGGAATCCCATGCAATTTGACTATGTCCTCCATAAATACTCTAGCCACCAAAGAAGCATTACATGATGATCGAACAAGAGAGAAGCGAGCTACCTTCCTCAACCTATCCACAGTGACCATAATAGCATCATGATGATGGGAGGATACCAGTAACCCAACTATAAAGTCTAAAGAAATGATGTCCCATTTCCATTCTAGGACAAGATGCAGTTGCAAAAGACCTGTAGGGTGTTGGTGCTCCGCCTTCACCCTCTGACACTCAAGACACCTCAACACAAAATCCACAATATCCTGCTTCATACCACTCCAAAAATATAGCTGACGAAGATCTGCGTGCATCGTCTCAACACCCGGATGAGAGGAATAGGGTGCCCAATGCACCTCTGATATGATTAGGATACGAAGACCTCTAAACTAGGAACATATATTCGACCCAAATGTCACAAAAGACCATCTGACTAAAGAGAGTAACCAACAAATCTACCCTCCAAAGGTCTACCTGACTCAACCTCTACCTTCACTTCCTGATACCAATTGTCGGTAGGAAGTGTTGCAAGAATCTAACCTCTCAAATCTACTACAAGAGTGACAGCTGAAAGCTCATGCCTCCTCTGACTAAGAGCATCTGCCACTACATTCTCCTTGCCCTAAATATACTTTACCTCAAAATCATACTCGCACAAGAACTCCATCCATCACCTCTGCCTCATATTCAGGTTTGGTTGTGTGAAAATATACTGCAAACTGTGATGATCACTATGCAGCTCAAATTGATGTCCCAAAAGAAAATGCCTCCACCTTACCAAAGCATGAACCACTGCGGCTAACTCCAGATCATGAGTGGAATAGTTCAACTCATGATCCTTGAGCTTATGAGACTCGTAGGCAATCACACAACCATCCTACATCAGAACTAGTCCTAGACCCTTCAAGGAAGCATCAGTACATACTACAAAATCTCCAGTAGGATCATGAATTGCTAGAATAGGTGCACTAGTCAACCCTTCCTTAAGGTTCTAAAAAGCTGCTTGACACTGCTCTGACCAAACAAACTTCTTCCATTTCCTTTGAAGAGAAGTAATGGGGTGGGCTATCCTCGAAAAACCCTATACAAATCATCGGTAATAGCCTACCAAACCCATAAAACTGTGAACCTCAAAAACATTAGTAGGTGCAGGCCAATCTATAATGGCTTGGATCTTGGAAGGATCCACCACAATACCCTCTCCAAAAATGACATAACCCAAATACCGCACCTCCGTCTAAAAGAATTCACATTTCACCAAATTAGAATAAAGTTGATTTTCTCTCAGACACTGCAAAACTTGCAACAAATGCTCCTCATGTTCCTTCGTAGTCCTTGAATAAATTAATATATCATCCAGAAACACAAGGACAAACCTGTCAAGATAAGTGCAAAATACACCATTCATCAGGCTCATGAATACAAAAGGTGCATTCATCAACCTGAATGGTACAATAGTAAACTCATAATGTCCATAACACGTGTGAAATGCTGTCTTATGAATATCTGCGTCAAAGATACGCAATTGATGATATCCCAACTTAAGGTCAATTTTTGAAAACACCTTGGCCCCCTTAATTTGGTCAGAAAGGTCATCAATCCATGGCAAGGGGTACATATTCTTCACAGTCACCTTATTAAGCTATCGATAGTCTATACATAGCCGTAGAGATCCATCCTTCTTCTTCACAAAGATCACAGGTGCTCCCCATGGAGAAACACTAAGCCAAATGAATCCCTTGGCTAGCAACTCCTCTAACTACAATTGAAGCTCTTTAAGCTCCTGAGTGGTCATCCGATATGGAGCTCGTGAGATAGGCTCTGTGCTAAGAACAAGATCAATCCTAAAGTCAATGTCACACTTAGGTGGCATCCCCAGAATCTCACTAGGAAAAACATCAGCAAACTCTCTAAGAAGTGGGTGATCATCAAGAGATGTCTCTCGACTCTCGTCCATCTCCAAATCATTAACTATCACTGTGAACAGCTGACAACCCTGACACATACATCTCTTCAGCTGCATAGCCGAGATCATATGCAAGGAAATAGGTCTCTGAATACCAACTACCTCAACCTCTCTACTAGCATCGTTCACACACTTCACTGACTTATGCCGACAATCTATCACTGCTTGGTGAGCATCTAACCAATCCATACCTAGTACTATATCATATAAACCAAGGGGTAGGATATGTAGATCTACTGTGGTAGATAGAGGTCCAATCCTCAGCTCACAACCATGCAATAGAGACTCAACTGCAACCTTAACCCTAGAAGCTAATTCAACCTATCACCTAACATCCTGGTTTGTTGCCACTAATCCACAATGCTCCACTAGAGAAGGAGAAATTAATAAATCAAAAGCACCAGAATAAAAAAGAACAAAAAAACCAATACCTCGAATCACTCTAGAAGTCTCCACAACAAAGCCCTGATGCTCTACCTGGTTGTTATCAACCACTGCAAATACTCTGTGTGATATGCCGCATCACCTACAATTGGCTCTAGAGCTACCAGCCTCTGACCAAAACCTAAAGCATTCTTCTGAGGACACTATCTAGCTATGTGGCCTTGTTGGCTGCAAGAGAAACACCCTGTACCTCTACCAAATCCTCCACCACTCTGAAAAGCATTAGACTACTGATAACTCCCTCTACTCACTGCAGACTACATACTCTGAGTTGCTTGATCTACACGATCACACCTAACTTGCTGCCAACTCTAATTCTTCTTATTTTGAAATCTATTACCATGCTGAGCCTGAGAATTCTTTGGTTTAGCCTGAGAATACTGCTATTGTTGTCCACCCTTTGTGGGTGCATGATAACCTCTGTAAGAACCTGTTGCCTGAGAATGACCACCGTAAGAACCGAAACCTATAGAAGGTGTACTACCAATATTCACACCTGAATGACCTCCAAGAGCCATAGTCAAATTCTCCTCTACTAAATGGGATTTCTCAACTGCTACCTCCATGGTCTTAGGCTCAAAAACATGAACTCCTCTACTGATTTGGGCATTCAAGCCCCTGATGAAGTGTTGTACTAACATAGCCTCATCATCACCAATACCTGCATACTACTTGAGTTCGTAGAATCTATGCTCATACTGCTCTACTGACATGGCCATTTGTCTCAATTTATTGAAATCATCTACACGACAGGTCTTCTAGTGATCAGATAGGAATCAAGCTCTAAACCTCTCCAAGAACA
Source organism: Cunninghamia lanceolata (assembly GCA_027924645.1). Lineage (NCBI taxonomy): Eukaryota > Viridiplantae > Streptophyta > Pinopsida > Cupressales > Cupressaceae > Cunninghamia > Cunninghamia lanceolata. The sequence continues at coordinate 877,942 of BSBN01001187.1, read as the reverse complement.
ACTCCCAAGAGACTGTACTAATGTCCAAGTGCAACTTCTGTTCCTCCAGACACCAGCAAGTCGAAGCAAAACCTCTGAGATGCAAGATGGCGCATCTAGCCTTGGTATTACTACCATATGGATGCATGGAAAAACACCTACCCAAATCTAGTAACCAGATCTCTACCTCCAAACCACCACCAGCACCATCAAAAGTGGGAGGACGTGCCCTCAAAAGATCTCTCATGTGACTGGCCAAGGTAGCCTCCTGCTCAGCTGTCATTTCTCTCCTTCTAGGTGACCTCTCTCTTTCCCTAACCTCTAGCAGATCTACCTCATGTCCCCCTCCTGGTTGTTCTACCTCCTGCCTTGGACCTAGACAGGCTAGAGCCTCCTCAAACAATTGACACAACTGAGCTCCCTCCGGCTGACCCCGATTCTCCATATTCTGGCCCCCGCCTCCCTGAGCACTCTCATGAGGGGAACTAGGAGGAGGTGTATCACCACCACCTCTCCCACGTCCTCTACCCTGACCTCTACCTCAACCTCTACCTAGAACCCTAGGCATCTTCCTACACACACATACCACCAAAGGACAACTTTAAAACATAAGACAAGGAATACTTAGAAACAAAAAAATAATTTAATCTACAGGGTTTAAGCACTAGGTCAACATAATGGGCTCAATCAAAACTAGAGTACCTAGTGTTTAAACCTGGCTCTGATACAAAATATAATGCCCCGTCATGCAACACTAGAGAGTTAGGTTCAACTATACAATAAAAGGGTAGTTTTTTTTTTTTTTAAAGTAAAAGTGATGATAACAAGATATAATATCAACTAATAACAACAATTAACTATCTAGCTAAACTAAGATCTCTAGGGAAACATAACTGTATTAATGAAATTAAACATTGAACAACAACATTCATAGCTCATTCTAATTATTCAAGAGTCAATTAACAACTTTGTTACATCACGGATAGATACATCATCATTTACAATGAAGTTTACAAGTATAGAACAATTACATGTTACATAGTTACATAGATACAAAAGCTCTTCTTTTCTGGATACATCAAGATACATATCATTGATACACAAAACTGGATGCAAGAGTGAAATGTATGTCTCCTGAAACAAGTGCAAACTAGAACTATGAGAGGTACATCTTCTCATCACATGAACCAAGATGCCAGAAAACCAATGGAAAATAGCTCAACCACTAGACCATGTGGAACCCTAAGGTCCACCGCTCGAGCTAGGAGATAACAATGAGGTCCCACAAAGACAATTGTCAAGATGGCAAGGATAAAATGATCAACAGTAAGTCACTGACTCAAGAATAATAACAAATGGATCAACAATGCTCTCAGAGGCAACACAAAACAACAAGCATGAACATAAGAGGGATATCTAGACTGCAGTAGGAAGAGTGTCATTGCATGGTCCTAACATGGGTTATCTTGGCTGTCTCTCACTAGACGCCGACCCCCATCTATGGTTATCCTAGCAGCCTCTCCCTAGGCACCGACCCCATTGGGTGACACATGTGGAATTAGCTATCCTTTCATGAAGACAAGGAAGTCGATTATGCCAACCAGGCCTTCTCATCTACAAGAATGGGTGAGGCTTTCAAATTATCTTGTTAAATGAACTAACTACCCAATTCCCCCTAGGTTAATTATTAGGTTTTCACTTGATTACAACTTCCATAGGGTTATCTAGGCAGCCACTTTTGGCACCGACCCCACTATGAAAGCCACTCTCCTACATACCCCCAGTGACCCTCATAATATCTCAAGACAAAAGTATGATACATTTGCAAGGTATCTCTCCTCTTGCAACCAACTAAAACCATCAATCTTACATATCAAAAGATGAGACTCTTCTTTTCAATTTTATACACTAGTGATCCCAATTTAAACTAAAAGGTAGAGAGAATACCTCCTTATCCGAAACAAATTCATAGTCAGCAACCTAGCCTCTAGAGCAAGACAATAACTAAGAGAAATAAAATAATACAATTCCCATTATTAATTGAACCTAAGAGAAAAACTAGGAAAGGTTATTGACACTATTGTAATAATAAGACAAGCCACAATTCAATCAGGATCAAATTATAATCATAATTCAACAAAAATACTAGATCAATGCTCTATGACATACGACTATGAACACTATAATACCCAATACTTATTTAATGATATTTAATTTCCTAAGTCAATAGGTGTAAGTATTTTTAATATTTCCAAGGTCTACTTCCTATTAATCTTACTTGATCATAATAAATACCAAAAAAGGATGCAATTTAAACGTTTTGATGGATATCCTAGAGTAATGTAATGATTAGATAGATCCATTTAGTCTAATCATTTAGAAGCCTATCCATAACATTAAGTAAAAGGGAGAAATATATTCAAATCTCACGATACACACTATTTAAGAATGTAAAAAAAAACTAAATAGGATAATTAACATATTTCCTATAAATGAATTATCTAGAAATAATAAATTTTATTATTATATATTTTCTTTTAAAGACTAGGGTTCACTTACAATATGGAATGATCTAAAATCAATGTTGTATAACTATCCATATTCGATAGGATTCCTACTATAGATGTTTGTAATCAGTGAAATCTGAATGAAGATAATAACTAATCTAATGCATAAACAAACAATTATACCTTCATGAAGACCTCACAAATCCATGCGGGAAGGAGATGCACCCAGGAATTCTCCTTAGACTGTTCCCTTGATCAATGTGACTAATGTGGATTGCTCAAGTGCTCAACACAATGGAGATGAGAGACAAGTTGATTCAGATGGAGATAGGGGATTGAGACAAGATTTGGAGTGATTTGGACATCATGGAGGCATGATAAGGAGATTGTGGAATGATTTTGACAGAGTTCTAATGCATTCAAGAGGCCTCCTAAATGGCTTAGAGAGGGGTCCTATTTATAGGATTTTGGAGATGAGGATGGAGGGTCAAGATTCATCTAATCAGATCAAGGGCTAGGAATAAAAGTGAATCTTTTATTCCTCGTGGGTGAATTAAAAATTTCTATTTTGGGAAGAGTGGAGGTGAGTGGGGGACAACTGAATTTTATATTTAGTGATTGAGAATGAGTGGGAGACAACTAAATTTTATATTCAGTGATTGGGAGTGAGTGGGAGACATCTGAATTTTATATTCAGTTTAGTGGATGAGTGGGGGACAAGGTTAATTAAGTGTTTTCTTAATTAACTTAAGCATGATTTAATCAAATAAATAGGATTTATCTCATTAACAAGGATTAGGGAAAATCATCTAAATGAATATTAGGAATATTCATTTAATTGATAGGATAGGGTTGTAAGGTTAAATGGATTATTAGGTGAATTAATTGATCACCGGGGATATGCAGATGGGGAGAGTAGATTAGTGCAGAGGAACAGAAAATTGGTTTGCAGAGCAGTCCAATTTTAGGTGTCTACATTTGCCCCTCTTTGAGATAGTGTTGCGGCTAAGCAACACCATTTCAAAGAAGTTAAAACATAGAGATGGATTGGATAGAAAAAAGATTTTGGTTTGGAAGAATAGGGTAAGGTTTGGGGATAATTGGTAAGGGTGATGCCCCCTCGAGAGGATAGGTGGGTTGCGAGAACACGGTTGTGCTCTCGAAATGGATGGGATAGATTGGTTGAACTGGTCAGAGGATAAGTGGTGGGATGAAAGGATGATGATGTTCGGAGATGATTGGTGGATGATCATTGTACTGAAACTGAATTTGAGCAATCCTAGGTTTGATATAGCAAAGTGGATATGTTCACCAAGGTATAGAAGACCAAGGTGATGATGTTTATCCAACATTTGCATGGACTAGACATGTAGACAAAGGGATGATCTCATGCATGCCCAAGATAGTACAACCTTGTCAAGACGAGGGAAGGGGACTCATAGCATAAGCCCTTAGTACAAAAAAGGTATGATGAACCTTAGATGCATAAGGAGATCAATATGCTAGAACCGACCCTATGATCAATCAAGATATGAATACTAGCTTGGAGTAATGAGACCAACCCACAAGCACGGCATACAAAAGTAAGACTATGCCCCATTCTAGATGTTTTCGCAACATACCATGATATAATAAGATCAAGGTAGCTTTGATGTGATCTTTGAATAGGACAAAAGATAAAAATAAAAAACCAAAAGACCAACGAACCAAACAAGTAACCATTGTATCTTTTGCCAAAATGGATGATGATGTGATAGATTCCGCCTATCGTAGGAAAGATATATCCTAAGGCAGGGATTGATTGATGATGGGATTGATGTTTGTAAGATTGGCTCAAGATACGATGGTGACAAGTTGAGGTTGATGCTGTTTTGATAGTTGATGATGTTGATTAAGGACAATGCTTTGATAGGTGATGCGATGCTTGGATCTAGTGTAAGCTTATTGAGGATAGATGTGATGATGTTGGAAGATGACAAGATGTTTGGTGATTTTGAGGATGTTGGGAGATGATGAGATGTTGATTGAATGATGTTGATTTTGTGATGGATATTTTTGGGATTTTATGGATTTTTTGATGTTTTTGGATTTTTTGGATTTTTTGATGTTTTTGGATTTTGTGATTTTTTGATATTTTTGGATTTTTTTATTTTGTGATGTTTTTGGATGTTGTGATTTTGTGATGTTTTTGTATTTTTTGATTTTTTTGTGATATTTTTGGATTTTTGGATTTTTTGGAAAAGGAATGGTTTATTATGATGGTTGCCTTGGATTCTGTGTGGATAACCTTTGCGCTAGATACCAATGACAAGGGAACACCAAGTCTAGAGGTGAAAGTGATGGTTTTGGATAGGGGGATTGGTAGTGAAAGGATAGTGGATAGGAGAGTTTGATAAATGGATAGATAAATGCAGATAAGGTGTAGGATGGGGGATGAAGGATCTAGTAGGGAGACATGATAAGTAGGTGGAGGGATTGTTAGTGGAAGGTGATAGAGAGGAGATTCATGATAGATGGATTGCAAGATAGATGGATGGGAGATGGGGATAAGGGTTTTCTCCAAGGGCTAGGTTGCAAGGAATCATATGCCCCAATGCTGAGGATTTTGCATGATAGGTTCAAGTTTGAATGGATGGATTTTGCAGTAGGTGGATGGAGGATATACTGATGAAGGGAGTATGCCAAGAGGTCTCCAATGCATGTTGTTGATATGTTGCCCCTTGTCTTTATCAATATCTAGGGTGGGAGATATAGTGGATAAGAATATGATAGGATAAGGATAAGACAGTGGATAAGATGTGCAAGGATATTATGGATGTGGATGAAGGATATAGTTTTGCCCCCAAGTGTAGGGATACAAAATGAATGGAGAAGGGATTACACATGACGCCCACAAGGGGTTTTCATCATGGTACTTGCCCAAGGCGCCACAAGGAGTGGTTTTCACCATTGGACGGATTTTTTCTCTTTACTATTTTCTTGATTTTTTTAATTTTTTTTACTTTTTTGTTTTTTTGATGGAAGGGGGACTCTAGCGTCTGTTTCCATAGCCAGGAGAAGATGGTCCCATGTTGGATAGCATTATGGATGATGATTGCATGGATGTTGGTAGATAGGAGAAGATGGAATGGATTATGGATAATGGATTATGGTGTGTATAATGTGGATTATGCAAAAGCATGGACCATAGGAATGTGACGGGGAAGATATGTAGGATAGTGAACGAAGGATGGAGAGACAGGGGTATGAGGGAATTGCAGGTGGTGGAGGGGAACCAAAACCAATGGTTGCACACATCATGATGTATTTGGAAGCTTGTACTTGGGATGTGGAGTTGGGAGTAATGGGGATTGGGATGGGAGATTTTTGGATGGTCAATTTGGGGTTTTAGGGACCCAAATAGACTTAGACTTTGGGGGATTTTTAGATGGGGAGCGGGATGTTTGGGATTTTGGACTAGATTGGGAGGTAGATGCCTCATTAGATTTGAGTGATCTTTGTTTAGGGACCCACACCATTTTTGTTTTTGCTTTTTCTTGTGATGGTGTGGGATTTGATAGCCTTTTTGATTTTTCAGGTTGATTGGAAGGAATAATATCCTTAGGCTTGTGTGCTTTATGAGTTGAGGCATTCAAGTATTTGAATCCCAAGGATTTGGTGGAAGCTTCATGTTTGAAAGATGTGTGCTTTTGTTGGTCTTGATTGGGGATTTTAGTGGATTTATGGATAAATGGATGAGGGGATTTGAGGATGGGGAAATTAGGAGTTGGGAGGATGGGAGGATAAGAGGATTTGTGGATAGGGATGTTGGGAGTGGGTAGGATAGGAGGTAGAGTGGATTTGATAGGGATTTTTGGAGTTGGAAGTAGTGGAGGTAAATTTGATGGAGGGAGATGGATGGTCAAATGCTTTTGCAAATGGTAGGATGATGGAGGAGGGATGGCGACATATGTTTTGGGAGTGCGATGAGATGCACCATGTTTGGGATTGGATGAATGGATTTTGGAAGATGGGTGGATGGTATCAACATGTGTAGGTTGTTTGCCTTGAGATGTATAGCCAAGGCCATGCGAAGATGGATGGAATGTGGTGTGAATGGGCTCCAAGATGCCTTATTCCTAAAGGCCTAAGCCTTTGCCTTGATAGTTCATAAGTTGGAGCATACGACATGCAATGGGATGTTTGGTGCTGTGGAAACAAGATGCGAATCCATTATTTGTTGGAGATAGATAGGTGGTGGAAGGAAGTTGTTCGCCTCCTACAAGGAAGTCACCACGGATGAAAGTGCTTGTGCCAAGTGGAGAAAGGGATGGATTTGGGATGGGATTGGTAGATGGAGGTAAAGGATTCATGGGGGATGGTAAAGGGGTGATAGAAGAAGGTGTGTGATCAATAAGTTGACCAATAGATGGGAGGGGATCGGGGATGGGATTAGATGGGATGGTTAGATCTTGATTAGGAGAAGGGGTTGATGTTTCAACATGCTGTGGATTTGATTCTTGGCATAGCTCATGTGGTTGGGTAGAAGTGGGATTGACTTGGATAGATGTGGTGGATGCTTGGATGGATGTGATAGGTGTTTGACTTATGTGTTCTTGAACATGGCTACATGGTGGTTCTTGACTTATGATAGGGGGTTGTTCAAGAGGTTTGGTGGGTGTTGGATTGCATGAGGGTGTTTGATTCCTTGCTAAGAGCCAATGGATGGTATCCTTCATGAGTGTATGGGTGGAAGAGCAATATAATGGATGGATAGTAAGGGTGGATGGTGTAGGAGTAGGATTGGGATTGGATATGTGGGTGATGGGATTATGTTGTGATGGTTTGTGGGTGGGTTCAGGGATAGGTTTGGGATTAGATGATGGTGTTGGAGGGCACTCTAGATTGGTATGTCCCTTGTCAAAGGTGATTAGATCTTGCCTAGGATAACTTGGACTCATTAGATTTATGTACAAGGGACCACTTGGACTTGCAGGTGCTTCTTGTTGCAAAGGTGGATTTTGGCTCACTAGTGCTTAGATTGATGTGATAGGTGTAATGGTAGGATGTGTAGACGAAAGGGTTTGAGGTTGGTATGAAGTTGAGGGTTGATATGAGGATGATGGAGGTTGATATGAGGATGATGGAGATTGATATGATGGAAGTTGATATGAGGTTGAAGGTTGAATGAGGATGATGGAGGGATGATGGAGATTGATATGATGGAAGTTGATATGAGGTTGAAGGTTGATATGAGGATGATGGAAGTTGATATGATGTTGAAGATGATGACATGTAAGGTTGCTGTGGAATTTGTTGAGGTTGGGATGGTGTTGGGACGTCTTGTTGTGATATGAGTTGTTGTTGATGTTGGTAAATGTGTTGATGTGATGATGATGGAGGGGTTGCATAGGATAACGAGTGTTTTGATATGGATTGATATAGATAAGGGTTGTGATAAGTTGAGAAAGGGTTGATATGACATGTGGATGAATTTGGTGGATATGAAGGGGGATAAGTTGATGCAGAATTGGTTTGATTTGTAGATGGATATGATGGGATAGGTGTTAGATATGAGGGTTGTTAGACTTTGCAAGTGGCCACGATGTGTTGGATTTCTGCCAAGAGGTATTGTATGTGTGAGGATTGGCTTGTGCGACCTATTTGAATCAATTCTTGAATGCTTTGAAAGGTTCGCTGATCTAAAGGGGATTGGCTTGCATGCATGTGGTGAAGCATATGAAGGAGCTTTTGGAGGTCCCTTACGGTTGACATGATGTCACACAAGTGGCTGATTTTGAAATCCCTATTGGCAAGTGTTTGTTGATGATTCGATGATGATGTGGATTGTTTGGATGAAGTTGATTTTTCTTAGCAAGTAGACAAACAATCAAGCAAGAACACAATGGCCAAAGGTTTGATTTATGAAAGATGTGATAATCAAGCATGTACAACCTTAAGGATTTGGGCCACTAAAACAAAGGTTCGTAGTGAGTGCTTTCGTTCAGGTGATTATACATGCGGCAGTGCTACTCTCCGTTATGGAGTCTCCCAGCCTCCAAGGGTTATGCCTTGGAGGGTTTTGGGGGAGGTTGGCTGTCGACATAACACAACAACACCTGTTGCTTGTGACTTTCATCACAAACACATTAATTTATATAGCAGCTTGAAAGAGCTTGGCCTTAGCTTGTTGCCGCTTGGGTCGTTCCCACCTTTCGAAGTGGGGTGGCAGGCCCTCTAAGGATTAACAAAAGTGACACAATCACAAAAATACCTTTGATCCCCTAGTTCGCATAAGTACGCAAGGGGAGAGCATACGTATTCTAAATGATTGTCTCACACTAAACATGGTTCAGTTTAGAGCTTTTGGATTTAAATGGGGTGTGATTTTTGCAAGTTTTTGTGATGAGCTTTTGATTCCCAAGATCAACAAAATGGTGCGAGGGAAGATCATATGCTCTGTCATGTGACAAACAAAAAGAGCACAAGACACTTCAAACAATTAAGATGATTTTCTTGGTTACATGCGTGAGAGATGCAAGTTGTTGTTCTTTTTAACGAAGATGCTATATGCAAATTTGTGGTTCATTTTAAAGCCCAAAATCAAAGTGTTTGATTTGTTTGTTTGTTGCAAGCAATGATTAATTTTAAGAACACCAATGTTAAATGTTTGGCACACACACAAAGATTTGATTGATTTGTTGATTTTAATGCACCAAATTGAAACGTGTGTCTAAGATTTAACATACAAAAGAGTTCATTTTAGCTTGCCAAATCAAAGTGTTTGCTAACTTAAACATCAAACCACCCTGCAAAAGTTTTGTTAGTATTCGCCAAGTGATGGTGATAACCTGTAAAAACTTGTCAGTCCTTGATAAAATTTGATGAAATATGAATAGATACAGAGAAAAGGAGTGTATAAATAGTTTCATCAGGAGATTCTATGCAATTTGAAAAAAAAAATCGCTAAAAACTGATCAAAATTGTAAAAGATATGATGATTTGAAGTTTTAAAGCTTGTTTGACTTTGACTGATGAAATGGGTGGGAAAAAAGTAAATTCATCTGATAAAAAAAACCTCACAACTGCATAGTTCATCCTATTAGCTTTCCATCAAGTCCTCATTTGTACGATTTCGACATCGTATGGCCAAGTTATGATGAAAAGAAAAAAATAGCCCTCTTAGGGCATGTGGAGGACAAGGGAGATAGTCTGGACTATAACACTAACCGCTAGCGATTAGAAACAGTTTGATCAAATGCATGTTTTTTGTTTGTTTTCACCAGCGGTTAAGGTTTTCTTGGCAGTTAGGTTTAAATCCTTAGTCGAGCCCCTGGTCGCCCATATGACTAGGGGCTAGATCAAAAATAAAAAATAAAAAATAAAAAAAAAAACATTAGAGAAGGGGTTTATAACCCCTTCCCCTTGGAGTGAATGAAAAACCCTAAACTCTGTTAGGGTTTGCAGGCGAGGCAAGGAAGGGCGGCGCTGGAGGTGGAAGCAATGCAGGGGTGGGCTGCGGGTGGTGTTCTGCGAGGAGGGAAGCGGGGAGGATACTCGCAGGGGTGGTGTGGTTACTGTCGGTGGAGGGAGGTAAGGTGGGGAAGGCGAGAGATAAAGGGATGCCGCGGGGGGTGAAGCAGATGGAAGTGGCAGAGGATGGAAATGGGAAGCGTGGGGGAGTGATGTCATCGCAGGAGGAGGGGAGGTATAAGGGTCGGCGGAGCGCGGGGAGAATGGTGGGAGGCTGGAGGTAGGTTTACACAGGGGGCCAACGGGTGGTGGCCGAGTGGTGTGGTGGTCGGGGGCAATGGAGGTCTGCAGGGAGGAGTTGGGGGTGAGGAAATAGCAGAGGAGGCGGGTGCTGTGGGGAGCGGTGACTTGGTGGTTGAGAGAAGTGGTGGTTCGGCGGTGGGAAACCTGCAAAAACACACTATTAACCTTGCAAAAAAAACTTTAAACCTACAAACGAAGCCTACATGAAAGATGTTAACCTTCGACAGAAACCAGAGACGAGTACCCGGGGGGTCATAGGATCCGTACGGTACAGCCTAGGGCCCCTAAAAAATTTTCAAAAAAATTTCAAAAAATATATTGAATTTTATAGTCAAAATTCATGGAATCGACGTTCTGAGCACCAAAATGAAGTCCATTTTTGTGTAGGATGCAACCTGCAACACTTCCTCACCAAAACTTGCAAAAATTGTTAGAAAAAATGAAGATTTTAATAGGAAACCTTCACAAAATGACGAGTAAATTTGAGACCAGGCATGCCAATGTAATCAATGAAATCTAAATGAAGATAATAACTAATCTAATGCATAAACAAATGATTATACCATCATGAAGACCTCACAAATCCATGTGGGAAGGAGATGCACCCAGGAGTTCTCCTCAGACTGTTCCCTTGATTAGTGTGACTAATGTGGATTGCTCAAGTGCTCAACACAATGGAGATGAGTGACAAGTTGATTCAGATGGAGATAGGGGATTGAGACAAGATTTGGAGTGATTTGGACATTATGGAGGCATGATAAGGAGATTGTGGAATGATTTTGACAGAGTTCTGATGCATTCAAGAGGCCTCCTAAATGGCTTAGAGAGGGGTCCTATTTATAGGATTTTGGAGATGAGGATGGAGGGTCAGGATTCATCTGATCAAATCAAGGGCTAGGAATAAAAGTGAATCTTTTATTCCTAGTGGGTGAATTAAAAATTTCCATTTTGGGAAGAGTGGAGGTGAGTGGGGGACAACTGAATTTTATATTTAGTGATTGGGAATGAGTGGGAGACTGAATTTTATATTCAGTGATTGGGAGTGAGTGGGAGACATCTGAATTTTATATTCAGTTTAGTGGATGAGTGGGGGACAAGGTTAATTAAGTGTTTTCTTAAATAACTTAAGCATGATTTAATCAGATAAATAGGATTTATCTCATTAACAAGGATTAGGGAAAATCATCTAAATGAATATTAGGAATATTCATTTAATTGATAGGATAGGGTTGTAAGGTTAAATGGATTATTAGGTGAATTAATTGATCACCAGGGATATGCAGATGGGGAGAGTGGATTAGTGCAGAGGAATGAAAAATTGGTTTGCAGAGCAGTCCAATTTTAGGTGTCTACACATAACAATAAGTAAAAGGGAGAAATATATTCAAATCTCATGATACACACTATTTAAGAATGTAAAAAAAAACTAAATAGGATAATTAACATATTTCCTATAAATGGATTATCTAGAAATAATAAATTTTATTATTATATATTTTCTTTTAAAGACTAGGGTTCACTTACAATATGGAATGATCTAAAATCAATGTTGTATACCTATCCATATTCGATAGGATTCCTACTATAGATGTTTCTAAGCTTATAAAGAACATTCTAATTTCCTTACAAGATTACCCATACCATATTTATAAACAAGAAGTTGCTACTACAAAGAGAGAAACCTTCTAAAACTAATATCTTACACATTTAAAGAAGATTGTGAGATGATAAAACTGATTGAAAATGCCTTCATGAGGTCGTACGACAGTCGATTAGCATAATTACAGAGGTAAAGAAAATTTGAAACAAAGATTTACCAAAGACTAGCCAGAAAGAAATAGAATGATAGAAGAGGATCACAACAAGGTTTCCATAGGTTAGAAGGTATAAATATACTTTTTCATTCACCACAAGGCCATACGATGAATGTAACTGACCAGACTACAATGATTTCAATACCAGAAATTAGTGTAAAGGTTGAGGATATATGCGTCTCATTTGGGCAGTATCAATTTGGATAGGGCGATAGAGAAGAATTTCCATTTCTGAATTTATTCCCAAGATGAAATAAGGGATAACTCATTTAATATGGAAGGTGATAGGTTTTTTTTTATGAAGATATGATTTAAGATTAAAAACTATCTAAAATTATTATATGAATGTGCAGATGCTGATGTTGGAAATGCGCCAACAAATGACAAGTCTACAGACTAATTCCCATAAAATAATTCTATTTAGGTGGTACAATGATTGGAGCTTGACTACAAGATGTGCTTTAAGAGCAGAGACGTGGTAGAAATGATCAACGCTACTACTCTTAAATGATCGATTTACCACAATTTGAGAGATTTGAGGAATTCAAAGGAATTTCAAAGAACAATAACATCATCCTACCCTAAGGTCGACGCCAAACCAAAAGCTTCTAACTATAGATGTAGGGCCTCTATTGACGGGCAAGAACAAACAAAATAGAAATCATTTAGGGGATCAACGTTGATCAAGATTGCAAGGTGAGGGTATAGAATGAAGAGGAACAATTAGAAGAGGGAATTGTCGCCAGTCATGTTTCAGAGACAGAATAAGTTGTTGCAGATAAAGAAAGAAAAAAATTGTAGCATCCACCATCGGGTATACAGAGAAGTGGCTACTGGTACATTACTCAGAATGGGATGGAAGAAGTTGCTAAATCATAGGATTGTTAAAGATAGATATTGCTAACTAAAGTCTGAGTGCCTCATTGAGGCCAAAAGAATCACCTCACCTTTTCTTTTAAGTAATCAATAATATAATTTTTTTGATACAATAGTTGCAGATTCCCTAGTGCAAATGCAAGGAGGAAGAGACCAGATGGAATGGGCAAACAACAAACAAAGAATCACCTTCAAGGAAAACTCATATATGAATATGAAAAGAAGATACAAGTAGAAAAAGATCTCTGACTGTATAGGATTATCTTCCATACAAAAACAAAATTAAGTATTAACCATGGAGGAGTCAGATCACACCTAAGGAGAAAATATTATCTAGTTTCAAAATCTTGAGTTATGGTTACCAGTATGCCAATTGAAGAAAAAGAATCAACAAGTCGATTGCACATAGGATCAGATGGTGACAGGAGATTTTGATCATAGAGAAAACAAATTAAAGGGCGAGTACTCATACTTCGATGCAAACAAAAGAAATAGAATTCTAGATAGCAATGATAGTAGAGAGAAAATTTTACATTCCAAGACAAAACAAGAACATACCTGAATTCTCCAAGCTCCTGTACCGAATCCTTTTGATGAATTCTTTTCTTTCTCCCTCCAATTTCATTTTCTTTCCCCCCCCCAAAAAATCTTTCTATGTCCCCATTCTCCCCCAAAATCCCTCCTTCAAATAATTCCCAAATAGCAAAAATAGTTAAACCAATAAATTCTCCACTACAACATTTCCATTATAGAGAATCCCCACCTTCACAAAATTAATCACATTAATTCTCCATCTGTAAGAGATTCTCAAATCTAAAATTTTCATGACAACCCACTTCATAAATATGATTAAATTATAAATAATATAAAAATAATGACTAAAATAAGTCTACACACTAACCAATTAATTCATTTAATTTAAATACTTATAACTTATCTATTATAAATATTATTATTATTATTAACTATTAAAATTATTAATCTATTTTAGAATAAGATCCATTATCTACTACTCTACAGATTTCGCATTACCAATATATCTAGACTTATTATTATTTGCTAACAAAATAAATTAATAATCTATTTGATTGAACCATAGACCAACAAGACAATTCAAAGGCTAAATACCATTTGACATTAACAACATACCAAGGAATCGATAGAGACTCATAAACAGGCTCCAAAAGACCAACTAACCAACCGTAGAACCCGAGATTGAAACTCATCCACAGGGAATTTGACTGACAGAGGGAACCTTATGTTATCTCCCTTCCACTATTCCATTGGGTTTAGGACATGCTTAGATGTGATAATCTAGGTGGAGTCGATGTCATGTACCTGCATCCTACATCAAATCAAAAGGTTGAACAATACATATAACTATAACCCCAAACACACCATGAGAGGGATTCACAGCATAGTAGGGTACTCATGCATGAGTAATACTATGTTGTCCCTCACACCAACACATCAATGAGATAAACCAAATTATACATATCATATAATTGTCTAACAAATAATATAAAACATTTAGTTACTAATCCACTAAACAAGGATCACTCATAATAAATCACATGATACTCATAGCCAGATTGATCACATAATCAATTAAATCCAAATGAAAGCATATCATAAGCATGAACCATCAGTACTAGCAACATCATCAAAGTTGTCTAACATAATAAGATATCATCAAATAATCACATAACAGTATATCTAACATCCACAGAAAGTCATAAAGTCTATCTCCAAACACCACTGTCAGTCTAATCAAAAGCAAAAATGAGGGGCACCACATCTGCCATTCCAAGTTTTTGAATTTTGTTTGGATCTACCGATTTATTGAACTATGCTATATATGATAAATTTAGAAACATGGAAATATTTTTTCCATCATTAAACTCTCAATTTTTCTATACAATAGGTTCAATTTTTTTTAACTAACTCCATAAATTTTAGAGCAAATTGAGGCAAATCTTCATTTTTAAAGAGGGAATTATGAATTAGGAGCTCTTATTATATCAATAGGGAGAGGGGGGAAACCTGGTCCTTTTGTCATTTATGCACTTACCTCATAGGTCGCTTATGCAGTCAACTCATATGTGCACTCAAGCCATAGGTCATTTGTGTAGTCAAGGTCATATATGCACTCTACTAATATAATGTATGGCAAAGACAGATTCAACCTCTTCATTGGCTAAGTGCCTAAAGTCCCTCACCCCACATGAAATCGATTTACATAGAATTTTTTCCAATATTTTTATCAATTTCTAAACAAAATTGAAACAATTAAATTAATTTTCAAACTGGGAGCATTTTTTGATGAATGAGACAAGTTTAAGGATAAAAAGTATCATGAGAAATCCAAGTTCAAATCTTTGGAATTGGATAAAAGACCACATCTAAGTCGGGGTAATTTTAAGGAAACCTAAACCTTTTTAAGTTCATAAATTATGGTAAATCTTTTTCAACATTGAATTTTTATATAGCATTTATTTGAAAATTTTCTTGCATTTCTTAAACATTCTATAAGTTTTATATTCAAAATTGGCAAATTTAGGAAGAATTTTTTTTTGTTTAAAAAACTAAAGGGGAATCTTCACTTGAAAATATTTAAAAAATGCAAACTTTTTTGGGGGACTAAATGGGAAAACATTAAACTAAAAGAGGGGTAAAAATTTATTAAATCAGAATAGAGCAATACAAAGCAAGGGAATTACACATCCCTATCAATCTTGAATAATTGGTCCAACTTTTGTGACAAATCCGGGGATAATTGACCCCTTTCCACAATATTCCAATCTTGCAAGTGATCAGAAGTCCATTTAGCCAAACAATCCGCAACCCCATTCGATTCGCGAGGAATATGATAGAAAGAAACAAAATCCAAGGAAGCACACAGATTAAGAATCTGTTTTATAATAACAACCAAATGCCAGCTGATATCCTCTAACTACTGGCTCTTTAGCAAAGTCACTACCAGTTGAGAATTAGATTCACAAATGATCTGTCTCCATCCAAGAGCACAACTATGCTCCACAATGCATAAATTGGCAAGAGCCTCCATAACATTGTTAGTATACCAAGGAAAACATTGGCTATTACTAAATATCACCAATTAAAAGTATCCCTACATCTAATTCCCTGGGTACACACAAATGAGGCCAGTGGAGTCCTGGGTGAATTACATCCAACTTCCTAGCTACATACAAACAAAGCTTGTGAAGTCTTGGGTGAATTTAAAAATTAGGGTAGTGTATGTCCTAGATGAAGTTGGTGAATGAGATACTCTTGGGTCCTAACAACTTGACAGAAGAGACACACCTCTTGATTGTGGCAATTAACAAAGTCCCATGGGAAGAAATTCCCAAAATTCCCCCCCCCCCCCAAAAAAAAATACCAAATTAAAAAAAGACATGATTTTAAGGAAAAACTGAGAAATTTGGAACCAAAATTTTAGCTACCCGCATCCTCTGCATTATAAATTCCTTAGGCACCATCACAGCCGAGGACACCAAATTGCCCATTGCCCCTGTAGCAGGAGGTATTGCTGAGGACAGAATAATTGGCTTGCATTTAGACAAAATAGCCTTGCCAAATTCATAGGTCCCAAAGTATATGGCCGAGGATATAGCACAGCCCACCAGAACAGCCGACACTTCGCTATATAGCCCTGCCATGCCCTCCTTCTACAATACTTTGCTGATAGCGTCGAGTGCACCCTTGTAGACCTACGAAGCCCCCCGTATTTGAAGTTTGGTCTTCACTATGTCCAGTGGATGCAAGCACACATAAGTAAATGCCCCTGCTATTCCCCCTGCACAGTCTCCTATTATAGCTTTTTCTGCTACAGATAACATCATGCTGTTGTTGCCAATATTTTTGTTGTTAATAGTTTTTCCATTGGTGAGGGTAGTTGAACAAAACGAGATGGAATGCAGGGTATTGTCGAAATCCCTTATAGGACTGTGATGTTTGAAATTAAAGGTGATGCAGCTTCGGCCCTGAAAAAATAAAATACAATCTAGAATATATGATATAACTTACAATGCGAAAGCCGAAAAGCAACTGATTAAAGGCAGTCCCTCCTGAACCAGACCACAATTGTTGTGCTCTGAAACCAGTCCCGAATTCTGCAGCAGAGCAATGAAAGGAAGCAGGAATGTTAAATGCAAGATGATGGTGTGAAGACTAAGACAAACCATTAATGGCCCAGGAAAACCATCAAAGCAAGGATCGGCTGAGATTTGTCTGCTGTAGATCATGCCATTTTTTCACCACCGATCTCTATCGACTTGCACTGAGAATCAGACGGCAAATTCATTGCACTGAACACAACTGCACGGAAGATAAGTGATCAATGCTCCTCACTGATTCTTTGTACCTTGAACGCAAGAAACATTGTCGTATCTGCACTGACCATGTACGGAGGTGAACTCGCATGGCACAAAACGCCAATGGTCAGGATTGATTCAATGGTCGTCCTGTACCTGAAAGAGAAGCAGCACCCAACGATCAATGCCACGAACAGTATAGACCTCGACCCGCTTCGCAATGAGTATAGAGGATAATAAACTAGCAATCGCATCGTAGTGTGCAATGGGTACGTCGAATTGAAAGAGTATTGGAATGGTTGACTGTAACCTCAAGTCTATTATGTAATGAAACATTTTTTGTTACTATGTTTATGTAGTTAATCTTAGTTTTGTAATCCCCTAATGGGTAATGATTTTGGGTTTTAGGAAATGTCTCTTCAATTGTGATGGGTGGTAAAGGTTAAATTTTGAAATAATTATTCATAGGAAGGTTATGCATGTAGCTCCATGTTCTCTACTTGAAATTAAAAGGTACTTTACCTCTCTCTTTTGCTCTATCTCTTTGTCTCTTCCTCTCTGTCTCTCTAGGTCCTCTCTCTTTTTCTCTATCTCTCTATGTCTCTCTCCATATTTATCTCTCTAGGTCTCTCTATATATCTTTGTCTCCCTCTCTATCTCTCCATTCCTTTTTATCTCTAGATGTCTCTATTTCCCTATCACACACTTTCTCTCTAAGATTTCTCACTCTACCTCTCTTTATTTCTCTATCTCTTTCTCTCATCCTCACTCTTTCTCTCTCCTGTTCTTTCCCTCTTTCTTTATTCCTCTCTATCAATCTCCCTCTTTCTCTTTATAAGTCTCTCTCTCTAATTTTATCTCTATATCTCTGTGTCTCCCTTTCTATCTTTGTATTTCTCTTTATATGTCTCCCTCTTTCTACCCCTCCATCTCTCTACCTCTCCCTCTCTCTCCATACCACTGTGTTTCTATATCTCACTATCTATATCTCTTTCTCTCTTTCTTTTTATCTCTATATCTCTCTACCCCCTTTCTCTATGTCCCCACTCTATCTCATATATTTATCTTTCTCCCACTCTATTTTTCTCTCTATTCCTCTCTCTATATCTCTTTCTCTATTTCCCTCTATATCCTTATCTCTATCTCTGTCTCCTCTATCTCTCTTTCTATATTCCTCTCTATTGATCCCCCTCTAGGTCTATCTCCATCTCTCCATCTCTATCTATCTCTTTCTATGTTTTCTCTATCTTTCTTTCCCTCCATATTACTTATCTATATTCTTCTCTCCATCAATCTCCCTATCTCTAAGTTTATCTCTATATCTTTATGTCTCCCATTCTATCTCTTTATTTATCTTTATATGTATCCCTCTTTCTACCCCTCCATCTCTCTACCTCTCTCTCCCTCTCTCTCCATACTCCTTTGTCTCTATATATCTCTATCTCTTTCTCTCTTTGCCTTTATCTCTATATCTCTCTACTTCCTTTCTCTTTGTCCTCCCTCTCTCTATCTCATATCTCTATCTTTCTCCCACTCTATTTTTCTCTCTATTCCTCTCTCTATATCTCTTTCCCTCTATATCCCTTATCTCTATCTCTATCTCCTCTATCTCTCTTTCTATATTCCTCTCTATTGATCTCCATCTCTCCCTCTCTCTATCTCTTTCTCTCTTTTCTCTATCTTTCTTTCCCTCTATATCACTTATCTATATTCTTCTCTCCATTGATCTCCCTCTCTATATCTCTCTCACTATCTATCCCTCTGTCCTTATCTCTCTCTCCCTCTCTATCTCTATATCACTCTTTCCCTCTATATCACTTATCTCTATTCCTCTCCATCAATCTCCCTCCCTCTATTTCCCTATCTATCTCTCTCCCCCTTTTATCTCTTATCTCTATCTCTATTTCTCTATTCCTCTCTCTACCAATATCCCTCTCTTTATATCTTTATCTCTCCCTCTCGCAACTGGTCTCTCCCTCTTTATCTTTGTATCACTTTACCTCTCTCTATATCTCTTTGTCTTCTTCTCTCTCTATCTCTCCTCGTGTCTCCCCCCTCTCTCTCCCTCTCTATCTTTGTATCACTCTACCTCTCTCTATATCTCTTTGTCTCCTCTCTTTATCTCCTATCTATGTCTCTTTCTATATCTCTATGTTTCTCTATCTTCCTCTTTCTCCCTTTCTACTCCTCTCCATCTGAGCTCTTTGTCTCTTTCTCTATATCTTTCTCTTCTCCATCTCTCTTCCTCTCTTCCTATCTTCCTCTCTCTCTCTCTCTCTCTCTCTGTATATATATATATATCTTTCCCTTTCTATCTCTCTTTCTCCACCTCTCTATCTTTGTATTTCCCTCCCCCTTCTATCTCAAAAACTTCCTCTCTAAGATTTCTCTCTCCCCATGTTTCTCTCTTTGAGATTTCTCACTAGATAACTCTCTCTCTCTCTCTCTCTCTCTATATATATATATATATATATTTGTCTTTCTATATCTTCATTTCTCTCTATCTCTATCTCTCTCCCTTTTTATCTCTTTACCTCTCTCTGCATTTGTCTCCATATTTGGATCTCTCTCTCTCTCACCCTCACTTCTTCCTCGTTCTTTCTTTGTTTCTCTATCTATATCTCTTTCCCTTTCTCTATTCCTTTCTCTATCCACATAACATCTTGAGAGTAAATTGATTAAGGTAGAAGATATGTAGAATTTAACAAAAGAAAGACTTGATGAAATGATTAATTCAATTAGAGGTTTTGATCTGATAATAGGTGGAAGCCCTAATAATAATTTAATAGGAAATAATATCTCTCTACATATGTTTCTCTCTCTTTTCTCTATCTCTGTATATCTACCTCTCTCCTTTCTATTTATCTTTATCTCTCCCCATCTCTTTATTCTTTTTATCTCTCTCTATCTCTATTTCCATATCACACACTTCCTCTCTGTAAGATTTCTCTCTCCCTATGTTTCTCTCTCCTCTCTCTAAGATTTCTCACTCTACCTCTGTCTTCTCTTTTGCTCTATCTCTTTCTCTCTTCCTCTCTCTTTTGCTCTATCTCCCCCTCCCTCTCTCTTTCTCTATCTTTATACCTCTCTCTCTGTTTCTTTATCTCTCTCCCCTTCTCTATTCCTCTTCTCTCTCCACATAACATCTTAAGGGTAAATTCATTAATGTGGAAGATATGTAGAGTTTGACAAAAAAAAGACTTGATGAAATGATTAATTCAATTGGAAGTTTTGATTTGATAATAGGTGGAATCTCCTATAATAATTTAATAGGAAACAACAATATCTCTCTACATATGTTTCTCTCTCTCTTCTCTCTCTGTCTCTCTACTTGTCTCCTTTTCTATTTCTCTTTATCTATGTTTGTCTCCATCTCTGTCTCCCCTTCTCTCTCGCACACTTCCTCTCTATGAGATCTTTAATCTCTAGATCTATCTTAGTATATATATGGTTTCATGATTGTATGCATCATAATTCCATATCATATCAATCTTACATGGTCGAGCATGCTTGTTTGAGTAATGGGTGTCAACTTGGTCACATCTTCATTATTGGATTATATGTATCATGATTCCATTTTACACACAACTTTTACAATGATTCATTCCTACATGTGTTGTGGGAGATGTATTAGTCAAAACTCCATAATTTCCTCATGCATTGTGATTCCTTTTCATACCCCATTCCATGCATGCAATTGCATAGAGGTTTCACTCATTTTATTTACATTTTTGTGAAGCCAAATTCTCCAAACCCTTCCAAAGAATTTTCCATAGGGTTTGACCTTCTTCCCATCTCTAATTTTTGTAAGTTTTAGATTAGATCCAAAATTTGTAGGTCATCTTTCTTCTATTCATAGTGATTTGACCTCACTACTGATTATTTTACTATGGATTTTTGCCAACCCTTGTCCTTAGCTTATATTGAAACATGTCTTAAGGTTTTCAATGTATTTTACAAATTTTTACCTCAAATCCATTGATCCTTGATGACATAATATTCATTTACCATAAGGATGAAAATACATGGATGCAATGATATTTCATTGTGTATATGACTTTTCATCTTTCACGAAGCTTGGTATTGCCTTCCCTTCTACTTGAGATGGATTTACTTCACTTGCCCATCAACTTTATATTGATTATCCCTCTCCTATATCACTAAGTGATGATGGTGTTCTTAATGTCAGCTATAATCTGATTAGCAATAAGCCTAATGTTGATGATTCATCTTTTATATCTACTAATAGCAATTATCCCTTAAGTACTTCATTTCTTTTCGTGCTATATAAGCATTCATAAAAACAAATATAAAATTAGTAAGAATATATTACCTTATATCATATAAAATTAAAACTTTACTATGTCAATTTAGGTGGGTGGAATATAAAGATGTGTTTTGTTGGTGTGGTCAAATTCCCTAACATTTAAATATACAACTTTACCATGGTTTCATAAATGTATGCATCATAATTCCATATATGGTTTTAAATAATAAATGTATTTTTAATTAAAATATACAACTTTACAATATAATATTATATTGACTTACATTATTAAAAAGAAAAAAACATAATAATAAATATAATTTTAATATAGATTTTTTATATATAAAATAAATAACATAATATATTATAAAATGATATACCTTATTTTATATTATTTCATGTATATTTTCTTTGTGATACCTTAAATATACAACTTTACCATGGTTTCATAAATGTATGCATCATAATTCCATTTATGGTTTTAAATAATAAATGTATTTTTAATTAAAATATACAACTTTACAATATAACATTATATTGACTTACATTATTAAAAAGAAAAAACATAATAATAAATATAATTTGAATATATATTTTTTATATATAAAATAAATAACATAATATATTATAAAATGATATACCTTATTTTATATTATTTCATGTATATTTTCTTTGTGATACCTTAAATATACAACTTTACCATGGTTTCATAAATGTATGCATCATAATTCCATATATGGTTTTAAATAATAAATGTATTTGTAATTAAAATATACAACTTTACAATATAATATTATATTGACTTACATTATTAAAAAGAAAAAAACATAATAATAAATATAATTTTAATATAGATTTTTTATATATAAAATAAATAACATAATATATTATAAAATAATATACCTTATTTTATATTATTTCATATATATTTTCTTTATGATACCTTTTTATACAATATTATAAAATAAGATTATATATCATATAAAATATAATTTAATAATGCACATTTAAATTATTTAATACTATATATTTATTTTAATATGCGGTAAATTTGGCTCCTCCCCTCTCTACCTATCACTCAACTTTTAAATCTTATTTTATAAAACCTCCACTAAAATAGGAGACTAATGTGACCACATGAATAGTGTAAAGGAGTATGCTTAAATTTATTTTAAAAATCCAAAAGCTTTTAAAAAAAGTAGTGCATTGTAAACCTTGCCATTCAAACTAATATGACACAATCATTCTCCTCAACGAGATGCCCAATGCCACGAGGTCGGGAAAAAGAATAGATTTCCTCCGCAGTCACTGCAATGACAAAATGCAGAGCTGGAAAAAATAAAATGATGAATAAGCATGAGAAAACGACAAAAATACCATGAACGAAAAAATGGTCAGAAAAATGGCAAGGAAACCGACCAACAGGAAATGATGAAACAAATTGAACGGCGATGATGATTTTCATCATCTTGCACTTTCTATGGACGAATCTCAATGTTTGATTTAACACGCCAGGCTGGTTCACCTCATAGAGGGAATGCCTTCGGCGTAATTATTACCAACACCTAACCATGATTCTCAAATGTTGTATTCAAATAATCAGTATCCAATCCTAGAGCTTTGGAAATTGTAACGAGCAATCTCAAAATCAGTGATCTTATTTGTCTAGCATACTTCCCTGCATACTCTCTGAAAAAATAGAGAAAAGGGTTATGCTCCTTTTCTTCAATCGGTAACGAAATTTTGTGAGGGATTGAATTTTCTTTCTTTATTTTTTATTTTATTGATAATTTTTTGTTTATATGGGGAGCCTTAGGTTTAAATTCCAACAAAGGGGTATGTCTATAGTTAAATTCATCCAACAGATGAACAACCAAAATTGGACAGCATTTATACACTCCATCTCTTTCCATTAATCCACACTGATCGGATTGCAAGGTGCAAAAAGGTTTTTTCTCTTGCAATAGCCGCTGGGAACCATACACTAGATAAATAATTCCAAATTTGCTTGGATTCACCCAAATTTCATGCGAAAAGATTGCCCTAGTCGATGACTGTGCACTCAGAGCTCTATGAAATGAACTCTAAGCACTCTGGATTGAATCTACACCTTTCACTTATCCAAATGTGCATATTTCATTAATGATTGTGTTGTGTACACTTAAAGAAACCAAATTTCGCATTGATCCATGAAAGCCTGTAAGTCTACCCGCTATAATGATGCTGGCAGGATTCATCAATATCACCGCAACCAACGGATAGGATGACTGCAGTGGTCGTCCTGTACCCATTGGCAAACCTGGTCCCTTGGATGGCATCCTACGTGCATACAAAGCTCAACTCCTTTCAGAGTTAAACGCTGATAGGCATTTCACTACGGAGCAAGTTGAGTTCCATATAGTGGTAGGTGTCCATCAAATGGCTTTGGTTGTCTTGCAGGTACAGGGTGACCATTGAAATGATCTTGACCGTTCACCTATGAGATAAATATCTATAGGGATTTTTCTTACAATCTTTCGTGCCTAGAGTGGAGATTAGTTTCTTGGTCATCACGTTAAACATCAATGTTGGAGTAAAAACATACAATCAACTTGTATGGTCGTGTAGTTAACGCTTCTAACAAGCAAAGCAGAGAGGAAGATCTTGGAAGCAGAGAACCTATTGTGCAAATTGAGTTGCTGGATATGTACGTGGTGGGCTAAAAAACCATCTAAAGCCATGTTGGAAGTTCACAACCCTGTGCGAAAAGAAGGATGTAAGGGTGCTCAAGATAGCTCCTAAGGCTATGAATCTCATACTGAAGACTCAACTGGATCAGTACATTTGCATTTAGTGATGGATCTACGTGGAGATTGCTCAACTAGATCTTCAAAGAAGTTGGTGGAGATTGGATGGCCATGATTGTAGCGATAGGTACAGTGCTTATCTTGGTTGGAGACTATTTGGTAGGGGAAATCAGTTGCTTGCTCCATTGACCTATGTTGTTAATGCTTCTATCAGCTAAACTTTTGACTCTAGAAAGCCTAAAATGCTTAGTCTTTTGTTGTTAGGTATTGTTTCAACTCTACCTATTTCCATTAGCAGATCTGCTCAACTGTTTAGATGTTGTTTTGAAAAGTGACTCTTCCTCTTAGGCATCGCATAAGGCCCCCAAAATTTCTTTTATACACAATAAAATATCATCTGCATAGAGCATTATAGATGCGAGAGAGGTTAATGACTGAAGATTTTTTGAAGATTTATTGAAAGGTAAGTTTTTCATTTTATGGTTTATTTTTGCCTATACTTCTGCTTTAAGTCTCAGTTGATGAAACTCGTGCCCCTCAGAAGTCCTGTTCTTCAGGTCATTAAACCAACGGCATATTCACACTTCTGCATGGGAGAAAACATGAAGGAGGTCTCGGCCAAACTGTAGCGCATGTGGGAGTTGGGGCTCAAAGGAATTCTTGATTACAGTCTTGAAGACAACTGATAATGCTTCCTACAACCAAATCCTTCAAGAGTTTTTGAATATAGTTTAGACCACAGTTCGACTCCCTACCGGTTTGGTAAGAATTATTTAGTTTTCTTTCTAAAATTATTGAGATTTTTGGCTAAATTTCGTAGGTTATTTTCTTGAATATGCTTTTTGGCTAAATTTTGTAATCTATTTTCTTGAATATGCTTTTGGCTAAACTTTGTATTTACAGTTTGGTGGTTGCTTAAATATGGTGCTGTGAGATTGTGCAGCCTACGGCTCTCAAACCCAAATTTTCATTTATATTGATTGGATTCTCTCTCTCTTTACTTTAATTCTGCACACTACGGTAGCTTTAATATTTTCATAACATTACTTGTTTCATGTACAAATATATGAGTTTCAACTAAATCAGGCATGGATAGATTCTAAATAAAACGGTTTTTCCTATCAGGTTTTTATTTCTGTATAGCTATGTTAGCCTAATACTAAGCAATCCCATTTTGCAAGATTTTTTATCTTTTATTTTTCTCTTAAGTCTGGACTCTAGTTGGTGAATTCGAAGTTGCATGCAAAAGAGCTCACCTCAGTTTGATCTGTTAGTATATGGTTAGATAGGTAGGAATTCAATTAGTGAGAAGTTGGATTTCAAAGAGGCCATCAGAGTTCAATTAGTGAGAAAGTTGGGTTTAAAACAACCCACTATGGTTTTTTTTAATGCTGGGTAGTGTGATGGTTGTTTTGGTTGGAACAAAATTAGGTTAGTGATTTTTTTTTTGGCCATAAAGTTGTTTTATCAACGATTATAATATCCTCAAGCAGTGTAAGCATGTTTCACGATGTTTAATTCAATTCCAAACATATTCCTTTAATATTATGACCAATATTTGAGCTGTAGATTTCTGTGAGGATAAACAGTCTGACCATCCTGACCATTCTGGTTCAGTCTTGTAACAACTGAGGAAATATGTTTCTCACTTTGAAGAATTACTTTCTTATTTTTACCTTGTATAATGCTTCAGGATTTCAGCACCATATGCTTGGTAAGCTGCTAAAATGTTTTGCTGATGATTTTTAAACTGTTCTGTTTGCTACTAGGGAGAGAAGCTAAGGAAATGGTTTGGAGCTACTTCATATATAGAGTTGAACTCAAAGATCTAGCAGGAAATGAAGCTGAAACCTATATCATCATTGTTCTTCCTATATTTGTTAATATGTTGACTACTTAAGCAGTATTAAAGTTTGGCTCTCAGCTGTTCAATTTCAAATTCAGTGTGTGTTTATGATTGATACTATTCTTGATATGGACGACTTTTAAATATGTAATTATCTTTATTTGCAGAATATTGAAGCCATCTTTGATTCAACAATCGAGGTTGGATAAGGTTTGAATTGTCTAGTTCGATTGATTACCTTGTGATTGTCTAAATGTCTATTTTGGTCATTGAAGTTGTCATTATCCAATTCTACAAGCATTCACTTCAATATACGCTATTATGTTATTAGTCTAGATGTCACTTAAATTCCTACGTTGGGAGGTTTTATTGCTTGAATTGCATAGCTAGAGAGACTAACTTGAGCTTATCCATGTGTGTTTTGGTTATGATAGTTGGCATTACCCAGATTTGCAAACATTCATTGCATTATCCAGATTTACAAACAATCATTGAGCATTTTTTTATGGTATTGGTTAGGTCTATATTGCACTTGCAAATTTAATTTGGTGTGGAATTAGCTATTATGTTTTATCCAAAACTAGCTCATTCAATTAGTTGATTATTCTATAGGCCATTTATGTCATCATTTGAGAGCACAAAATCTTCATTTGAAAAATGATGGCATTTAGGAATACCTCTACATGTTGTTGTAGTACATGACATGCTATTTGGCTTAATTAATAACTTATTATATATGACAAGGTATATTTATAAACTGTTATGCTTATATACCTGTCTCCTAACTTACAATTAACCCAACTACTCTGCAATGAGAGGATTCACCTTGAACCCCCCCTCTTAATCCCTCTTAATTTCAGCATTGTGGAACAATGGCACCAAAGTATGTGTGGTTTCTTAGAAACAATTGATTAATGACAGTTTGCAAATAGGATGCATATTTCAATGTTATATATTTAGGGATCCACTATTCGAGATCAACTCAACAATGGGTTTAACAAAACAATTGAGACCTCACTAAATAAACATTATTGGAAACCAACCTTGATTGGTAAAATAAAATTGCACATAATATGTTAAGCCACATACTTGCTTTCTAATTTCTTTGTTGAACATACTTTGCATGGTTTTCCCTTCAGGTTTGATGGCATATGAAAAATCTAAGTTTGCTATCATGTGAACTTACCATCACTCCTTACATGATGGAAGATATTTTCTCATACTCAAATTGCGAATGTTTAGGTTATAATCTCATGTTTAGAGTGATTGATAAGATGATCAAGACAAAACATAATAATATAATCTCATGAAAAAAATTATCCAACCCTAGGAAGCAACAAAGCAAATAGACCTACTGTGGAGTTTGGCTTCACACTTTTTAATCATGTTTTACATGGGATTCTTTCATTTCCATTAAAAATAGAATCGTACATAGACAACTACTATCTAGATGCATTCAACAAAAGCTGTTGATCACCCTTAGGTCCAAGTTTTGTTTGCTGCATTCAACTGAGATTTAGTTGAATGTTTCAAAGATCTAAGTTGATTTCTTTCTTTATTAAAACCTCATTGAAGTTGCACTACCTTATATTATTCTCTGTTATTTGTGTTTTGAGATTTCAGTTACTTACTAAAACCTCATTACTTACAATTTTTTAAAGGATTATCATATTACATTGGATGGGTATTTTTTTATTGTTTTTAAACTTAGTTCTTTTTTTTATCCAATTAAAATGACTTCTTAAAGAGTGGAACACACTCTACACTTTCACATGATGTTGTCTATGCAATTCCTGCACATGTCAGAGTTACATACATATTATTTTGAAGGTTTAAGCATTTGTTACAAGAGAAGAATGTCCATGTAACTTTTATTTTGCAACTCCAACACATCTTTGGGGACTATTGTTTACAAGCTACGGGTTCAAGTAAGTGAGTTTTGAGACTACCTCAAGAGCTCATCCTCTTCTTGAGATCAAAAGTAACTTGGGGAAACCACATTAATAGGAACAATATCTATTGCAAAAAAAATCTTCTAGGCCTCCTAGGAACTTGGTGGTCACTCCATCATCTTCATTGGTGATTTGGGCCAACAAGCCCCTATAAAAGGCATACATATATATGTTGAGGCATCTTATGGGACAAAATTTTGGCATGACTTCCAAACAATTGTTACATTTTAAACACAACACAATTGTTACATAGAATGATGTCTTTCATCACAAGGTGGCGAACCATTCCAACTTGAATTTCATAGCCTTCTTGTTAATATAAAAGTTGTAGAGCCAAAACTTTCTAAATTGGACGTACTTGCAACACAATACTTCTTTTCTTACCAATGTAGAGCAAGTTAACATTGATGCTTGTCATATGTAACTCCACAACAACTACATTGTTGCTACATGTTCTCCCTTTAAAGTCTAGTTTCAATCAATTAAAATACATTGATATAAAATTTGTAAACACCAAAAACTAAGTCATATTATTTTCTACATTGGATTGAGTGGGGTATGGTAGATAAGTAAGATTCATTACATCACCTAAAACTTGCACCTAAAGATTATAATCTAATCATGTTTATTCTATTAGTTATCTCCTTGTGAAAATTGCACCCTCATGTAAATTTTGTTGTGCAAACTTTACCACCAATCATTTCTTCTTCCAAATTTTTGCATTCCATGGGAAAATTGGCTTTTAAATATTGCTCTTCTCCTTCTAAAATGGCAACACTTCTCCAAAAGATCTATCGGTGTGCCCATTGCACATTTTGTGTGATTGCTAGTTCTATTCAATGTGGCAGAGTCTGCATTGAAACTGAGTGTTGTTCCAAATTTGACCTGTGTAATAACAACATGCAGGTAAAGTTTAAGAGGAGAGAGGATTTGCATTTAAAGTAAATTTTAAACAATCATTCTATTTTCATTCTCTTGATCAAATTGATCAAATTTTACATGGGAGCTTAGGAAAGAATATTTATTTGACCTTGTTTAAATTGAAAGGGGTTGAATGATTTGAAATCTCGGTTTGTTTGAAAATGTGTTGCAGAGTAAGAGTGAGATTGAATAGTATTATGTAGTCACAATATTTGAAAGCACTTGCTTTCACCTACAGTTGGCAAATGTGAATGTAGGTTATCTTTTGGGTGTGCAAATGCCCCCCTCTTTAATGCATTCAGTGTTGTGTCTATTCGCCTACATGCACAATAAATGTCAATTTCAAATCTATAGTCAAGGAAAAGCAGATCTATTAAACAATATTTATCATCTTTTGCTCTAAGATGGCATATCAGCCTCTGGCCAATAAATGTCAATTTCAAGTCTATGGCCAGTTTGAATTATCAAATGCAATAAAATATCAGCGAAACTTTCTTTTCAGTCGTGGTCAGCTAGCTCAGTAATAAATGCCCAGTCTCCATCTTCCTAACTGACTTTAATATTGCTAAGTTTTCAAACTCAGAAATGTGCCACTACTTAAATATCATCCACTTCAATGGTCAAACATCCAATAACAATTTTGCACCTCATTCACAATAAAAAGTGGTAAATATTTATCCTATTTTTTATTGGCCAAAATTGACCTTTGACTGTTGAAGTGGATGATATTTAAATGTTTACCACTTTTTGTTGTGAATGAGATGTAAAATTGCTATTGGTTGTTTGACTATTGAAGTGGATGATATTTAAGTAGAGTGAAATGTGCCAAGTATTTTTAAAGATTAGAAGTAAAAAAAATAATGTGCCGGTTGGATCTTGTCACAAAGAAAATACGAAGACAACCTCACTCGCCCCTAGTAGCTGCAACACGTGGAAGAGCTTATCCTTTTTTACGATGGGGCGGGCACGTTGACGTGCCGGCTCTTTACCCCGAGATGGCGTTTATAATCAATGGAAATCTGTGGAATTGTGTTGTAGTTCTGTACTCATCGGCGAATACTTCACACAAAGGTTGCAGTCGAATTCAATGTATAAGAAAGATGATGAATAGTTTTGAGAAACCTCATGTGGTCGCAGTGCCGTTTCCTGCACTAGGTCATGCCATCCCTTTACTCGACTTTTCTAACCTTGCTTGCCTCCTATGGTCTCTCCATCACTTGTCTCACCACTGTGCTAATGTCCCTCGTCTGAAACTCCAAATGGCATATGCTTTTTCCTCCAGCTTCGATATTTGCCTCCTAGTCCTTCCTACGCCGCTAGTTGAGGGGCTACTCGAAGGAGTGGAAAGCTTCGACCAAGTTGCTCCCGAGCATTGTGGTCTAATTTATGATCTGGTCGCTAAGCTCGAACAGCCTTTTAACTGTTGGCTTGAAGCCCAAGTTGAAGGGAGTGATCCTCCTGTTTGTATTATGCATGATGTACTTCTAGGATGGAGTATGGAGGTACCCCAAGCGAAGAATATCGCCAGGGTGGCATTCAATACATACAGCGCATTCGCACAGACTCTTCTACATTCTGCATGGTTTTCAGCCTCGCACAACACACTGGAGAAAGAAGGCGATAGTCTTGTGATGAGTTTGGATCTCCCCAGTCCTTTAAGTTTAAAGAAGCACGAAATGGACCCCATGTTGTTCGAACCCTACATGATGGAGGTGCTAGCCCGGCTAGGCTCAGTCGATCAAGGATGGGGAATGTTAGTCAACACGTTTGAGCAGCTGGAGCCTGAATATCTCCAACAATTGAGAAATCTAACAGGGAAGAAGGTGTGGTCTATAGGCCCAGTACTTCCACCCAGGTGTCTAGGCGGCGCAGTGAAAGTTAGCGCCCGAGGTAAAATGGCGGACATTACCGAAGAGGAGGTGCTGCAATGGTTGGATTCTCAAAGCTCTTGTTCAGTTGCTTATATTTCGTTTGGAAGCTAGATATTCTTAACAGAAGAACGAAGCAAGGCCTTGGCTAGTGGTCTAGAAGCCAGCGAACAACCCTTCATCTGGGCTATCAAAGTGTCCCCAAAGGTCAAATCCAAGACATCAGACACGCCATTAGATCTGCCTCGCACATATCTTCCCGAGGGCTTCCAAGAGCGAACGAAGAATAGAGGGTTGGTCATATGGGGTTGGGTGCCACAACTTGTTATTCTCTCTCACCCATCTGTAGGCGCTTTCATGAGCCACTACGGATGGAATTCTATGCTTGAAAGCATATCTCTAGGAGTCGCATTAATCACGTGGCCCATGCTTGCAGATCAACACTTCAATTCTAAACTAGCCGTGGAGTCCGGCATTTGAATCCAAGTGTGTGAGCACGGTACTGGAATTCCAGACAAGCAACGGGTGAAGGAGGGTTTAACACTTGTTTTGAGTAAATACGAGGGGAAACAGATGAGAAGAGAGGCAGAAAAGTTGAAGGACATGGCAAGAAAGACTGTTGCATCTGGAGGATCTTCAAACGCCAACTTACAAGATTTTGTGAGTGACATTCATAAGTTGGAGATGGCAAGAACTGCTGCTGCATGTGGACGATCTTGGCAAGCTCTAATAGATGATTGTGTTCTTAACATCGTCTAAAATTTAGCATGTTTCACGGCAAGGATATTCACTCTAATAAAATTGAAATTCAATTAATTACGCCAAGAGGCTTTCCTACAGTGACTACAGGGTAAGTTGAAGAGCTCAAAGATTCCTTAGATTCCGTAAAGTTTTATAAGATTCCAATGTAAAAAATGAAAAAAAAAAAATGATTCCACTCTTAAAAAAACTTAAAAAAAATTTATAATGCGTAGAGTTTAAAATTAATAATGTTGTGAGTTGCAAATTAATGGAGAGCACTCTTTCAATTTATGATGTTGTGACACTCTAAAAAGAACAAAAAATGTATTTAAAACATATTTAAAAAATAATAATACACTTATTGAGATTAATAATCTATAATTATATTTTAAGTAATTGCTTTAAAGTTGTTACTAGATTTAATTTTAATTTATTTATTTATTTTATTGATAATTTTTGGTCAGTTTCCTTGTAAATTAGTAATTAAATAATAATCATAGTGCTTTATTTTATGGATTTGATTAATTGTTTTCTTTTGTTTAATTTTATTTCATTAGTAACTTAAATTAATAGAATTATTTTTTTTTAACTAATCATTTATTTATTTGAGTAAATGGTATTTATTAAATTTTGCAAAAAATGTGGAATAAATAAAGTTACTAGTTAAACACAAAGTATAAAAAGACAATTTATTTTATTAAAATTTGTTTTATTTCAGATTTAGTGGATTGCCAAAACCTCCAAACCTTACAAAACAAAAATATTTAAAAAATCAAATACCCAAAAGCATTGACTATAACCCACAAAATCTCAATAGAAACTTAGCACAAAAAAACGAGCAAAGGGGAAAAACCATGAGAAGATTGAAATTTGTACATCCTCTCCTACATTGGTCAAAGCAATTAAGAGAAAATAAAAAGATAAAGAAGATAGAAAAAAATTTATGCTATGTTTTATCATTTTAGCAAGTTTAAAATAGTAATAGTAAATTGCTTTATTAACTCCTAAAATGTAGCCAACTTGGCCTTTTAGTGGAGTTAAGATGTTTTATTATTATTGTTTTTAAATTTGAAATGTTGCCCTTTATTATGTTGAACTCATAGTGGTATATGATTAAGTTTAGAAATGAATATTTCTTTAAGTTTAATTTTCATTATTATTATTATTTCCATGATTTATTTTAGTTTAAAGTTTTTATTAAATTTTAGTGTAAGTGAGCTTTTGATTTTATTTATTATGTTCTATTAAAGTAGGAGTAATGGATTTAATTATTGTATTAAATGAGTTTGTTTATAATCTTAAAATGCCATAAAGGAATCCATTTAATTATAGGATCTATTTATAATTAAATCTTTTAGTTATAATAAGGGTTAGGGTTAGGTTCATAATTAGAATTAAGGTTAGGGTTAGCCTAAAAATTAGGGTTAAAGCTAAAATTAGAGTTAGAAATAGGCTTAGGGTTAGTGTTAGAATTAGAGTTAGGTTTAGGATTAGAGTTATAATTACGGTTACAATTAGGTTTAAGGTTAGTACTAGGGTTAGGGTTAGGGTTTGAATCATGGTCAGCATTAGGGTTAGGGTTAGGGTTAAAATTAGAGCTATGTTTACGATTATAGTTAAAAATAAAGTGAGAATTAGAATGAGAATCAGGGTCAAAAGTAGGGTTATAATAAGGGTTAGGGTTAGGCTTCAGATCAGTGTTAGAATTAATTTTATGAACAAAATTAGGGTTAGAATTATGAATCAAATCAATGTTAGAATCAAGTTTATGGTGAGGGTTAGAATTATGAATAGCATTAGGGTTAGAATTATGAATAGAATTAAGGTTAAGTAGATCTAGGGGTAGAATTAGGGTTAGGGTTAGAATTGCTATCAGGATTAACATTAGGATTAGGGTTATAGTTACAATTTTAGTTTAAATTAGAGGTTAGGGCTACAATTAGGGTTAGGGTTTAGGTTCAATTTAGAATTAGGGTTACAAATAAGATTAGTTTTAGGCTTGGTGATAGAATTAGGCTTTGGGTTAGAATTATGGTTAGAATTAGGGTTATTGTTAGGGTTAGAATTATGGTTAGAATTAGAGTTAGGGTTAGCATTACTATTAGGATTAAGGTTAGGGTTACAACTATGGCTAGAATTAGGGTTGGGGTTAGGATTACAATTAGGGATAGATCTAGAAATTAACTAGATCTAGGGATAGAATTAGGGTTAGGGTTAGAATTAAGGTTAGGAATACAATTAGTGTTATTATTAGGGTTAGAATTATCATTAAAATTAATGTTACAATTAGGGTTAGGGTTAGGGTTAGGGTTATGGTTACTGTTAGAATTAGTGTTAGGGTTTAGGTTAGAATTAGGGTTATAGTTGGCTTGAATGTTAGGGTTAGGTTTAGGGTTGGGTTAGAATTATGTTTTGGTTAGGATCAAGGTTAGAATTATACATAGAATTATGGTTAGTATTAGGGATACAATTAAGGTTAGGGTTACATTTACATTTAGGGATAGCATTAGATTTATGGTTACAAATATAATTAATGAAAAATAGGGTTAGGATTAAGGACAAAATTAAGATTATCAATACAATTATGGTTAGAGATAGAATTAGGGTTTGGGTTAGAATTAGGGTTAAGTAGATCTAGGGGTAGAAATAGGGTTAGGGGTACAATTAGGGTTAGGGTTAGAGTTAAGGTTATTGTTAGGGTTAGAATTATGATTAGAATTAGGGTTATAACCTCGAGCTTAACTATATTCATAAACAAAACCCTATTCTAATCTAACCTTGGTTCTAACCCTAACCCAAATCCTAATTGTAATCATAACCCTCAATCTAACCCTAATTCTAATTCTAACCATAATCAGATGATTACACTTAGCATTGATTTATAAGCCTAAACCTATATCTAACCCTATTTATAAGCCTTATATCCTAAACCATTCCCTAAACAAAACCATCATTCTAAATCTAACCTTCATTTGAGCCTTAATTTGTTAAGGTTCAAATGAGGGTTAGATTTAGAATTATGGGTTAAGACCTTTACAATTAGGGTTAGTTTAATATAAAATATGTTGAGATTTAATATATTATAATATATAATTATTATTATTATTATTATATAATATATTATAATAATATATCTAACATATGTTATAATATTATATTATATAATAATAATTCTTAATAAGGTATATAATATAGTTAGAATTATGCTTGCCACTCTAGATGCTACTAGTATACCTATATTTTAAAAAATATATCTAAAGTACACTAAGAGATATCCTTCTCGAGGTGCCTATTTCTACCTATGTGTAGTAAATTGATTAAAAAAATAGGCATCTCAAGAAGGATATCTCTCAGCATACTTTAGATATTTTTTTAAAAATATAGGTATACTAGTTAAATATTATAGTTAAATAAGCATTGAGTAAGTTGGATACACAATACGATCATTTTAGTATATCCATTTTATTTGAAATTTGATTTATTATTACACGATTAAGAAATAGTAGGAATAAAAAAATTATATTTTCCTTTTCTAATAGATTTTATATGCTCTATATTTGATGAACTTAGCTTTGGGTGAAATCTATTTGAGAGCCATAATGGAAGTAGTTGATACCACTTTAGAAGTTGAAGAAGCTCTAACAAGATCTTATGGCTTCGACTCTCCATGACTAAAAGTGGGCCTCAAAATTAACTTGCACCTAGCAATTCCTATCTTTTCTCACACCTTCACCTACATATGAATTTTCAAGGACTTATGTCTTATCATCATCTTTTTTCTTCAACTTATTATTTTTCATTTACTTATTAGTAGTAAATGTCCTCAAGCAATGTATTGTTGCATTTGTTTAACTCAATTTGTTCATTAAAATAAACAATAGAAACCAATCAAAATTAATATTTTAATGTTATTATAATGTTTAAATATAATTCCTATTATTTAAGGGAACAATAATATAATTTCTATTGATAGTGTTCTTGTTTGCATGTTTTTACATGTGAATACATTGGAACAAAATCATTCCCCTACTTGAAAGGGTATTATCCACAAGAGTCTTCAATGCGAGATTATGGGTTTCAAAAGTACTTGAATGACTCAATAGGTGAGTGTTTTAGATGTTATGCTCTAACAAAATCCTACTGAAGAATCACTAGTCATAGGCCATTGTTATCAAGAGTTTGTTTATAAGCTATTCATGAGTACATTTGGTTATGAAACATCTTATTTTTAGTCTTTAATTTAATAAAATAATAAATTCAAGCTAATGCAATAGATGCATACATTCTTTATGACCCTAATTGTGAGAAGTATTATCATATGTGCAAGTAATGTAAATCAACAATAATTCATCCTCAATTACTATAATAGTATCAAATTTCAAATTTTCAAAATTGTAATTCAACACAATTCATCATTTGCACCAAAATTACCATGAAACCTTTGAAATTTAAAACATAAATTATTTCTAAACTAAACCTAATCTAATGAATGTAATATAAATTTGTAAAGGAGGTGACTAAGAAAAGGGAAAAAGGAATGAACCTATTGGTCTTGTTGTGTATAGGTAAAATTGAGATTATAATAAAGAGATCAAACAATGATAACAATAACATTCAATCCTATAACCTTCAAAAAATTGATCTAAATGATAACCAAATCAATGAATATGTGAATTAAAACAATGAATCTATCATCTAGATTGTATAGATCTCTTGATTCTTTGTGGATTGCTCAACGAATTGTGAAACCATGGTTGCAATCAAGCATATGTAGATAAGTGCTCAAAGATATGATGTGCTCAACGATGCAGTATAATGCTCAAAGTGTTGTATGGATGCCAAAAGCTTAAATGATTGAAGAGGATTTTTGATAGGATGAAGAGGGTATATATAGGTTTTAGGGTTGGATCGATCAATAGTGGAGATAAATCAATGAAATGGATGGTCAAGATAAATCAAGAGCTCATGATGAATGTGAACACACCATGTGTCATGAAAAAAAAGCTATTTTATTGAGTTAACTACTTGCTTGGATAAATATAGGATTTGATTTCATAAATTTAGAATGCTTTTTCCAATTTATGAGTTGATTGATAAAAACAATAATGATTATGCCAATTAACTCAATTTTAGATTTTCTTTTTGAAGTTCTAAAAATAAGACTGATTATGCACATAGAAGAAAATGATATTTTATAAAAATTTGAAAGATAATTAAAAATTAAATAAATAAATTTATTTAATTTGTTGTGCATGATTGAAACAAAAATAAAATATGAAGATTAGAATTAAATTAAACAAGTAAATTCATTTAATTTATTTTGCATGATAGAGGAATATAAATAAAATATTTAATTTTATTTATTTTTAGAAGATAAAGTCATCTTAAATAAATTTGAATAATTTATTTAAATTTTAGAGGAATAATTGATTAATTAAATAATTAAAATAATTTAATTGTAGATAAGAGGAAATTAAGATGATTAATTAATTAAATGATTAGATTTATTTAATTAATGTGGATTTTAAGATTGAAAGAGAATAATGTTTAATTAAATAATTAAAATTATTTAATTTGGAAGATAAAAGAGGAAATTAATGAGATTAATTAAATAAATAGAATTTATTCAATTAATGTTGGAATTAGGGGAATTGGAAGAAATTGATGAAATTAATTAAATAATCAAGTTATTTAATTAACGTTGGATGCAAGTGATGCAATGTGAAGGCCATTTTTAGGTGTTTACATTTTGCCCCTCTTTGAGATGGTGTTGTAAAGTAACATCACTTCAAAGAAGTTTAAAACAAAGTGTTTGATTTGAAGGAAGAAGATTGATTTAGTAGATCATGGTTTGAAAAAAAATTATTGGATTAGAGATGGTGATGCCCCAGTCACTCAAAGCAAGAGTGACAAGGAAAGATAATGGTAAGTTAATGGATAAGATGAATGATGATGATGATGATTATTCAAAAACAAACAAGGTATTGGCCCTGTCAAGTTGTAAACCAATGATTAATTGATGATGATTGATATGGATAGTGTTTGATTTCAGAAATGAAACACCTCATATAAGACACTTGGTTTGGTTTCGAGAGTGTGACAATATGTATAAGACAATTGATATGATTAATGGATTGGTTGATTGATTGATTGATTGATTTGGTTTATGATAAGATTAGGATCAAGACCAAAGGATGTGATTAGATAATTTGGATAGATCTATTAGCTAAATTAGTATGTGATTAAATTGAGGATATATTGATAATATGAATGATGATGCTAACAAGGATACCCCCTTGAGAGGACAATTGGATTCAAAGAACATGAGTGTGCTCTCAAAATGAAAATTTAGAGAGGAAGATGAAAACTTAGGAGATAGAGAGATGTAGATGAAAAGGTGAGATAAAAGATGGAAGATAAATGAAAATAGAAGAATTGATATCTGATTGATTGATCTTCATGAAAGCTATAGATTTTATTAGGATGTATGGGAGATTGATGGGTGGATGGATATGATGTTGCAATGGTTTTGCAATATTTATAAAGAGCAATCCTTATTTTGATATAGCATATGGATATTATGCACCAGGGTATAGAAGACCAAGGTGACTATGTATCTAATACATAGGACATTGAGTCTATAGATAAATGGTTTGAACTTATATCTACTAGACATAATAGAACCTTGTTGGATATGTGAATGAGCATTTAGCATTTAACATATATTAAAATTTATGCATATGAGGCCTTTATAGAACCTTAAATGACAAAGAATATTAATATGTAAGATGCTAGGTTGTAAGACACACATACAAGAAAAATATTAGCCATAGTGAGAGAATAAGCACATCCCACAAACACAACATACGAAAGCAATGACTATGCCCCAATCCATATTGCATCGCAACATACCAAGATATAGATAAATCAAGGTAGCTTTGAATAACCATTAGAAAGGAACAAAAGATAAACCAAAAAGAAAAAGAAATGACTGACAAAGTAAACACATAGCCAACATATTCTCTTTCCACAGAGGTTTCTCAAGGTAGATTGGCAGATAAAGCCTTATTGTAGGAAAGATATATCTGTTAAAGGTTGTTGATCTGATCTAGGATAGATGGATTGTTGTAGCAGATGTGGCAAGAGGTATGTGGGACAACATATGGCTTCATGAGTAGTTGTTTTGTTTCGGGTTTGCTAAGTACTTTATCTTTCAAAGGATGCATAGTTCAATTTTTGCTTGAGTTAGTCAAGTTGGGGTGATAAGATGGATTGTGATAAATGGAAGATGGGAGAGATGAAAGTGTTTGTGGATTAATATGGAGAAGGGTTTTGATTTATTTTCAAATTTTTGGAATACTTGATTTTTTTTTATTTTTTGGAAGTTTTATTCGGTGACATTGGATTGTATTTGGATAGCCTTAGTACTAGATACCAATGACAAGGGAACTTCATGGATAGGTAGACGGATGGGTGATAGTGGATAAAGGATGGAGTGATAGTGTAAGATGGATAGATAGATAGAAGGATGGATAGTTAGGTAGAAGGATGTGATCTCCAAGGACTAGGTCGCATAGGAATAACATGTCTAATTCAAGATATTAGACTTAGGATATAGCATGACAATGCTTAAAATGATAGGATTGGTAGGATGAGATATAACAAGAGGTATCCAAAGCTAGATTCAACATTGTGCCCCTATCTTTATCAAGATCAAAAGGAGGAAAGGAGGATGGAGTGGATCAATGAGATAGTATGTGGATATAATGGATAAGGAAGATATGATAGAAAAGTGATAGGATGGGTAGATGAGACAACATGCCCCCAAGTGCAAGGTACATAGACAATCAATCTACACATGACACCTATTTGCTAGGTGTTCATCATGGTACTTATCCAAGGCACCTGTTTGCCAAGTTTTCACCATTGGATGAAGGGATTTCTCTAAATACTATTTTGATCTTTTTTGACTTATTTGGATGGGATGGAGGATGAGAACTCAAGCGTTTGTTTCCAATAACAAAGTAGTATGTTAGCACTTTAATGCATGTTTGCACATGGACTATATCAGGTAGCATTACACGCATGGATGTTGGTAGATGTGGGAATATGGAAATGGAATGGATGGTGGATTATGATATGGATGATGGATGGAGATGGAAGGATAAATGGGTGATGGAGCAAAAGCATGGACCATAGAGGTGTGATGGGGGAAATATGTTGGATAAGGGATGTAAGATGGGGAGGAGGTATGTGGAAATGGCATGGAATTGTGGGGAACCAAGACCAATGGTTGCACACATCGTTATAGAGTTTGAAGTCTTTGACTAGGATGGGGAGTGGCGAGTAATGGGAATCGAGATAGGGAATTTGGAACCCATTGATTTAGGGATTTAGGAACCCAAATGGACTTAGGATTTACAAGATTTTTAATGGGGAGGTGGAATTTTGGAATTAGGGTATAGATTGAGATGTGGATGCTTTATTTGACTTAATAGCTTGTTGCTTGCGAAAGGAAGCAAGGTGTGTGAAAATTGCTTCCTACACTAATCTAAAGAGGAGAGAAGAGTGCAAATTCATTTTAACCTTTACAATTACAGAATGTTAAAAACAACAATGGAGATATTGTTGTAATACACATATACATAGAAATGAAGCAGAAGAGAGAGACACAAGATATACATGGGGAAAACCCTTATCGGGTGAAAAACCCCACTCCAAAATCTACACAATACATATTATCAAAACTGAAATGGTTTACAATACACTTGCTATGTAAGCTCTCAGAAATCTTTGACACTCATATTTGGAGACAAATTAGTAGCATAATAGTACTTGTCAATCACATAATACATCTCCTCTCAAATCACCTATTTAAATAGAAGTTTACAATGCAAAGATGAGCTTTCCTTGAGATGGGCGTCCAATATGGCATCATGGCCCAAAACCTATGCCTAAGGACACTTGTCCAACACTGCAACATGGTCATGACACTTGTCATAACACTCCATCCCAAAATGGTCACCTATTCCCAAGTTGGGCAATGACAGATGCTCTTACAACTCTTATGACCATCATAGAATCTGTCATACTGACATATCTTACAATTGTAAGAGAATCTATCATATGCAGACTATAAATAGCATATTTTCTTACAACATGTCATAACCTTCCTTGGGGTATCCAAAGATGTCTTCTTCTAAGATGCCTTGTGACACATGTCTTCACCTATCATAGAATCTTCCATTTACAACTCTTATGCATCATAGATTTGTCATAGGAATCTGTCATGACCATTTCGGTCAATATTCCCTTACACACTATCCAAAATGTCGACACTTGGAAAAATATTCCTACCACTAAGTAGGATGCCTATCTCCTCATGTGAGAAAAAAATTACATGTCACCTTCCAATAGGATGACACATCACCATGCCAACCCCCACAAGATGACAATAAGGATTTACATCCTAATTACAATAATAGGCAATAAATAAATAAATACAATGAAAATAATACAAGAAATTACCAAGGTTGAGACACCTTGATTCCCAACGTTCTCCCACTTGTCGAACACCTTGTAAGAGCCAATGGAAATAACAAGATTTAACTATTATAGGCTGAGAGGCCCATAGACTCTGAACACCATCTGAACTTCTATGTGCCCACTGGTTTCATCAATGCATCTACAACATTCTTCAAAGTATCTACCTTCTCCAAATTCACTTTCCCATCCTCTACCATGTCTTGCATGAAGTGAAACTGTACATCAATATGCTTTGTTCTAGCATGGAAAGTTGGATTCTTTTCTAGGCAAATTGCACTCTAATTGTCACAACAAATCGTAATCTATCCTGCATGAAAACCAATATCTAAACACAATCTCTTAAGCCAAATGGATTCCTTACAAGCATGAGTTGCTTCCATATACTTAGCTTCTGTCATGGACAAAGCAACCACAGGTTGTCACTTACTCATCCAACTAATTGCACCACTGAACATAGTGAACACATAGGCACTGGTGGATCTCCTACTGTCAATGTCACCTACCCAATCAGAATCCACAAATCCATGAATACAAATAGAATGCGGAGGTCCTATAGGATTACCATGATAGCATACAGAATACTTAGAAGCACCCCTCAAGTATGTAAACATTCACTTAACTACATCCTAATGTACCTATCTAGGATTAGCCATAAATCGACTAAGGACTCCCATTGCTTGGGCAATGT
The DNA here is from genome assembly GCA_027924645.1 of Cunninghamia lanceolata. Classification (NCBI taxonomy): domain Eukaryota; kingdom Viridiplantae; phylum Streptophyta; class Pinopsida; order Cupressales; family Cupressaceae; genus Cunninghamia; species Cunninghamia lanceolata. Next base: position 836,062 of record BSBN01001187.1, on the reverse strand, counting down.
CTAGTCTTGTGCAGACCATAGCATACATCAAACTGCTAATAGCACTAGTATAAGGTACTCTTCTCATGTCCTCCACCTCACTAGGAGATTTTGGACAATCAGTAACAGACAACTTTGTCCCCAATGAAATAGGAACACACAATGGTCTACAATCTGCCATGTTGAACCTATCCAACACGGTCTTCACATACTTACTTTGGCTTAACCAAAGTTTTTTGTTAGCTCTGTCTCTTCTTATTTCCATTCCAAAAATGTACCTAGCTGCCCCTAGATTTTTCATCTCAAATTGTGCTGACAACTGAGACTTCAAAACAGAAATCATATTCTTACTATTCCCAATCAACAACATATCATCAACATACAATGCAATAATAAGAATGCGATCATTGTCAAACTTGTAATACACACAATGATCAGATTTCAATCTCATAAATCTAATGGACAACACAAAGGCATCAAATTTCATATACCACATCCTAGGAGACTACTTCAAACCATACAAAGACTTCTTCAACTTGAAAACCAAATTTTCTTTACCTTTCTCTATGTAATGCTCTGGCTGTGACATGTAAATATCTTCCTCCAAATCACCATGAAGGAAAGTTTTCTTCACATCCATCTGCTCCACCTCTAAGTCATAAGTAGCTGCAAGAGATAACGAGAACCAAATGGATGTTAGCTTTGCAATGGGAGAGAAAATTTTAGCATAATCAATTCCCTCCACTTTTAAGTACCCCTTCGTAACCAATCCAGCCGTGTACTTTTCAACACTACCATCTGCACTGAATTTCTTCTTGAACACCCATTTGCATCCAATGGGTTACCATCCTTTAGGCAAAGGCATCAAGTCCCATGTTTTATTATTCTCCAAAGAAGCCATCTCATCTTCCATGGCCTCCTTCCAAGAACCTGCATCTTTCATGCCCATATCCTCTATCACAATTCTAGGCTCATTAGTGTTAGTAAGCAAGGAAAAAACACAACTAGAATCAAGTAATGAATAACCAAACCTATCAGGTTGCTTTCTTGTTCATGTAGACCTCCTCAATGGCTGAGGTTGAGGTTTTACTTCTTCTTTTGAGCTTTCAAAGCTACTAGAGCTCTCCTCATCATCAGGTCTCACAGGGTCTGTTGGTTCAGTCTTCTCAGGGGTAGAAGGAAACTGAACCACATCCTCTTTCTTTTCTGTATGTTCTAGCTGTAGAAAAATAGAAGAAGGTGTTAGCTCTCTGAAGATAACACTTATGCTATACAACACTTTTTCAGCCACAAGATCCCAAAGCTTGTATCCTTTCACACTGACACCATAGCCAATGAAAATACACTTAATAGCCTTGTTTTGTAATTTAGACCGTTTCTCCCTAGGTACATGTGCATATGCCTCACAACAAAAAACACGAAGATGTCTAATTGAAGGTTTCTTACAAGACCACACCTCCATAGGTGTCTTACCAACAAGAGTTGATGTAGGAGACCTCTTTACTAGGTAGCAAGAAGTGGCTACAACTTCAGCCCAAAACTTTTGTTCGAGGCTTGCTCCACTAAGCATACTCCTAGCCTTCTCCATCAATGTCCTGTTTATCCTCTCTACAACTCCATTTTGCTACGGGGTGTATGGAGTTGTCTTATGTCTTTCAATCCCTTGCTCTTTACAGAACTTATCAAACTCTACTGAACAAAACTCACCACCATTATCAGTTCTCAAACACTTAATCTTTTTACTAGTTTGATTTTCATCAAAACCTTTAAACTCTTTAAACTAACTAAAGACTTCAGATTTGCTTCTGAGAAAATAAATCCATGTCCTACTATAGTCATCTATGAAAGATACAAAATATATAGATTTGGAAATCGAAGGAATACTAATAGGACCAAACACATCAGAAAACTTCTGAGAATTAGAGTAAAATTAAACATGGTTTTGCTTTCCATATACATAATGTTCGCAAAATTCAAACTCAAGATTACAATCATTTAACCCCTCAATGAGGTTTTTATTTTTTAGGGTTCTAAAACCCTTCTCACCAATGTGGTCAAATCTCTTATGCCATAACATTGTCTTTTCAACAGGAAGTTTAACTTCCAATGCATGTACACTACCATCAGAATGTGTTACAACAGATTTCTTCATTGCTTGTTCAGATGGTGGGAATGAAGTGACTGCAACTTGTTTCTTTGAGTCAGAAGATCTATTGCACTGTGAAGTGCATGCCTCCAGCTGAAATAGAGTACCTCTATGAGTACCCTTCACAAGCACCATAGATCCTCTAGTCATCTTGCATCCATCCTTCAAAAAAACAACCTGCACCTCTGCATCATTCAACATACTTATAGAAAGCAAGTTCCATGCCAAGCCTGGGATGTGCATAACCCCAATGATCCCCTTCACTCATCCATCAGGGAATCGGATTAAGACTCTTCCATGACCAACAATCTTTAGATGAGAATCGTCACCTAGGTACACTCTTCCACCATTGAACTCTTCATACTTCTTGAACCAGCTTCAATGCAAGGTCATGTGGAATGATACACCAGAATCAATCAACCACACATCATTAGATGCATGGGTGGCCAAGGCTGTGATAAAGGCATCACCATCATCTTATGACTTGTCAGAATCTAAATCTGAGACATTCTTCTTCTTCTTTTTCTTTTCTTCCTTGCATTCCTTTCAAAAATGCCTAGTTTTTCCACAGTTCCAACAGAGAGGCTTGGACTTTCTAAGAGATTTAGATCTACCCTTTTCACCTTTCTTGTCCTTCTTCTTCCCTTTCTCTTTGGGTCTTCCACGAACTGCAAGAGCTTCTTTAGCTGACTCGGTTGTCTTTCTCCACATTTCTTCAGATAACAGTGAAGACACCACATTTTCTATCTTGAAGGTGGTTGTAGTGCTTCCGATAGCCATGACAAGATGATCCCACGAATCTGGCAAAGAATAAAGCAGGGTCATACATTGATCCTCTACCTCCATTTTCACACCCATGGATGTCAACTATGTAACAATCATGTTGAAAGCATTCATATGGTCCACAATAGATCCTCTTCTTCCATCTTCAAAGCAAACAACTTCTTTTTCAGAAAAAGCTTGTTCACCAAGGACTTGGCCTGATAAACATCTCTCAGCTTCTTCTAAAGATCTTTTGTGGTCTTCTCCTCATGGAAATTCAATAGGATAGAGTCAGCTAGAGAGAGTCTTATGAGACCCTTAGCCTTTTGATCTTTGAGGTCCCAATCAGCTTGTGACATTTTTGTAGGTTTTGTTCCATCAATGGTTTCCCATAGGTCATGAACAACAAGTAGATCTTCCATCTTGAGTTTCCACAACTTAAAATTTGTGCCATTGAACTTCTCCACCTCTACTCTTCTGGGTGTGCTTGCCATCTCTTTCTTGCAAAAAGATACAAAATTCTCTACATAGACTCCCACTCAACCTAAGATTAGCTCAAAAAACCCCTACCCAGTAGCTAGAACCAAAACTAGCCAGGCTCTGATACCAACTGAAAGGAAGCAAGGTGTGTGGAAATCGCTTCCTACACTAATATAAAGAGGAGAGAAGAGTGTAAATTCATTTTAACCTTTACAATTACACAATGTTAACAACAACAATGGAGATATTGTAGCAATACACACACATAGAAATGAGACAGAAGAAAGAGACACAAGATATACGTGGGGAAAACCCTTGTAGGGTGAAAAACCCCACACTCCAAAACCTGCACAATGTATTATCAAAACTGAAATGGTTTATAAACAACTTGCAATGCAAGCTCTTAGGAGTCTTCGACACTTGTATCTGGAGATAAACTGATAGCATAATAGTAACTATCAATCACATAATACATCTCCTCTCAAAGCACCTGCTTAAATAGAAGTTTACAAGGTAAAGATGAGCTTTCCTTGAGATAGGCATCCAATATGGCCTCATGGCCCAAAACCCATGCCTAAGGACACTTGTCCAACATTGTAGCATGGTCATGACACTTGTTAGAACACCCCATCTCAAAATGGTCACCTATTCCCAAGATGGGCAATGACAGATGCTCTTACAACTCTTACAATCATCATAGAATCTGTCATACTGACATGTCTTACAGATGTAAGAGAATCTATCATACACAGGCTATAAATAGCATATTCTCTTATAACATGTCATAACCTTCCTTGGGACACCCAAAGATGCCTTCTTCCAAGATGCCTTGTGACACATGTCTTCACCTGTGATAGAATCTTCCATTTACAACTCTTATGCATCATAGATTTGTCATAGGTAACTGTCATCACCGTTTTAGGCAATATTCCCTTACACACTATCCAAGATGCTGACACATGGAAAAATATTCCTACCACTAAGTGGGATGCCTATCTCCTCATGTGAGGACAAATTTACATGTTGTCACCTTCCACATAAGATGACACATCACCATGCCAACTCCCACAAGATGACAATAAGGATTTGCATCCTAATTACAATAATAGGCAACAAATAAATAAATATAATGAAAATGATACAATGAATTACCAAGGTTGAGACACATTAATTCCCAACAGCTTGGGGACCCACACTATTTTCATTTTTGCTTTGGGGTGTGTGGGTATATGTATCTTTTGTGTAGCTTTTGAGGTAATTGCTTGTTGCTTGGGGACCAACAACATTTTCATTTTTCCTTTGAGGTGTACAGGTGTATCTAACTTTTGAGATGGATTTGGCTTTGATATTATGTATTGATTCCCTATGGCATGATATTCTTAAGGATTTTGTGGATATTCTACTATATGTGTTGAAGCATCCAAATTTTTATGTTTGAATCTCATGGGATTAGGAATAGCTTCATATGTGGCTGATATGTGCATTCGTTGGCCATGATTAGGAATGTAAGGGGATTTATGGATGGAGGGATTAAAAGTGGATTTGTAGATAAATGGATAAGAGGATTGGATGAGAGGGATAAGTGGAGGTAGAGTGGATGGAGGGATATTAGGAGTTGGAAGGAGTGCAGGAAGAGTGGATGGAGGGAGATGTATGGTCACATGCTTTTGCAAATGGTATGACGATGGAGGAGGGATGGCGACATATGAGTGAAAGGTGTGATAAGGTGCACTAGGATATGGAGTGGAAGAATTATCTTGAAGAGGCGTGGAGGTGGTACCAACATCTTTGGATTGTTTTTCTTGGGATGAAAAACCAAGGCCATGTGGTCATGGATGGATTGCAACATGAATGGGCTTTAAGATGCCTTGTTCATGAAGGCCTAAACCTTTGCCTTGATATTTCATGTTTTGGAACATACGATATGCAATAGGATGTTTGTTTTTGAAACAAGGTATGAGTCCATTATTAGTTGAAGAAGGTGAGGTATTGGATAATGGTTATTGCTCTCTTAAGGAAGAACATTCATGGATGAAGGTGGTAAGACCAAGGGGCTAGGGTAATGGATTTAGAATGGGATTTATGGAAGATGGTGGAGGATCAACATGAGATCATGGAGGATCAATAGGAGTTGATGGAGGATCAATAAGATCATGCAATGGATGACTTAGGATGCTTGGATATTGACTAACATTATGCTCAGTAGGAGGTGAATCGATAGGATCCAAGTGACTTGCTTGAGTATCTATGCTTTCTTGGGGATTAAGTGTCTCATCTTGGGAAGAGGGTGTTGTGGATGAATGGATAGAAGTAATTTGGATAGCTTGCTCATGGATGGTTGTAGGATTATGGATAGAATCAATATGCTCATGGATGGTTGTAGGATTATGGATAGGATCAATTTGCTCATGATCATGGAAAATATCTTGATCATAGAAATTATAAAGGTTATGGATGGGTTGAATGGAGGTGCTTTGACCTTGATTTAGATAAAGGGTTGATGTTTCCCCATGCTTTAAATTATACTCTTGACACAACTCTTTCTTTTCTTGAATGGAAGTAGAAGTGGGAGACTCTTGGATAGGCTTGATAGGATCTTGATGGTCAGCAACATGAAGGTATAATGGATCTAGACTTGGACTCATGGTGGAAGACTCTTCCATAGGATTGACAAGTTGTAAAATGCATGATGTATTTGGAGGACTAGACATGTTTGAAGGTTCTTTAAGAGGCTCTTGGATAGGTGTTTGATGGCACAGAGATGGTTGATTCCTTACTAATAGCCATTGGATCACATCCTTCATAAGTGTATGGGTGGATGAGCAATATAATGGATGGATAATAAGGGTGGATGGTGTTGTAGGCTTAAGATTAGTATTATGATTGGATGGAGAGATAATAGGGGTGGATGTTGTAATCTTAGGATTAGTCTTTGGATTGGATGGAGGGATAATGGTATTGGACATATTAGGATTTGAACTAGATGGAGGGATAATGTGATTGGATGGATTAGGATTATATGGTTTTATCAAGGGTAGCTCACGTAATTGTGCTTGGACCAATTGTTGTGTATAGGTAAAATCAAGATTGATAAATAAAGTTCAAAACAATATAAAACAAGATCAATCCTATAACCTTCAAAAGATCGATCTAAATGATAAATGAATAATTGATGCAAATCAAAACAAACAAAGAAGCTATCGCCTAGATTGTATAGACTAGACATTATGTATTTTTTGATGACCTTCGATGATATATATATATATATATATATATATATATATATATATATATATATATATATATATATATATATATATATATATATATATATATATATATATATATATATATATATATATATATATATATATATATATATATATATATATATATATATATATATATATATATATATTGTTGTGTATAGGTAAAATCAAGATTGATAAATAAAGTTCAAAACAATATAAAACAAGATCAATCCTATAACCTTCAAAAGATCGATCTAAATGATAAATGAATAATTGATGCAAATCAAAACAAACAAAGAAGCTATCGCCTAGATTGTATAGACTAGACATTATGTATTTTTTGATGACCTTCGATGATATATATATATATATGATATATGATATATGTGTTGATCTATGATTCATGATATGTTTATGGATATTCATGCTTGTGACGATGCTTAATTTCTATATGCTATGGATGTGATGACATTGTACTTATGATTATGGACCCATGTGATGATGTTTATGCTTATGGATGTATGTATGGGATGATACTGTATTATGATTAAGGATTCATATGATGACATGTTTTATGCTTATATATGTATGAATGAGATGACATTATACTAGGATCATGAATTTATGTGATGACATACTTATTATGTGTATAATCATGATGCCTAACAATTGTGATTTTGCATGTATGGAGAAGACTTTGATAATGAATAGAAGAAATGAGATAGAATAGAAAATGATAGATAGTTGATCGATCTTTGTATGAAAAATATATTATGATTTTGGATTATGGATGTGTGTAGGGATAGCTTTAGTATTATAGGATGCTCACTCAAGGGTTAATTTTCTCAAAAATTGAAGTTCATTGTGTTCTGGGCTAAATGTATGAAAGACAGTTTGGCAGAGACCAAAAGTGCTTGATTGTTTATCAAAGGCACTTGAGTGTTGCTCAAAGGCGTGTGTTTGTTGCTCAGAGGCATGTTTTTTTTGATAGGCTGGTAAAAATAATAGAGACCAAAAGTGCTTGAATGTTTCCCAGAGGTGCTTGACTATTGCCCAGAGGTGTTTAACTATTGCCTAGAGGCACTTTAATGTTTCCCAGAGGCACTTTACAACATACCAAAGGTGCTTGAATGTGGTTCAAAGGTGCTTTAAATTAGCTCAAAGGCACTTCAATTCTATGCAAGGCACTTTTTTTGTATCAGTGATGTTTCAAGGCAAGATTTGAATAGATCTTGGTGTGGTTTCTTGGCAAGGGAACAAAAAACACAATGAACAAGATGGCTGAGGACTATTTGAAATAAATGAGTGTATGTTCAAGGCTCACAAAAATCCCAAATTTCCATGGGTATAACATAATTGACAAATCAAGCACTTTTTATACCTAAGGACACAACTTCACTGCAATACATCAACCCATACTTGGAATCTCCATCAACTCTAATGTCATCACACCTAATGTGGGTGTGTGCACTTTTTTGTATTTGTGAGAGAGGATAGATAGGGACCTCCAGGACTAGAAGGATAACCCAATCACCCTTTCCCTGGAAAGCTACAAGTAGCTTATGCTAAGTCAGGGATTTCTGTCTCATATCAAGGGAGCCTTATGGTGAGTATCTTGGGGGCAAAACCTTTTATGCCTTTGCACTAAAAAATATAGCAATGTTAAGAGGTAGATTGGGTAGTCACTAACTATGAGGTTTCTAGTTTCTTTTTGGGGGACCAACGCCTTACAAGCATTCGACAAGCCAGTAAAAGCTTTAACCAACTTTACTAGGAGTGTAATATACCTTACACAAATGCAAAATTTCTTTCACAAAAGTGTTAGTATGCCTCCTTTCAAATTGGCACCATATGGCAAAGGCTAATGTTGGTTAGGAATTGGCTTTCACCTAGACCAATTTGTATAGTGGTCCAAAGGAAAAATCCACTTAGGGTCAACCCTCTTAGAGGAAATGCACTCCAAAAGGTAGGCCCTTCTAAGGGATAAACAAAAAGTAAAAAGAGACGGTTCTAGTTTTTGGTCACCGAAGTTTTACACAAGGGGAGAGCATACACCTATCACCTCATAGGTTATATGTAAAACACTTGTTCATTACTTTATGAAATTGAGGTGTTTCTAAGACTTAGTATGAAAAAGTTGATGTATTCAACAATTGTCCTGCAAAAATATGTTAGAAAACTTTCTTTGATATGTGATGGATGATAAGATGCTGCAACAAGTGGTATTAATTCCACACAAACCAAGTAGTTAGAAAAAAGTAATTGAACAAAAAGTGCTAAACTGTTGAGCAAAGGTGCTTCAGAAAATACAAGAGGCATTTTATTGTTGTGCAATTATGCATTTTTTTTATTACCAGAAGGGCTTGATTGTTGTGCATAAGCACCTGAATATTGGTCAAAGGTTCTTTACTATTGTGTAGAAGCACCTTTTTTATCCCACACCTACAAAAAACAAGAATCTATGTCAAAAAAGCTTGATCAAGAGATTAATACTTGATTCTGTGATGATCCAGGATGTTGTGGGATGATGGGAATCTGTACGTCTATGATAAGAATTAACAACAAACTGTGAGATGATGGATTAGCTAAAAAAATGATGATACCCTGCAATAAAATAGCTTAAGGAGTGTGTTAGAATAGGTGTTAAACAAATAAATCAGCTTGTCAACACAATATAAGATCAGTATGAAGTTTAGAAATCCTTGTCAAATCACAAAATAAGTCAGAAATCTCATGAAAACTAGAAGCGCTTAAAAAAAAGACCAAAGGTGCTTTAAATCAATGCAGAGGCACCTGACTATGTGCCAAAGGTGCTTCACTATTGCTCGAAGGCACTTCAAATCAGACCAAAGGTGCTTTAAATCAGTGCAAAGGCACTTTTCTGTGTTCTGTTTGCGCTTTTTTGTACCTGTACTTCAAAAAAACAATTTTTTCTAAAAAAGCAAAGGTTAGTGTGTCCCATCAGGCATGCAAAAATGTGTATAGGTAAAATTGAGATTATAATAAAGAGATAGAACAATGATAACAAGAACACTCGATCATCTAACCTTCAAAAGATTGATTTAAATGATAACCAAATCAATGAATATGCGAATTAAAGTATTGAAGCTATCACCTAGATTGTATAGATCTCTTGGTTCTTTGTGGATTGCTCAATGAATTGCAAAACCATGGTTGCAATCAAGTGGATGTAGATAAGTGCTCAAAGATACGATGTGCTCAATGATGTGGTATAATGCTCAAAGTGATGGATGGATGCCAAAAGCTTAAATGATTGAAGAGGATTTTTGATAGGATGAAGAGGGTATATATAGGTTTCGGGGTTGGATTGATTAACGATGGAGATAAATCAATGAAATGGATGGTCAAGATAAATTAAGAGCTCATGATGAATGTGCACACGCCATGTGTCATGAAAAAAAAACTCTTTTATTGAGTTAACTGCTTGCTTGGATAAAGATAGGATTTGATTTCATAAATTTAGAATGCTTTTTCCAATTTATGAGTTGATTGATAACAACAATAATGGTTAAGCCAATTAACTCAACTTATAGATTTACTTTTTAAAGTTCTAAAAATAAGATTGATTGTGCACATAGAAGAATATGATATTTTAAGAAGATTTCAAAGATAATTAAAGATTAAATAAATAAATAAATTTAATTTGTTGTGCATGATTGAAGAAAAGATAAGATATGAAGATTAGAATTAAATTAAACAAATAAATTCATTTAATTTATTTTGCATGATAGAAGAATATAAATAAAATATTTAATTTTATTTATTTTTAGAAGATAAAGTCAACTTAAATAAATTTGAATAATTTATTTAAATTTAGAGGAATAATTGATTAATTAAATAATTAAAATTATTTTATTATAGATAAAAGGAAATTAAGATGATGAATTAATGAAATGATTAGATTTATTTAATTAATGTGGATTTTAAGATTGAAAGAGAATAATGATTTAATTAAATAATTAAAATTATTTAATTTGGAAGATCAAAGAGAAAATTAATGAGATTAATTAAATAAATAAAATTTATTCGATTAATGTTGGAATCAGGGGAATTAGAAGAAATTAATGAAATTAATTAAATAATCAAGTTAATTAACGTTAGATGCAAGTGATGCGATGCGAAGGTCATTTTTAGGTGTCTATGCTTGTCTTTCAAACATCATTCAATGAGCATACATATTCAAGTCATAACTACACCTTTGATTGACCTAGGAACTTGTAGTTAGTATAGAGAAGGGTGCATTTGCTAAGGGTTTGTGAATGATGCAGTTCAACAATTGAGAAACCAAAGAGGTTTGTCAATTGTTGCAGCCTCCTTTCAAAAAAATTTAACACAAGCAATCTTTAAACAAAATCTTCAGCACAAGAATATTTATTTGCATTCAAGAAATATTGGAACTCTACAAGTATAAAATGAATTCAACAATTAAATTCTCCATGAAAGATCCATCTGCAACAATAATCATCTACTGGCAAGATTAAGAACAAATATGGAAAGTCTCGACAAGCAAGTTCTGGAAATGGATAAAAAATCAGCTACAATTCCATAATCCCATCACTTTCCATCTATTACTTCTCCCTCATTATCACCAATATTTTAAAATGATTTTTGGGTTTTATGAGCTCCTTCTTCCCAGCTTTCCTGATCATTTTGAATTTCTCAATTTCGTTAAGAAATGAGAAAGTTATGCCTCTTTTTCTAAAACTAGGTCTCACACATATGACCTAGACAATCTCCCTCTCCCCAATAATGCCAGTCAAACCTCCACCTCCTCCATTTTGGGGATGGTAATTCATGCAATTGGCCTCTTTAATGTTTTTTCTAGCAAATTCAATTTTTTGCCAAAAATTGCCATCCAATTTGTCATCCGAAAACTCCACTCCCCAGGTGCCCAACATCATGGCAAATATTTTATTCCATATCATTTAATTCTTCTTGGGAGTTACAAAATAATAAAAAATACATTTCCTAGCTCAGGTGTGAGATTTCCTTTACCAAATGTAGTGCTAATTCACTTGAATTTCAAGCCAATGAAATATATGAATAAAACTATCTTCAAAGCTTGTTGAAGAAAGGTGAAAGGAGATAAAAATCATGCCTACAACAAAAAAACAAGCCAAAAATTGAAAAAATAAAATAAAGATATTTTTTATTGTGCAGGATTGTACTTCACCCCTGATGCTCTTGCATCAAACATCTGGGGTAAGAAAGAAAGTTTCATGAGTGTAGACTCATGAACACATCAAAAGGATTTGGTATACCAAGCTTATGAAGCTCAGGAGTAGCCACCCATGTTGCCTCTTCCATCTTCCTTCCCTTCCATTTGATCAAGTACTATTTGTATTCCTTGCCTCTTGTCCCTCTCACTACTCTTGAGTCAATAACTTCATCTACCTCTTCACATTCTCTTGCTGGAAGTTGCTCCCAACTCTGTAAATCTAAAAAATTAGTCTTCTCTGTTGATAACTGAGGGGGGGGGTGAATCAGTTATCCTAATTATTTCTTCTTTTGAACCTTCTTATCAATCAAAGCAGTATTGAATCAAACAAACAAACATTATTATGAAATGAGAAACACATGACACAGTATTTTGACGTGGAAACCCGGTTAAGGGAGAAAACCACGGGGTGATTAACCCAAAGATTATTCTCTGTTAGAAGAATAAGGAATTACAAAATGGCACTTGCCAATTAGGGCTCACTGCCTGAGCACACTGCTCACAAAGAGGCCCACTGCCTACAAGGAGACACACTGTCTACAAAGTGATAAGAATTACAGTCTTGAACTGGAGAATGACATCTTTACCATGTCCGGATCAGTTCCATTTAAGCCCAGAAACATCTGCTCTGCCTTCTGTACTTCTCTTCGCTACTCCACTTATATCTGTACAAATCACACTTCAAAATGAACTCAAAAACCTTTATTTATACAAGACATTGACTTAGGAACAATCATCTAAGTCGGCAATCAACCATAAGAATATCCGCAAGATGAATAACACATCCGGTCGGCCACCATAAGAACATTCGCAGGATGAACAACTCATCCGGTCGGCTAAACAGAGCAAGAACTTCATCCAGAAGAATATCTTCAATTCCAAGCTCTACTATCAATGCGGACCAACAACACAACCTCAACATGATCAAAGAACCTTCACAAGCCTACCTGAATGACCAGGTACGTCCGCATTTCCTTTACTTACTGAAATCTCTTATCCTCCTTATCCGGAACTTCAAGAACACTGTTTGTCGCCACTGTCATAATGCAAGAGGTACTTCCGGACCTCCAAATCATACACAACTCGAGATGGCACATCACAAGGACATCCCAAAGACTCCTTCCAATCTACAGATTAGGATTATACAGTTCCAGATCTCACCGAACCTTTTTGTGATCCTCTGTCACCTCTGAATACTTGCCAGAACCGGTTCTACACTGACAGCCACAACTCCTTCAGATCTTTATGCGGACCTCTAAAATCTTAACTGAAGCATCTCAAGACTCATATCTACAAACCCTTTAATCCGCATCCTCCAGTTCGCATCCTATACAGTACATTTGCCTTCTTCTCATCACTGTTCTTTACTGTTCCTGACTGAGGCTAATTTTCTCAATATCCTCAGCACACTGCTCATTGAATCCTTCTTGTCAAAGCAATATGAGTATGTTGACATCAATGACAACACTGGTTTACCTCATACTTGCAACAATCTCCCCCTTTGTCATTGATGGCAACATATGATGTGAAAAACCATCAAGACAAGAAACTTCTCCTTTCTGTCACTTCTCCCCCTATCAGCAACATGTCTTCTCCTTATATACTGCTCCCCTTTTGATCATCAGCTACTTGTTTTTCACATGTCTTCTCTCCCCCTTTGACATCAATGGCAAAGGGCTCATACTTGCAATTTTAACACATCAGAATCATACCAGCTGCTCCCCCTTAGTAGCAGCTCCCCATCATCAATCCGGATCACAAGATATGACTGTGATATCCACCGGACTGATGCACATCAGTGCATCCTAGTTCATCACCGGAGGGGCCGTGACCCCTAACTTCTCCCGGAGATATTCAAAAGAGTCCTTGGGAAGAGGTTTAGTAAAGATATCTGCAATCTGATCCTTGGAGGGAACATACTCCAACCTGACTTCTTCCTTGTTCACTTGTTCTCTCAAGAAGTGAAACTTGATAGATATGTGCTTAGTCTTAGAGTGTAATATTGGATTCTTGGAAATATTAATTGCACTTGAATTATCACAAAAAATTGTGATAGGCTCCACATATTCAATTTTAATATCTCTTAGCATCTACTTCATCCATAGGATTTGAGTGCAACTACTTGCTGCTGCAATGTATTCTGCTTCAGTTGTAGACAGAGATATTGCATCTTGTTTCTTGCTTAGCCAAGAAACCAATATCTTCCCCAAAAAGAATGCTCCACCACTGGTGCTCTTTCGATCATCTACATCTCCTGCCCAATCTACATCTGTGTAAGCATGAAGAGAGAAGTCTGGATCTCTAGGGTACCATAGACCATACTCAACTATTCCTTTCAAGTACCTAAAAATTCTTTTGATTGCCATAACATGAGATTCTCTAGGATCAGCCTGGAATCTTGTCACAAGACCAACAACCTGCATTATATCTGGTCTGGTCTGAGTGAGATACAACAGTCCACCAATCATTGATCTATACATTGTCTGATCTGCCTTTGGGGATTCATCATCTTTGCTCAACTTACATCCGGTTGCCATGGGAGTGTTCATTGGTTTTGAATCTTCCATACCAAATTTCCTTAACAATTCTTTCACATATTTGGTCTGAGAAATGAAGATCCCTTTCTTTGTTTGAGTAATTTGCAGACCCAAGAAGAAATTTATTTCACCAAGCATAGACATTTCAAACTCACATTTCATCTGATTTGCAAAAGTTTTGCACATACTATCTCTTCCTCCAAAAATGATATCATCCACAAATACTTCAACAATCAAAATGTTTTCATGATTAATTTTGAAATATAAGTTATTGTCAGCAGTACCTTTGCTGAATCCAATCTGCACAAGATGCTTATCCAACCTTTCATACCATGCTCTTGGAGCTTGTTTTAATCCATACAATGCTTTCTTCAACTTACAGACCATATCATCATTGTCAGATAATTGAAATCCATCCGGTTGTTCAATGTAAACTTCTTCTTCTAGATCACCATTTAGGAAGGCAGACTTGACATCCATCTGATATACCTTGAAGTCTTTGAAGGCAGCAAATGCAAGAAATAATCTGACTGCTTCAATTCTTGCCACGGGAGCAAAGGTCTCTTCAAAATCAATTCCTTCTATTTGGGAGTAGCCTTTGTAGACCAATCTAGCTTTGTTTCTGATTACTTTACCAGCTTCATTTAATTTGTTCCGGAAGACCCATTTGGTTCCAATCACATTCCTATCTCTAGGTCTGGGAACAAGATCCCAAGTATGATTTTTCTCAATTTACATTAATTCATCTTTCATTGCTTTAGTCCAGTTTTCATCATTGCAGGGTTCATTTACTGTTTTAGGTTCAATCTTTGAAATCAGACAACATTCATCCTGATTTTGAGCAACATTCCTTCTAGTTTGCACACCTTTGCTTCTGTCACCTATGATCTGATCTTCAGAGTGGTTTAGTGTTACATACCTTGGAATTTTGGGAGTATCCTGCACTGCTGCTTCTTGATCAGGCTCATTCAAACCTATCTCTTCTTCCTGATTTACCGGATCAGGCTGACTCTGTCTTACCGGAGAGGATTGAGTTCCTTGAATCTGAACACCGTCTTGGTCATCTTCATCAAATTCATAAAATCTTGAGGGCTTCTCAATTCCATCATCAACTTTCACATTAGTGCTTTCTATCATCTTCCTCAGTCTCTTATTGTAACACCGGTATGCTTTGCTTTGAGTGGAGTAACCCAAGAAAATTCCTTCATCACTTCTAGCATCAAACTTTCCTAGATCTTCATCTCTTTTGATATAACACTTGCTACCAAATACTCTAAAATATTTCACAGTAGGAGTGATGCCAAACCAGAGTTCGTAGGGGGTCTTACTGGTATTGTTTCTG
Source organism: Cunninghamia lanceolata (assembly GCA_027924645.1). Lineage (NCBI taxonomy): Eukaryota > Viridiplantae > Streptophyta > Pinopsida > Cupressales > Cupressaceae > Cunninghamia > Cunninghamia lanceolata. The sequence goes on along the minus strand of BSBN01001187.1, from coordinate 820,326 downwards.
ATTTGAACTCGATTTAGAGTGTAGACTGCAGTGCTGATAGCTTCTTTCCAGAACATCTGAGGAACATTTGCTTCCAACATCATTGTTCTGGCAGCTTCCTGGATGGTCCGGTTCTTTCTTTCAACTACTCCATTCTGCTGTGGAGTCCTAGGAGCAGACAATTGTCTCCTTATACCCTACTTCTCACAAAAGTCAATGAACTCACCAGATGTAAATTCACCACCTCTATCAGACCTTAGACACTTTAGTTTGAATCTGGTTTGATTCTCTACCATAGCTTTGAAGATTTTGAACTTCTCAAATGCTTCTGATTTTTCTTTTAGAAAGGTAACCCACATCATCCGGGAATGGTCATCAATTAACAATATGAAATATCTATCACCTTGCAGACTCTTGATTCTTGTCGGACCACAGAGATCAGTATGTACTAATTCCAACAATCCGGTAGAGGACTGATCTTTGCTTTTGAAAGAGACTCTGCTCTGTTTACCTAGCTGACATTCTTTGCACAAACTATTTGTAGGTTTCATCAATTTTGGAAGATCTCTTACAGCCTGAGTATTGCTTATCTTGATGATGTTATCAAAATTTACATGACACATTCTTCTATGCCATAACCAACTCTGATCAATTTGAACAAACAAACAACTTTTATTTGAACCAACCAGATGAAAGATATTACCTTTTGTCTGAGTACCGGATGCAATTTCAGTTCCGGAGCTTGTAAAGATTCTGCATTTTCCATTCTTAAATCAGAGATCATAGCCTTTGTCTACTAACTGACAATTACCTGTTTTGCTCTTTCCATCAAAGGAAATAGTTCCCCTACCTCTGATTCTGCCAGCAGAATTGTCACCAAACTTTACCATTCCTCCTTCATACCTTTCCAAATTCAAGAACTTATTCTTGTCACCAGTCATATGGTGAGAACATCCACTGTCAATAACCCAATCATCCTTTTCTTCCACTTGAGCAGCCAAAGCTTTTTCCACAACTTTGTGATTGACAGATTCAGAGAGTATTGAATCTTCTTCCTTGATGGCAATAAACACCCACTCATTTCCGGATTTGCTTCCTAGTTCTGATTCATCATCTGTTACTCCTTCATTGTCATCTTCTTCATGAACATAATAGCAGTTCTTTTGAAACCTTTGTCTGTTAGTATTAGACCTTGCAGATCTTTCCGGACATCTTGAAGCAAAATGACCAATCTTATTGCAGTTGAAGCACTTAAAGGGTAGTTTTCCTTCATACTTATCGGATCCTCTTGGTAGTCTTTTTGCAATGAGGGCTTCAAGTTGAGCTGTTTCTGCTTCTTCTTCTTCCATGTCTCTTCTTGCTTGATCATACCATGTCATCTTCCTTGAAGAGTTTTCTCCCGGATCAACTCTCTGTTTGCCTTTCACATAGGCACTAGGTTTGAAAGCAGATTTAGTCTTGGGAGGATCATCTCCAAACTCGGTCATTTCAAATGCAGCTAGCTTGCCAGCCAATTGTTCTCTTGTGACAGTTGTGTGGGCTCTGAATTCATTAATTGCAGCAACCTTGATTTTGTAGGCAGCAGGAAGGGATCTAAGGATTTTGCAAACAATCTCATTTTCATCCAGAGTTCCACCAGCATTTCTACTTCCACACACTAGTTCATTCACTCTTGGCATAAAAGTAGTGATGTTTTCATCATCTCTCATCTTCAATCTTTTGAATTTCCCTTTCAGACTTTGCAACCTTGCACTCTTGACAAACTCATCTCCTTCATACAGAAGTTCCAGTTTAGTCAGGATCTCATATGCAGTTGGTAGGTCAATAACATTTGAGAGATCTGAGTCATTCAATGCGCTTAGAAGAGCTTCCTTGGTCCGTAGATTGTTTTCAGCTTCTGTGATTTCATTCAGAGTTTTCAGACCACCTTGTGGAGGTACATATGGTTTTGAAACCATGGCCAAGTATGCTTTTCCCATACATTCCAAATGACATTTCATGTGACCCTTCTAGAGAGTGAAATTGGTTCCATCGAACTTCGGACTATCCTTTTTGTATGACGACATCCTAGATCTCCTCAAGCGGTTAAGCTTCTTTCAGAGGAACCTTGCTCTGATACCAATTGTTGATAACTGAGAGGGGGGGGGGTGAATTAGTTATCCTAATTATTTCTTCTTTTGAACCTTCTTATCAATCAAAGCAGTATTGAATCAAACAAACAAACATTATCATGAAATGAGAAACACATGACACAGTATTTTGACGTGGAAACCTGGTTAAGGGAGAAAACCACAGGGTGATTAACCCAAAGATTATTCTCTGTTAGAAGAATAAGGAATTACAAAATGGCACTTGCCAATTAGGGCTCACTGCCCGAGCACACTGCTCACAAAGAGGCCCACTGCCTACAAGGAGACACACTGTCTACAAAGTGATAAGAATCACAGTCTTGAACTGGAGAATGACATCTTTACCATGTTTGGATCAGTTCCATTTAAGCCCAGAAACATCTGCTCTGCCTTCTGTACTTCTCTTCGCTATTCCACTTATATCTGTACAAATCACACTTCAAAATGAACTCACAAACCTTTATTTATACAAGACATCGACTTAGGAACAATCATCTAAGTCGGCAATCAACCATAAGAATATCTGCAAGATGAATAACACATCCGGTCGGCCACCATAAGAACATTCGCAGGATGAACAACTCATCCAGTCGGCTAAACAGAGCAAGAACTTCATCCGAAAGAATATCTTCAATTCCGGGCTCTACTATCAATGCGGACCAACAACACAACCTCAACATGGTCCAAGAACCTTCACAAGCCTGCCTGAATGACCAGGTACGTCCGCATTTCCTTTACTTACTGAAATCTCTTATCCTCCTTATCCGGAACTTCAAGAACACTGTTTGTCGCCACTGTCATAATGCAAGAGGTACTTCCGGACCTCCAAATCATACACAACTCGAGATGGCACATCACAAGGACATCCCAAAGACTCCTTCCAATCCATAGATTAGGATTATACAGTTCCGGACCTCACTGGACCTTTTTGTGATCCTCTGTCACCTCTGAATACTTGCCGGAACCAGTTCTACACCGACAGCCACAACTCCTTCAGATCTTCATGTGGACCTCTGAAATCTTAACTGAAGCATCTTAAGACTCATATCTACAAACCCTTTAATCCACATCCTCCGGTTCGCATCCGATACAGTACATTTGCCTTCTTCTCATCACTGTTCTTTACTGTTCCTGACTGAGGCTAATTTTCTCAATATCCTCAGCACACTGCTCATTGAATCCTTCTTGTCAAAGCAATATGAGTATGTTGACATCAATGACAACACTGGTTTACCTCATACTTTCAACATTCTCTTCATGTATTTCATAACCAATAAAATGATAAAAATCAAAAACATTAAAGATGGGTGAAATATCTACTCCTGGAGGCAATTCTATCTCATATGCATTAGCTGAAAATTTTCTGAGTATTTTACATGGTCCAGTCTTCTTACTTTTCAGCTTGTTATAAGTGCCTTGGGGAAATCTTTCCTTTCATAGGTGTGCTAAAAATAACTCCCCCACTTCAAATTTGTGTTGTCTTCTTTTCAAATCAACATGAGCCTTGTACTTTCTTGTATTGGACTCCAACCTCTCCTTGACCTCCTTATGCAACTCATGTAAATAATCAACAAAATCCTCTGTTGCTGCGCTTTTCTTTCCAAAATCTGCATTATCTCTTAACTCATGAACACCTTTGGGACTATAACCATAGACAATCTAAAATGGACTTTTACTTGTGCTTCTATTGATGGAATTATTGTAGGCAAATTTAGCTTGTGCAAGCACCACATCCCACTATTTTGGTCTCCCATCTATCAAGCATCTTAACAAATTTCTAAGACTTTTATTTACCACCTCCATTTTGCTATCCATTTGGGCATGATAGGCTGAGCTATAAGTTAAATGTGTGCCCAACTTCTTCCATAATGTTCTCCAAAAATGACTAACAAATTTAGTATTCCTATCTGAAACAATGCTTCTTGGCAAACCATGCAACCTTACAACCTCTTTGAAAAATAAATTGGCAACATGTGAAGCATCACTTGACTTCTTGCAAGGAATAAAATGAGCCATCTTTCAAAATCTATCAACCACAACAAAAAGAGAATCATTACCTTTTTGTATTCTTGGCAACCCAAGAACAAAATCCATACTCACTTCCTCCCATAGCTTATCTGGAATTGGCAAAGGCTGATATAACCCTGTGTTTTGGCTAGTCCCTTTGGCATGTTGATATATTGAGCATCTTTGAACCATATTCTTCACATCCCTACCCATACTTAGCCAATGGTAAGTTTCACTCAGGTGCCCCAAAGTTTTATCCACTCCAGAATGTCTACCAAGTCCTCCACCATGTTTTTCCCGAATCAAGTTTTCCTCATTGATCCCCTTGGTATGCACAATTGCTGCCCCCTGAACAACAACCCCTCCTGAATGAAATATTTCAGCTACTTGGTTCTATCACTCTCTCTTGGAGACTTACAAGCTACCCATGCCTCACTAAAATCAAGATGTAATGAAACAACTTGCACAACATCTGAATATAATAGTAAATATGTTGCAAATACTTGATAATAATATGCCACTTTGAGGGGGATACCTCCAATAGTCTTCAATGAGAACACAATACTCAATATGATGAAATAAGACTCACTACCTCCTATATATACCTATTTATGCCTAGGATATCACCAAGGTTGACTTAGATAGCCCTAAATAAGCCTTAGGCTGACCTAAACAACTAAATAACAATATAATAATGATAATATGATTTAATTAAGAGTTAAGATAGCCACAAGCTGACTATTCATAACCATATACACTATAGAAGTAAGGGTATAACATTCCCCCACCTTTACAAAAGCGTTGTCCTCAACACTGCACAATTGTGGTAGTTTCTTCATATAATCTTCATCATCCCATGTGATAGCTTCAACTAGAAAATATTTCCTTATAATGAGGTAACTTGGAACTGTTGATGTCCTCATCTTCTTCATGTGTGTTTGGAAAATTAACTTCAGCTCCAAGATGTGTCTTCCCTTTGCATCTAGATCTTGATGGTGATGAATGTGTTCTTCCTTTACTTGAGCCTTTTGATGTGCCATAGAGGAAGAGGTGAGGAATAGTACATGGTACCCTTGCATTGGTTGAATAACTTGATTAGGAACTTCTTCTTCTTCTTCTTTCACTTCTTCTTCTTCATCATCTTTTTATTTTTCTTTTGTTTCATCGTCATCGTCATCGTCATCGTCATCATCTTCGTCTTGATCTTCATCTTCGTCTTCTTCTTCTTCTTCTTCTTCTTCTTGGTTGCTTGAGACCTCCTTTCTTGGTTCATTCATATAGGCGCTTAACATGCTTTGTATGTCTATTATATCTCCTCTTAGGCCATACATCTCCCTCTTAATTGAGGACACATCTTCCTTGACCTTACTTATTTCCTCATTGGGATTAATATCCTCTATTTTTTCCCCATCCTTATCAAGGGATTTCCCTGGTGTGACAACATTCTTTTTGCCTCTTATTGCAGGCCCCATCATGATGGAAACCAATATTTTTGCAATAAATAACACAAATGAAATTTAAATTCTCTAAAAATTTTACTGTAACTTACTAGGGCCAAGATACCACTTACCCAGAAAAAAATCCAAAAAATTAGCAGATTTACATCCTTGAGAGCAAATTTGTTGGAAACCCTAATTTTATAATAACACTCTTATTTCTAATTCAATTTATCCAAAATTTGGACTGTAGGCTCCTCTATTATGTCTTCAAAAACCCACTAAAAATCAACTACCAATTCAACATGATTTGAGAGGTATGAACCTTCCAAATAAATTGGGAAAAAAACCCTAATTCTACAATAATTCACTCAATTCTACTCCAATCTCTTTAAAATATAGATTGTAACTTCTTTGATATGGTCTTCAAAAAACCTTTAAAAATTAGAAATAAATTTACCAAAATCTAAGAGATATGCGCCTTTCAAAATGACCTCCAAAATTTAAAAAAAAATCGCCTTGTTTTTGCCTTCACTATGCCAAGATCATGCTCTGATACCACTTGTAATGAAACAACTTGCACAATATCTGAATATAATAGTAAATATATTGCAAATACCTGATAATAATATACCACTTTGAGGGGGATACCTCCAATAGTCTTCAATTAGAACACAATACTCAATATGATGAAATAAGACTCACTACCTGTTATATATACCTATTTATGCCTACCGACTTAGATAGCCCTATATAAGCCTTAGGCCAGTCTAAACAACTAAATAACAATATAACAAGGATAATATGACTTAATTAAGAGTTAAGATAGCCACAATCTGACCATTCATAACCATATACACTATAGAAGTAAGGGCATAACACAAGATCCTTTTCATACAACTCTTTCATCAAATCAAAACCCATAACATTCACTTGCATTTTATTTAGCAACAAACACCTCCTACTCAAAGCATCCACTGCCTGATTTAACTTGCCACTTCTATGTTTAAGAACAAAAGAATAACTTTGTAAAAACTCCACCCACTTCATATGCTTTTGATTTATCTTACCTTGGCTATTAATGAATTGCAAGGCTTCATGGTCTGTGTAGAGGACAAACTCCTTTGGTAACAAATAGTGTCTCCACTTCTTAAGAGCCTACCCAATAGAGTAAAACTCTTGATCATACACTAAATATTTTCTCTTGGCTTCATTTAACTTTTCACTGAAGTAAGCTATGGGCCTTCCTTCTTGACTAAGAACTCCTCCTATCACTACCCCACTTGCATCACAATCAACTTGAAACACTTTGCTAAAATATGGCAATGCTAATATGGGTTGTTTGGTCACCTTTGCCTTCAAAATGTTAAAACTTCTCTCTACTGCAACTATCCATTTGAAGTCCTTTCTTTGTCCCTTCATTGTGTCTGTGATTGGTGCACAAATACTACTAAAGTTTTTGATAAATTTCATATAAAAACTTGCCAAACCATGAAAACTCCTTGCCTCAAACAAGATTTTAGGTGATGACCATTCTAGAATTGCCTTAACCTTTTTTGGATCCATACTTAAGCCTTCCTTTGAGATTACAAAACCCAAATATACCAACTCCTCCTTCATAAAGACACATTTTTTAAGGTTGACCAGCAACTTTTCCTTTCTTAATTATTCAAAACAACCCTAACATGCTCTAGATGTTCATCTCTTTCTTTGCTAGAAACCAAGATGACATCTAAATAAATAATCACAAACTTACCAAGGAATGGTTTGAGTACCTCGTTCATCAATCTCATGAATGTGCTTAGGGCATTTGTGAGTCCAAATGGCATAACCAATCACTCATATAACTGTTAGCCTGGTTAGTCGGTAGAAGATATCAATTAAATGCAAATAAAGATTAAACAAAGGAATGAGAATACATAGAAATAATAACAGCAAGAGACAAGTTTTAACGTGGTTCACCCAAACTCAGGCTACATCCACCAACAAGAGTCCAATCTTATTATCCAGTAAATTAAACTAATTACAACCAGCAATCCCTGTAACTCAATACTGTTGCAAATGCTACAATACAATATCAACCAAAACCCTAACCCTTAGCTGCTTTTATCAAGCCTTATGTCGGTTACAAAAATAGGGTTTTTTATGTTAGCTTAGGAAAAAAAAATTCGAGGGTTGCACCCCCGAACCCCAGTGACGTTACATAACTAGTGTACAGTACTTGCATGATCAGTCACCACCTACCAACAATAACCCCTCCATTTTTTTGAATGCAGTTTTCCACTCATCTCCTTCTCTAATCCTTATTTGGTGGTCTCCACTTTTTAAATCAATTTTGGTGAAATATTTTTCTCTGCTTAAGCAATCCATCAAATCATCCATACGAGGCAATGCGAACCTATACTTGATTGTTATCTTGTTAATAGCCCTTGAATCTGTTCACATGCGCCATTCTCCATCCTTCTTGGGTGCCAAAACTGATGGTACTGCACATGGGCTCAAACTTTCTCTTATCAAACCTTTGTCCAACAATCCTTACACTTGTCTAGTTATATCTTCATTTTCTTTTGGCCTCATTCTATACGCTGCTTTGTTTGGTAAGCTTGCCCCTAGTATCAAATCCATGCAATGACTTACACTTCTAATTGGTGGGGGTCCATTTGGAAGATCCTTCATTAAAATATCTTCAAATTCTTGCAATATCCTCTTGATTTCCTCAGGAATTTCTTGTTCTTCACTTGCTGTCCCAACTTCTTGTGGCTTGGAAACTAAAGCATAACATACTTCTTTTAACTCCCTTAAAAATTATCAACTAGTGATCATGCATACCTCGGCATCGTTGTCTACTTCATTTTGCTTCTCTTTCAGCGGGTTCATGACATAACTTTTCTTGTCCTTTGTGATTGTATATGTATTAGCTTCACCATCATGAGTTGCCTTGCGATCATATTGCCATGGCCTACCCAATAGGATGTGGCATGCATCCATTGGCATCACATCACATAGTATGTCATCCTTATAGTTACCGATCTAAAAATTTACTCAACATTTCTCACTCACCAAAAGTTGATGTCCCTTTTGTAACCAAGTGACCCGATAGGGATTTGGGTGCTTCATCCTTTCTAATTTCAGCTTCTCCACCATCTCTTGGGACACTAAATTATCTATGCTTCTATTGTCCACTATTATGGTGCAACATTTTCCTTGAGACTTATAAACTATTTTAAAGAAGCTCCTCCTCTGTGTTGGTTCTAGAAGCTCCTTCTCTAGTTTTAAGAGAACTCTTTTCAGCATGAGAACTTCTCCATCTTTAGGGTCTACTGGCTCTATCTGATTTTTAGCTTCTAGAGTGTATGCTTTTCTAGTGTTTGTCTTTCCAACCTCTTGTATTTGAGGGTACTCAAAGGCCCAATGACCCATTTCCCCACAATTGAAGCATACTCCTAAAAATCCCCTTCCTCTATCATATTCTCCTCTCCCTTTTGAACTTTCACCTCTTCCTCTTGCATTTGTCCCATGACTTGTTTGTGACCAGCTTGTTTCCTCTTCTTTTATTGGCTTCCCTCTTCCACTATTTTCTTGTCCCCTACCTCGTGGAGGTTTTCCTTTTCATCTAAAGCTTCCTTGTTTCCTTCTTGCTAACTTCTTTGCTTTCAGTGCATACTAGTAGGCTTCTTCCATTGCCCTTATCATGACCATACTGATCTCATCCTAAATGTTAATCCTCAGGCCATTTACATATCTTGCTACATGTTCCTCATCATCCTCTACATGTCCAACACGTATACTCAGTTTGTATAACTGCTCTATGTATTCTATAACACTCAAATCCTTTTTTTAAGGTTCTACAACTTTTTAAATAAATTAATGTGATAATCCATAGGCAAGAATTTTGCTTTCATTTTTGCAACCATCTTCTCCCATGATTTTATCTTCTCTTTTCCTTTCCTCTATCTTTCAATCTACACTTGATCCCACCATAGGGATGCATGTCCTTTCAACCTTGTGCCATCATATTTCACCTTCTTCTTCTCTTCAACGACTTCCAAATTAAAATATTTATCCATTTCTACAATCTAGTCAATAAGTTCTTTTAGATTCATACTCCCATTGTAACTCAATGGGTCCATCCTTGGTTTACTCCCAAGCTTAGCCAACACTTGTAAGAATCTCTCTTCATGTGCATCTTCTACTTGCAATGTTACAACCTCTGGAACTTCTTCCTCATCCTCACTAATGTATTCAACATGAATCCCTCTTCTCTGAGAAGTTTCTATGGTCTCCAACCTTGCTGAGATTCCCCTTATCAATTCCATAAGTGCTAGATTTTCTTCTCCTCATGGGACTTTTCCTCTGCCCTGTCCGCTATGTGCCATTTCTTCTCCAAATCTCTATAATCCTACTCTAATACCAATTGATGCAGTTCAACAATTGAGAAACCAAAGAGGTTTGTCAATTGTTGTAGCCTTCTTTCAAAAAAAATCAACAAGGAATCTTTAAACAAAATCTTTAGCACAAGAATATTTATTTGCATTCAGGAAATATTGGAACTCTACAAGTATAAAAATAATTCAACAATTAAATTCCCCATGAAAGATCCATCTGCAACAACAATCATGTACTAGAAAGATTAAGAACAAATATGCAAAGTCTTTACAAGCAAGTTCTAGAAATGGATCAAAAATCAGCTACAATTCCACAATCCCGTCACTTTCCATCTATTACATCTCCCTCATTATCACCAAGATTTTAAAACTATTTCTGGGTTTATGCTCCTTCTTCTCATCTTTCCAAATCATTTTGAATTTTTCAATTTCGTTAAGAAATAAAGTTATGCCTCTTTTTCTTAAACTGGGTCTCACAGATACAACCCAAACAATCTCCCTCTCCCCAATAATGCCAATCAAACCTCCACCTCCTCCATTTTGGGTGTGGTAATTCATGAAATTGGCCTCTTTAATGCCTTTTCCAGCAAATTCAAATTTTTTCCAAAAATTGTCATCAATTCCTCATCCGGCAACTCCACTCCCCAGGTGCCCAACATCATGGCAAATATTTTATTCCATATCATTTAATTCTTCTTGGGAGTTACAAAATAATAAAAAAATACATTTCCCAGCTGGAGTGTGAGATTTCCTTTACCAAATGCAACGATAATTCACTTGAATTTCGGGCCAATGAAATATATGAATAAAACTATCTTCAAAGGTTGTTGAAGAAAGGTGAAAGGAGATCAAAATCTTGTCTGCAACACAAAACAAGCCAAAAATTGAAAAAATAAAATAAAGATATTTTTGGTTTTGCAGGATTGCACTTCACCCCTGATGCTCCTACATCAGAATTGTGAAAGAAGTAATTGGCAACAACCCTATAGTAGGATAATAGGTGCAAGTTGTAGGTATAGCTTCCACATCTATTTTGTAAAGTATATACATCATATTTAGGACTATGCCAAGATGTTTAGGTTAACCACATAAAAGAATTTATTCTCACCAAAACATCTTTTGAATATATCACATGCTCATGAATTAAATGCATAAAGTACAACATAATAAACTCATTAATTGAAGAACTAGAAAAGTGGAGAAGATAAAGTAAAAAGAGGAGCATAATTGCATTAAGAAGTAATTTCTTTGGTTTCCAACCCTTTTATTGGTCATATTTCTACTTATAAATAAGCTTACATTAGTAGGGAATATGAAAAATTTCCCCTCCAATGAACTATATGAGACAAATGTATAATGGAATGCCAAGTCATATGACTCAATTTTTTTAAATTACAATATTTTAGCAACAAATAATGTTGAGTGAAAATTTGACACTCATTTGGATGTCACTATCCTCTATCCTACATTCTTTTGTTGTTTATCTTCATCACCATCAATGTCTTTGTCTACCCTTGATCCCTCTACTGATACATAGTGAGTCTATCCAAAATCACCTCGACTAATTCTAAATATAGGACATCTTAGTACACAAATCAAACATCTATGTCACTAAAGATATACAACAACTTCTAAGGCCATTTCTTGTATTCACTCGTTCTCTTGCAAAAGTCTTCATAGAAGGATCTTAACTTCATAAGTCAATTGACTATGGAAAAATTAAATCTGAACACCTTGGATGACTCACTCCTTATTACTTCCTTAAATTGTTTCTTTAAAATATCTATTGCATTAATATTTTCTTGTTCATTATAAAACTAAAATGGGGTTCCCTCAATAAAATCCTACATATCATCAATAGTCTTTTGAGCCAAGGCATAGGCTCCTTTGAACTTATATTTTCCACCCTTCAAAAATTTCATTCTATACTTGTATCCTTCTTTCCATTTTTTATGCAAATGAGGTTTTTCTACCATTAAATATTCCTTCTACCACAAGGATATGAAAATCAACCTTTGGAATCTCTATAACTTGTATAAAGTTTTGTTATAAATGTTTTAATTTGGCATCTAGTTTTTCTTCTAAATCCTTGAAATAACTGAGTTCCTCTTCAATTTTATGAAATAAACTAAAAACATCATGAATAACTTTAAATCCACGTGAAAAGAATTCATCATTCCATGCCTTCATTTTCCTAAAAATGTTGCCAAGTTCTCTAGCCCTAGGTAAATCTTTATCTATAGGGTTCAGGAATGAAAGAATAGCCATATAAGATGAAGATTTGACTAGGCCCACCAAATAGTAGATATAGGAAGTCAAATATGTTACCTTCTCTTTCAATTTCTCTTTGGTTTCCTTGTCTATATCCATTTTCTATATTAGGTAAGTGCATGGAAATAGGGTACAAAAAGGGGTGTCAAAAGTACCCACTTTTTTTTTGAAGTCAATTAAACCTGAACTTGGATGAGTAATTCAAGATGCATGCACTTAAAATTTCAAGATATAATAAGAATAAGAATTGTAGTACTCTAAATCTAATTTCTAATCTACTAAGTTTATTTAAAAATAGTTAAGATTAATAGGGTGAAATGCTATGCACACACAAAAGTGGTCCTATATTTATCACTAAAATATAACATAGTGTCTAGTGTGTACCCCTTATTTTTTTGTTGTGCATTTAATATTTTTCAAAATTGGTTGGTAGAAATGTAGTTAAGAGAGTACTACAAGTAGTGTAATTTTTTTATATTTTTTATTGAATGTAGTTTTTTGTGATTTTTCAAAGTGGATGCATCTTGAAATTGCATCACTGAGCATGCATATCACATAACTTGCACAAAAATAATAATAAATGTAATTTTTTTCAATGTGTATAGAATTAATCATAGAACAATCCTATATTTTTTTTTTCAAATTTGGATAAGTAGATCAAGATTTATAAATAAAAATCAATACATATGTAATTGAGAATTATGAAGGCAATATTCAAAGAAAATAAAAAAATACTTTAACTTATTTAAAATATTAAAAAAATATGGTTTACTCACTTTTGTGCATGTAAATTTTGTTTTATAAATTAATATTAAGTTAGACCCTTTACATGTGAGTATTGTGATAATGATTGAACTATTAGAGATGTGATCAATATTTGTAGTGTTATTTTTATTTTTCCTTGTGTACAGTTTTGTAAAATTTTATATTACTATTTATATTTTTAGAATTGGTATTTGGATATATGTTCCCCACCATCCTTGCTCCTATTGTGGTGATGCGTTGTGCTCTTTCCTTTCTATTTGAATATCTTCATCATTCAACACACTTGTAGTTGTGCATCAATATTGTAATTATGTCAATGTTCAAATATAAAAATTTACCAGTTTTCCAATAGATTGACCTAATTGAATTAAATCCAATTTAAGCCTTTTGAAATGTTGGTTGCCCTTGGTTTTTACCATATGAAATTCATTTCAGAGTAAATAAACACAACCTACAAACCCAAGCTTTACTTCCAATTGGAAACAATATTAGGCAAATTATTATAATTTGAATGTAATCCCAAAGAGTCAATAGATCACTAAATGTGTACCTAATTGAGACTTCCTCTTTCAACTTGCAAAACAAGATTGAAAATTTAATTTAATTCTACTTGCAATTATTTTTTCCATTACACAAGACTCTCTTAGTGGCTTGAGTAGTAACACCAAAGTTTGGGTCACATCAAGGATGACACATTTACAGTATCATAAGCAATAATGCAAATTATACAAGATTGTCACCTTGCCTTAGTTTATTGGAAGATAATTTCATCATTTGGACACATCCTGCAATAGTTGAGGCTTCGACTATTGCAAACTCCATCATAGTCTTTCTTTCCTTTGTCCTTCATCACCATAGGATCTGATCTCTTGACTAAACAAAGAAACGTGGCATTTCCCTTTGAACACCCAGTTTGACTTGAAATTCTCTTAGCATGTAACCAAGAAATTAACTTTTCCTTCCACATATCACATACAAAGTGTAAAATTGTCATGCATAATTTGTGCTACAATTTAATTAAATTTGGATTGTTGTTACCCAAAACTTGGAGTAGTTGTAATAAGGATATGGCACCCAATAAGAGATTTTTTTTTTTATAACATTCCCTCTTTATTTCATAGAAGAACTTAAACAATCAATACATTGTGATTAATGTACTAACTATTTATATGAGAACTAAATTCTTAGATAAATAATTACTATATTAACCACAATATACTTACTATTTATACATAAAATTATTTTATCATCTATACCATAATACTTTGATATGTCACTTATATTTATAGGTGATAGATGAATTTCAAAATATTATTTCTTGATAATCTTAATTATGCAAACAACCTTAATGTGTACTCAAACTTACATCCAGACAAGTTTTGTGTCATGACTAATTCCTATTATTGGAATATAGTTGATAATAATTAGTTAAAGGACTAGCATTTATAGATTGGTCTACTAACTCATTTTTTCTATAATTTGTAACATGAACTCAAAAATATTAATCTTTAACAATTGTCTTGATAATTTTTATTTTTATTTGTTAATAAATCTGAATATTAATTTTGAAAGAACAAATGTTTAGATCACAAAAAAATCAATGTACTTGATTGCTTAATAGGAATGAAATTACATTAATTTACATTTTTATTTTTGAATGAGCTAATAGATTAGTCAATGTGATAAGATATATTATCAAAATGGGCAATGAGGAAATTGATTCAATATAAATTCTTGTTAAGTTTAATTTTTTGACTTCATTTTGAATTTACATTAACTAATAATCCTTTAGTGGTGCAAATGAGATTAGGATGTCTTAATTAGACCACCCAACCAAGAAAATCAACTCATATTCACCTTCCTAATACAATTTAGAAAATGCCAATTACACAGTTTCGACTCATTCATCCATATCATTCAGACATTCATCAATGATTTTTTGAAAAAATTAAACTTCATCAATTTGTCAAAGAAATTATGAGTTGTTTCTTATTCACCCATCAGTATATATGAATTACAATTAATTATCCTCAATTTATGTGATTCTCCTTAGATTTTGTTCTTTTTGGACAAAAATTTGATGTAGAATAGAATTCTCTATGTTAAGTAACAAGGATAATAAATGAGCACATGAAACCTGCAACAAAATAAACAAAGGCACAAGAAATTAATGTGGTTCACCAAATTCTATGTGGCTACATCCTTGAGAAAAGTGGGTTTATTTCCTTTAATTAATTAATTGCAACAATACATCACATTCCACTACACAAAAACTATCCAATATCTCTGTGAGACTAATCTTTTTCATTTATCTAAATGTCTATCAAAAAACAATTTATACAAGACTCATCAATGAAGATGAAGTGTCCAAAATTTCATCCACTTCACATCCAAAGAACAAGGGAGATGAAACATTTGCCTAAAAATGAATGAAACATCGGACTTCACATTTGAACAATCTACTGCTTGAAGTCTGATCCATGCTACAAATAACCATGCTCAGAGATGTCACCTACTTTCCATGGCCTATAGTCACATGTTTACCAGACCAAGAGAAGCTCTGCAAAACTCCAACTTCTCTTTTGAAACAACCTTAGTAAATGAAAGGAAGCAAGGTATGCAGAAACACTTCCTACGCTGAACTAATGAGGGAAGTAGAGTACAAATTCTTTTTAATTTTGACAATTGCAGCATTGTTAAACATATAACATAAAGATTACAATAGCAACACAACACATAGAATAAGAGAGTGACACAACATGTACGTGGGGAAAACCTTTTCCCATGAAAAACCCCACACTCTAAAACATGCACAATGTATTATCAAAACAATAACAGTTTACAATACACTTGCAATGCAGGTTCTTCCAAGAGTCTTCAAATGTCATTTCTAGTGTGATTCCGGCAGCATAACAGTACCTGTACAAACACTATACATCTATAATTCTAAAACTCTGCAATATATAGAGTTACTGGCATAAACAAGAAGCTTCTAGAGATGGGCATCCATCTTGGCCACATGGTCATTTACACACCCAAAGGACACTTTTCCAACATGTTTTCAACTCTCTTACATCTATCATAACATGGCAAATTTGACTTCCCAAGATGGAGCGCTCCAAGGCTAAAAAAGACTATGACGGATACTCTTATGCATCTTACTACTATCATAAATCTACCTAACATAACAACCTTAAATGTTGTAAGAGAATCCATCATACAAGACTAAATATAGAATATTCCTCTTACAACATGTCATAGCCCAACTTGGGCACCCAAAGATGCCTTTCTCTCATGCAAATATACTCATTGACACTTGTCTTCACTTGTCATAGGAATCTCTATACTTGGCTCTTACGCATCATAGATTCTGTCATACACAAAAACACCTCTGTCATACTACAAGATGCCAACACATGGCATATTAGTGCAACCTCAAATGGGATGCCCAAATCCACATGTGTTTGACTTGACCATCCTTGTCACATTACAAGTAGGATGACATGTCACAATGCCACCTAATACTAAATGACAAAACATGATGTGCAAGTAAATACAAATTAGGAAATAAATAAATACACAATTAAAATATCAATGCTAGGAAATTGCAAAGGCTAAGACACCTTAATTCCCAATATTCTCCCACTTGTCGAACACCTTGCAAGAGCTAATAGAAAGACAAGATTTAACTGCTAGGGGCGAAGAGGCCCATAGACTCTAAACACCATCTAAACTTATCTGTGCCCATAGGTTTCTTTAATGCATCTGCAACATTCTTCAAAGTGTCAACCTTCTCCAACATCACCTTCCCATCTTCTACCATATCTCGAACAAAATGAAACTAAACATCAATGTGCTTTGTTCTGGCATGGAAAGTAGGATTCTTTGCTAAGCAAATCACAATCTAACTATCACAATGGATCATAATCTATTATGCATCAAAACCAATGTTTGAACACAACCTCTTAAGCCAAATGGCTTCTTTGCAAGCATGAGTTTCTGCCATGTACTCTGCTTCTATCATGGAAAAAGCAACCATAGGTTGTCACTTACTCATCCAACTAGTAGCTCCACCAAACATAGTGAACACATAGGCACTAGTGGATCTCCTACTGTCAATGTCACCTACCCAATCAGAATCCACAAATCCATGAATACTCATAGAATGTTGAGGTCCTGTAGGATAACCATGATAACATAGGGAATATTTGGAAGTACCCTACAAGTATTTGAACACTCTCTTTACTATATCCCAATATACCTGTCTAGGATTAGCCATAAACCGACTAAGGACTCCCACTACTTGGGCAATGTCTGGTCTTGTACAGACCATAGCATACATCAAGCTTCCAACTACACTAGCATAAGGTACTCTGCTCATATCCTCTATCTCAGAAGGAGACTTTGGACAATCATCAACGATAACTTTGTCCCCATTGTAACAGGAATAGTCAAAGGTCTGCAATCCACCATACTGAATCTCTCCAACACAATGTTAACATACTTACTCTTGCCTAACCAAAGTTTTTTGTTTTCTATGTCTCTTTTGATCTCCATCCCCAGAATGTACCTAGTTGCCCTTAAGTTTTTCATTTTAAACTGTGCTGACAACTGAGACTTCAAATCAGAAATCAAACCTTTACCATTCCCAACTAGTAACATATCTTCAACATACAATGCTATAATGAGAATACGATCATTGTCAACTTTGAAATAAACACAATGATCTGATTTCAATATCAAAAATCCAATATTCAACACAAAGGCATCAAACTTTTGGTACCACATCCTAGGAGAATGTTTCAAACCATACAAAGACTTCTTTAACTTCCAAACTAGATTTTTATTTACCTTTCACCATGTAGTGCTCTGGATGTGACATACAAATTTCTTCCTCCAAGTCACCATGAAGGAAACTTGTCTTCACATCCATTTGTTCTACTTCTAAGTCATAAGCTGCTGCAAGAGATAACAAGAACTCAATAGATGTCAACTTTGTAATGGGAGAGAAAATCTCACCATAATCAATTCCCTCCACCTGAGAATACATTTTTGCAACCAATTTGGCCTTATATTTCTCAACACTGCCATCTGCACCAAATTTCTTCTTGAACACCCATTTACATCCAACATGTTTCCATCCATCAAGCAAAGGCACCAAGTCCCATGTTTTATTCTTTTCCAAAGAAACCATCTCATCCTCCATGGCCTCCTTCGAGGAGCCTACATATTTCATGCCCACAGCCTCTCTAACAGTTCTAGGCTCATTAGTGTTAGAAATCAAAGCAAAAACACAAATAGAATCAAGCAATGAATAACCAAACCTTTCAGGTTGCTTCCTATTTCATGTGGACCTCCTCAAAGGTTGAGGTTGAGGTTCCTCTTCCTCTCCTAAACTTTCAAAGATGCTAGAGCTCTCCTCATCATCAGGTCCAACAGGATCTTTTGGTTCAGTCTTCTCAGGGGTAGTAGGAAACTAAACCACATCCTCTTTCTTTTCTTTTTCTCATGGCTGTAAAACAACAAGAGGAGTTACCTCTCTGAAGATAACACTTCTCCTATACAAGACTTTCTCGGCCACAGGATACCAAACCTTGTACCCTTTCACACCGACACCATAGCCAATGAAGATACAATTAACTACCTTGTTCTCTAATTTTGACCTCTTCTCCTTAGGCACATGTACATATGCCTCACAACCAAAAACATGAAGATGTCTCAATGAAGGATTCTTACAAGACCACACCTCCATGGGTGTCTTTTCAACAAGTACTGAAATAGGAGACTTATTAACTAGGTAGTAAGTAGTGGCTACAGCTTCAGTCCAAAATTTCTATTCAAGGCCAACACCACTAAGCATACTCCTAGAACTCTCCATCAACATTCTGTTTATCCTCTCTGCAACTCCATTTTGTTGTGGGGCGTATGGAGTTGTCTTATGTATTTCAATCCCATGTTCTTTATAGAATTTATCCAACTCTATCGAATAAAACTCACCACCATTGTCAGTTCTCAAACACTTAATCTTTTTAATAGTCTGATTCTCTACAAAAGCTTTAAACTCTTTGAACCGACTAAAGACTTCAGATTTGCTTCTGAGAAGATAAATCCATGTTCTTCTACTATAATCATCTATGAATGATACAAATATAATGATTTAGAAATAGAGGAACATTCACAAGACCAAACACATCAGAATGGATTAGATCCAACACAACAGAAGACTTATGAGAACTAGATTAAAACTGAACACGGTTTTGTTTTCCATATACTTAATATTCGTAAAAGTCAAACTCGAGATTACAATGATTTAAACCTTCAACAATGTTTTTATTTTTTAGGGCTCTAAGATCCTTCTCACCAATGTGACCAAGTCTCTCATGCCACAACATTATCTTCTCAACAAGAAGTTTCATTTCCAAAGCATTGGCACCCTTAGGTACCCAAAAAGCACGACCATCAGAAGTTAAAGAAACATACTTCTTTGTTGCTGGTTCCAATGGTGAGGATGAAGAATCTGAAGCTCTTTTCTTTGAAATAGAAGAACTATTGCATTGAATAGTGCATGCATCGAGCTGAAATAGAGTACCTCTCTGAGTATCCTTAGCAAGCAACATAGCTCCTCATGTCATCTTGCATCCTCCATTTGAGAAGACAACTTGCACACCCACATCATTCAACTTACTTATAGAAAGAAGGTTTTGTGGTAAATCAGGGATGTACAAAACTCCATTGATCCCCTTCACTTGACCATCAAGGAATCAAATCAAGACTCTTCCATGGCCAACAATTTTCAGATGAGAGTCATCACCCAGATACACCTTATGACCATCGAACTCTTCATACATTGTGAAGCAACCTCAATGTGAGGTCATGTGGAAAGAAGCACCTGAGTCAATCAGCCACAAATGTTCTGATGCATGGGTTACCAAGGCTGCAACAAAAGCATCACCATCATCTTGTGACATGTTAGAATCAGAATCGGAGAAGTTCTTCTTTTTCTTCTTCTCCTCTTTACACTCCTTTCAGAAGTGCCCAGATTTACCATAATTCCAACATAGTGCCTTAGACTTTCCAGGAGATTTGGATCTCCCACAGGATTTGGATTTACCCTTTTCATCTTTCTTTTTCCCTTTCTCTTTGGGTCTATCATGAACCACAAGAGCCTCTTTTTCTAATTCGGAAGACTTTCTCTACATCTCTTTAGACAATAGTGAAGATACCACTTCATCCATCTTGAAGGTGGTAGTAGTGCTCCCAATGGCCATGACAAGGTGGTCCCATGAGTCTGGTAAAGAACAAAACAAGGTCATGCAATGATCCTCCTCCTCCATCTTTACACCAATAGAAGTCAACTATGCAACTAGCATGTTAAAGGCATTTAGGTGATTTGCAACCGATCCTCGATCTTCCATGCTTAGCTAATATAGCTTCTTCCTCATAAATAACTTGTTTACCAAGGACTTGGCCTCATAAATATCACCAAGTTTCTTCCATAGCTCTTTCACAGTCTTCTCTTCATGAATATTTAACAGGACGAAATCAGCTAAATAGAGTCTCACAAGACCCTTAACTTTTTGATCTTTGAGATCCTAGTCTTCCTAAGCCATTGCCGTTAGTTTTGTGCTAGATATAGCTTCCCATAGATCTCTATCAACAAGCATGTCTTCCATTTTGAGTTTCTACAACTCAAAATTACTGCCATTAAACATTTCCAAATCTATCCTTTAGAATGTAGCTACCATCTTCTTCTTGCAACAAGATTTTAGAATATCTGCACAGACTCCCACTCAATCAAAGATCAGTACAAAAAACCCCTACCCAACAACTAGGATCAAAGGTGATCAAGCTCTGATACCAACTGAAAGGAAGCAAGGTATGCGAAAATGCTTCCTACACCAAACTAATGAGGGAAGTAGAGTGCAAATTCTTTTTAATCCTTACAATTGAAGCAATGTTAAACATATAAAATAATGATTACAGAAACAACACATAGAATAAGAGAGTGACACAAGATGTACGTGAGGAAAACCTTTTCAGGTGAAAAACCCCACACTCTAAAACCTGCACAATGTATTATCAAAACAATAATAATTTACAATACACTTGCAATGAAAGTTCTTCCAAGAGTCTTCAAATGTCATTTTTGGAGTGATTCTAGCAGCATAATAGTACCTATACAAACACTATGCATCTACAACTCCAAAACTCTGCAATAGATAGAGTTACAAGGCATAAACAAGAAGCTTCTAGAGATGGGCATCCATCTTGGCCACATGGCCATTTACACACCCAAAGGACACTTGTCCAACATGTTTTCAACTCTCTTACATCTGTCATAACATGGCAGATTTGATTTCCCAAGATGGAGCATTCCAAGGCTAAAAATAGACTATGATAGATGCTCTTATGCATCTTACAGTTGTCATAAATCTACCCAACATAACAGCCTTAAATGTTGTAAGAGAATCCATCATACAAGACTAAATATAGCATATTCCTCTTACAACATGTCATAGCCCAGCTTGGGCACCCAAAGATGCCTTTCTCTCATGCAAAGATACTCACTGACACTTGTCTTCACTTGTCATAGGAATCTCTATACTTGGCTCTTACGTGTCAGATTCTGTCACACACAATAACACCTCTATCATACTAGAAGAAGCCAACACATGGCATATTAGTGCCACCTCAAATGGGATGCCCAAATCCACATGTGTTTGAGTTGACCATCCTTGTCACATTACAAGTAGGATGACATGTTATAATGCCACCTAATACTAAATGACAAAATAGGATGTGCAAGTAAATACAAATTAGGCAATAAATAAATACACAATGAAAGTTTCAATGCTAGGAAATTACAAAGGTTGAGACACTTTAATTCCCTACTGTAAATACATCTGCAAGATTTAGGCTAGTATGTATCTTCTCCAAATTTATCTTACCATGTTCAAGAACACTTTGAATAAAGTGATATATTGAAGCTCTATGTGCTTCGTTCATGAATGAAAAACTACATTTTTTGCCAAATGTATTGCACTTTTGCTGTCACTATACAATACAAAGTCTTGTTGTCTAATACCCAATTCAAATAAGAGTCACTACAACCATAACATATCCTTATCTCCTGTGATTGCAATATACTCTACTTCAGTAGTAGAAAGGGCCACTACCTTCTACAACCTAGAAATCCAGGAGACTTTTGCTCCTATGAATTTGAACACACCCTATTGTAGATCACCTTCTATCTAAGTCACCAACCATGTCTAAGTCAATATTTTCTTGCAATTGTGCATCTTCTCCTCTAAACCTCAATACATGATTTGATGTGCCCTTCGGATATCTTAGGATCCATTTTACTACCTACTAATGAATTTTTCCTGGATTACTCATATACCTACTGACCACTCCCACTACTTGGGAAATTTCTAGTCTTGTGCAAACCATTGCATACATTACGTTCCCAATTGTAAAGGAGTAAGGCACTCTTGCCATGTATTATTTTTTTTCCTATGTCTTAGGACATATCTCAAAAGATAATATGAAATGATCCATTATAGGTGTGCTCACTACCTTATCATCCTTCATGCTAAAACTATTCAGTACCTTTTCAATACATTTCTCCTATGATATTTTAGTTCCTTTTTCTTCATGTCTTTGATAATTGTCATTCTAAGGATTTGCTTTTCAACACCCAAATCCTTCATTGAAAATTTATTATCCAAATGTTGTTTTAACTTGTTAACTATGGCCATGCTAATTCTTGTCACTAGCATATCATCAACATACAATAAAAACAGTACAAATTCACCATTATCTAAAATCTTAGAATAAACATAATGGTCAAATTCACTTCTAGAGAAATTTTTCTCAGCCATAAACAAATCAAATTTTAAATAGCATTGCCTTGGAGTTTGTTTCAACCCATATAAACTTTGATTCAATCTGCAAACCAGAGCCTCTTTACCTTCTTCCTCAAAGCCTTCTGGTTGCTTCATGTACAACTCTTCCTCCAAGTCACCATGTAGAAAAGTTGTCTTGACATCAAGCTGCTCCAATTTTAGATCATAAACATCTACTAAACCCAATACTGCTTCGATAGAGTTCATTTTCACAATTGGTGAAAACATCTCTGTGAAATAAATACCCTTCTACTAATCATAACCTTTGATCACCAATTTGGCCTTGTATCTCTTATTCCCACCTTCTTCTTCCTTCAACCTATATACCCATTTGTTTTTCAATTCTTTTCTATTATGTGGAAGAGGAACTAAATCCCAGGCGTGATTGGCCATCAAAGATCTCATCTAATCTCTCATAGCCTCCATCCACTATTTTCTATCTTTATCTACACATGCTTCTTCAAATGTAGCAGGTTTAGATTCATCAAAAATTAATAAGTGTTGAAGGAAATCTCTATACCTTATTGAATGCCTATGCTCTCTAATAGATCATATAACTTGAGGAATCAACATCTGTGGAGTACCCTCCTCAAAAGTAGTAGTGGGATGATCCTGATCTTCATTATCATTGAAATTCAGAGGCTAAACTTGTGGTTGTATATGTGGATGAACTTACACCTGTGGTTAATTTTTAATCACCTTTTGTTTGAACACATCACTCCAATTTGTGATGTCTTCTAATGGAACATACTCCTTAGCTGATATGCCTTGTTCTTATAAATTTTCCATTACTCTTTCATTAAAGATCATGTCACTGCTTTGTGTGTAGACATGGTTGGTAACTAGATATCATAACCTATAACCATATTTTTCATCACCATATCCAACGAAAATACACTTTTTAGACTTCATGTCAATCTTTGTTCTTTTTTCTTGTGGAACATGAACAAAAGATTCACACCAAAAAATTCATAGATGATCATATGAGATCTTCTTTCCCAACCACTTCTCTTCTATAACTTCAAAATCTAAATGAGAGGATGGTCCTCTATTGATCAAGTACACTTGTATTTGTAGCCTCAGCCAAGAACTATTTTCCTAGTCCTTTATTTGAGAGCATGATATGTGCTCTTTCCAAAATGGTTATGTTTAACCTTTCTATTGTACTGTTCTCTTATGGTGTAAGAGGAATAATATTGATTCTCCAAATGCCATTTTTTACACAATAATGGTTGAATTCTTTTGACCAATACTCACCCCCATTGTCAATTTTCAAACACTTAGTTTTACTACCAGTTTGATTTTATAGAAGTGCCTTCAAATTTTTGAATATACCAAAAACTTTAGACTTGTTTTTCATCATGTAAACCCAAACCTTCCTAGTGTAATCATCCAAAAAGTAACAAACTAAGTGGACCCATCAATATATGCTACCTCTAAGGGGTTAAAGATATATGAATGCACTAGCTCCAATGGTCGTGACTTCATCTTATGTTCCTTGGTAGAAAATATTGTCCTCTTTTGTTTTCCATATATGCAATGATCACATAACTGTAAATTGACCATTTTTAGAATAGGAAGCTGATTGTTCTTCTATAAGATCTCAAGACTTTTCTTGCCCATATGACCAAGCCTTTTATGCCAAAGATTTGTTCCACTATTTGCGACTATCATTGTAGCTCCCACTTATGTCTGACCCTCTAGCACATACAATGTAGCATATTTACATCCTCCAGCAATCACCAATGCTCCTTTTGTTACCTTCCATGCACTTGCCTCAAATGTAGTTACACTACATCCATGAGCATTCAATTGCCCAGTTGAGATCAAGTTTCTCCTAAGTTGAGGAATGTGTCTAACATCCTTTAGGAACCAACTATTTCCATTTTTCATATTTAGTAGAAGATCTCCCTTGCCAATGATACTACAAGGATCATCATCACCAAGGTAAACCTTGCCAAAATTACCATCTTGATAATTTTTGAAATAATCTTTGCTTGATGTCACATAAAATGATGCTCCTAAGTCAAGTACCCAAACATCTATAGTGGCATGATCTCTTGTGGATAGAACAAGACCACATGCATCTTCTTCATAAGCTGTATTAACCTCATTTTATTTTGACTGGTTCTTAACCTTCTTGTTCTTCAGTAACCAAAATTTTTTCTTCATGTGGCTTTCCTTAACACAATGCCAACAATTGCATTTTTTGCCTTTAGATTTTGATCTTTTTCTGGACTTTGATCTTCCCCTCTGATTATCCCTCCCTTGTTCATATGTTCTCCCTCTATTTCCTATTACCAAAGCATCTTCTGATGAAATACCTTGGTTTTTCCTTCTCATGTCCTCACTCAAAAGAACCCCAACAACATCATCAAATTTTCGCATGCTTTCCTACTTACGAAATCTAGAACTTGAGCTAGATACTGAATTGCTAACCATAACTCCTTCACATCTATCACCTATAATGAACACAACAACAAGATAGCCTTGATCTCATCATCTAGTGCAATTCTTACTGAAAGTAACTAACTGATCAAGGTGTTGAACTCATTTAGATGATTTATGATGGTACTACCTTTCTACATTTTTAAGTTGTATCTAGTTTCTTCGTCAAAATACCTTGTTCAATGTAGACACCATCTCATACAAGTCTGGTAGATGATCCCATAATCCTTTCACCATATTTTCTATTGAGACATTGAACAAGACATTGTTGGATAAAGAGAGAATGATTGTAGCCACTGCCTTCTGATCTAGTTTATCCTAGTCTTCATCTGACATTGCAGTTAGTTTTTGTTATTTTCCTTTTAACGTGATCAAAAGGTTGTTGATAACTGAGAGGGGGGGGTGAATCAGTTATCCTAATTATTTCCTTTATTGAACTTTCCTTTTAATTGATGCAGCATAAAATCAAACACAAAACATTAACCATGAAATAAGAAACACATGACACAGTATTTTTGACGTGGAAACCCTGTTAAGGGAGAAAACCACGGGGTGATTAACCCAAAATTATTCTCTGTTAGAAGAATAGGAAATTACAAAAATGGCACTTGCCAATTAGGGCTCACTGCCCGAGCACACTGCTCACAAGAGGCCCACTGCCTACAAGAAGACACACTGTCTACAAAGTGATGAGAATCACAGTCTTGAACTGATTGGAAGCATCTGCATATGCTGGAATTCAGTTCCGGTTAGGCTCAGTACACTGATCTGCTGCACTTCATCTTTCCTCTGTTCTTTATTCTGCTATCTTTCACATACCGGATCCTTTTTGCTACCTCTGCTCTTATCTGGACTTATTCGCATATATCTCTACAACACCACAACACTTCACAACTAAATCCATCCTCTATATATATCCGCACAAGTAATTTCATCACCTTTCTAGTCGGCATCCGGAACAGTCTAGTTTCTTATAAACTTCCATTCTGTCGGCTGAATCCTTCCTCACCAAGCAATGCGGATCAAGCATATACTTGTAGACATCATTAATCATGTCGGCCAAACATGATTCATGCCTTCACAACCTCTGTCATCAATAGTAACCCATCCGGAAAGCAGTCTAGCAATGCGGATCAAGCATATACTTGTAGATATCATTAATCATGTCGGCCAAACATGATTCATGCCTTCACAACCTCTGTCATCAATAGTAACCCATCCGGAAAGCAGTCTGATACTCTGCCAGTCAGTTCTTCCTCTGTTTTCACTGTCTCTCAGGAATCCGGTACTCAACCATTCATATCTTTTTCCTTGTCCATCATCGGAGGCTAGATCCTTGGAATATACCACTCAAGGTAGTCCTCTTGACTTCCCCAAATCCGCACTGCACCAAGACACTTCCTCTGAGAGGTCCGGACCAATCTGTCGGACCTTGCCACATGCTCTGTTCTTCTTCACCGGACCACAACATTCTTTATTCTGACTTCCGGTAGAGACACATCATGTCTTGCGGATATGTGGGATGACCTTTGTTGCCATCAATGACAACAACCATGATTCCATATAGTGTCTCTTGCCAACAATCTCCCCCTTTGGCATTGATGGCAACACTTAGTGAAAAATGACTAAGTGTTTTCACTATGCTCCCCCTTTGCTGATGCTCTGTCTTTATATACAATTTCCGGAACTCCCCCTTAGTTGGATTCCTCATTTTTCACTGCTCCTCACTCCCCCTTTGACATCAATGGCAAAGGGTAGGGTCCGCATATCAAAATTTTCAAAAATTTCTTATACTTAGCCGCATATTTACATACTCACATATATTGAAGAATGTCTGCAAAGGATGTCTGCAATTGGATCATTTCTGTGGCCCAACTTTGCTTCATTCTATCCAAAATTGAAATGTGACCACTTAGCAAAAATGCAAAAGCTTCTGCCCGCTTGAGATCTGTCGGATCTTTTGTTTGGGCGGTGGTCTGAGCATCACTGATGGCCTCATGCATAGTTTCCAACTTAGGGATTATAATCCTTCTAAGTTCTCCCATCCGGTTAGTGATGTTCTTCCTTTCCTTCTCAAGATTTTTTATTTCATTCAAGACTGCAATGGTCTGACATTCTTGATTTATTATAGAGGAAGAGAGAGGATCAAAACTTTGAGATAAGCTTTGTAGCTTATCCTGTTCCTCTTTTATTTTCTTGTCAAATGCTGTTGTTACCTTTGACCAGGATATGCAAAATTTGTAGATGTCACCGCCATCCTTAAGAGCATTCTCTAAGCTCCTTATTCCAATGCTTACAATCTTCCTATCCTTAGAGATTAATTCTAATATTTCTGAAAATCTTTTGTCCAAAAATTCCTTTCGGACCTTTTCTTCAGCTGATTTTTCTAGAGAATCAAAATGTGTATCAACACTGCTGACTAAGGTTTTTAGATTACCGGAAGAGGAGGCTGTCGGATCTATCTGGATTGATGGCATGATCTTTACAAGTACTCCGGAAGCAGCCTCTATCAACTCACAGTCTTCCATATGAGACTTCAGGAGCTTTTCATTTGCCTTGGCATTTGCAAATGAAGCTATCTTCATTGTTTGTACCGGAGAGAGAGAGTCAAAATCAAATGGGCCTTTTAGAAGCTCCGGTTCATCAATCTCTAGAGTTTCTTTGCTCAAAAATTGTTGAACAGTTTGTGCAGTGTCTCTTGCCGAAGACAGATGTTTCTTTTCTTCTGCAGTCTTAGAACTGTCAACCTCTTTGTCTTTCACCACTGCTTCCTTCTCCTGTAATTGCTCTTCTTCTTTGGATCCAGAGACTATAGGGGAAACCGGAGGAGAGATGCTAGTTTGTTCATGAGCCACTTCTTCTGGAGCAGAGGGTCCCAAGTCCTCAGCTGTTTCTGTACCTAAATCCTCTACAACCGAAAGATTGAACCTTTTGAAGGCCTTCCGGAGGATCTCTTCTATTTCTTGGGCCACTTTGTCAGTCTCGCCAAGCATGAGTTGATTCATCCTGGCTTTGCTTCTGAACTCATCTTTGCAGTCCTTGAAGATAATGTTCATTGTCTTGGGATCAATTTGAGGATATAGCTGAATAGCTATCTGCTCCCAGATCTCAAGATCTTTAGCATGAGCATTATTCTTTCTTACTTCCATTTCCTTTTCTAGGCTTTTAGGAATAAGAGATATTATTTCAATGAAAGCCTTATTATATATGTTAAGATATTTTACTGTGGCCTCCTGCAGAGTCTTTTGGTCGGCCTCACTGAAGTCATCATATGATTCAGTCATTGGTTGAAGGTTTCCATCCACCGTGACCGACTTGATTATGCTCTCTAGTGACAGAGTGGGCTTTTCAACAGTTACCTCTGCCATTTCATCCTTGTCTTGGCCTGTGGAGGGCTTACCGGATCCTTTCTTCTTCTGTTTCTTTACTTCTCTTACTCCCTCATCTGATTCTATTTCCTCTTCATCCTTTTGGCTTCCATAAGCCCTTGTGGCTTTTGTCTTGGATCTCTTACCGGATGCCTGAACTTCCAGTTTTGAACTTTTGGTTGTGGAAGGTGCAGGTCTCTTTGATGATCTGGTCCGGGTGGGAGTTTCAACCGGAGCACTTTCTTTGCTTTTCTCTTCTTCCTCGGCCTTCCTCCTCTTTTCCCGGCTGGCATCAAGTGCCTCCTTTGAGATACCTAGGCCTTGAGCAATGTGCTCTACTTCTTTTCTTACCTTTCTTTTAATCTCAGGTTCCCTGAGTTCTACATGTATTTTTACACTCAGCTCCTCAAAGGTTCCAAACCTTTCTGCCTTAGGATCTTTGGGCTGACTTAGCATGTGTTGAACATGCAGCTCCACTATCTGTTCATCAACTTCATACCCCATGGGCATGATCCTGACAGTCCTTGGCTCCACTGCCTCCATTAGGCACTGATCAGTGTCAACCATAAAGCACACTGAGTCCTTGTATTTCTCAATGAGGGACTGGGGAATTCTCTCTCTTGCTTGCATCATGCTCTGAAAGTTTTTGAAGTATCCCCATAGAGCTGTATTTCTCGCTTTTGCATCCCCAAGTCCATGCAAATAGTCTCTTATCTGGACTGCAACAGGTTTGTCATTCTGCCATACCCATCCACTTGTTCCGGGTAGCTCATTCATGAAATAGAAGAATAGACATACAATAAGAGTACCATACTTAAAGGAATTCTTCTTATCCTTCTTGATTTTCTGTATGTTTTCCATTAATTGGCTTAGCAGTAGTTCGCAGAGATCATATTCTGCATTCTTTCTTAGCATTTCATAAGCAGTGTATATTGCAGTTCCGGATACAGAATTCTCCCTGCTGGAGTGATAGATCTTGTATCCTATTATCATTGATGCATATTTGATATCCGGATCCGAAATATCTTCAATGGTCATTGCCCTCTTGTCAAATTTTGATCCGGTGGCCTCAGTTACAACGTTGTTCTTGACAGATTTGAGGATAGGTACCCCTCCGGAAGAGTATAGACCAGTTACTGCTCTAATTGCCTCTTTTGTGATCTTGCAGGGTCTATCTAGCCATAGAAAGTTGTCATGCATCCTGCTCAGTACATACCGGACCCATTCATCTTCTTCAACACAGGGGAAATGAATAAATTGCTCAAATTGTTTCTTCTGGATATCCTTATACTCTGGTTTAAGCTCAAAAGCATTGTCTATCAGTTGCTTGTGATAGAGGTCTCTTAATTTGAATTCCCCAAATTCTTCAATGCTTGCATGTATGTAAACCCTAATGTCTTCGGTATGTAAAACTCCGTGGGGAACACTAGAGAAGGCTCCTAGTGGATCTACCTCCAATGATTTGTAGGGATGTTTCTTGAATGAGGGGCGAGGTCTATCAGAGATCTTAACTATGTTTGGAGTAGCCATTCTTCAAAGATTTGCAGTGAGGTAATGAAAAACGGAGAATACCTTATGCGCCTTCGGTTTGCACGGAGTGGTTGGATTGATTTCTTTATGCAATAGCTTCGGCAGGAGATCCTTGGTGTGCTTGATGAACCTTGTTGCAGAGCTCCACTTTTCACTTCTTCTCGAGTGCAGAATGAGCAAATGACCTTTGAGAAATCCCTTAAATTGCTCCGCGAACCCTAATATCTGTCTGCAATAAATGCTTCACCTACATCATTCCGGTTTGCCTTGTCTGGATAGTTTGGAGTATCCCGGATTAGTCCTGATCTGTGGATATCATCCGGATCTTTCAATCATGAATGAATCGAGGTAACATATTGCAAGAACATCCCAAACACTCTGTCCAATCCGCAGAACAAGATAGTGCATTTCTGGATTTTTTTGGATCTTTTTGTAATCCTTTATCATACCGGAGCATCTCCCTGAACAGGTCTTATTTGATCGATCACAGCTTCTTCATAACTCCATACGGACCTCTGAAAACTTGACTGAAGTATCTCAAGACTCATATGTACAAACCCTTTGATCCGCATCTTGTGCCACATCCGGCACCACTTGTTTGGCTGGGGGAACAAGATTTTCTTTGAGTCTCCCCCTGAGCCTGAGCTCACTTTTTAATTTCTGGAAGAAATATCAGCACCAGAGTCTGGTGCGGATCCAACCTCTACATTCTCTGAACTTTTCTTCACCCAAATCTTGCTCATCTGATTCCTAACCTCATCCGCATTCATCTTTTGTTTACCCTTGTCTTGATTCTGATTATACACCGGACCTCTTTTGTCCTGATTCTTGTTTCTGCAAACATTAGCATTATGACCGGACCTATTGCAGATTTGGCAAATAACATTTCTTTGCATGTTTGACTGATATCCTCTTGATCTGCATTGATTAGCCATATGACCTACTCTATTGCATGTGAAGCATCTACCTTTGAATGATTTGTTTACTTGCATACTTCTGCATTCATGGGATTTGTGTCCATACCTTTTGCAGTTGAAGCACTGTCCGGAGAAGGATGAATTAATCTGATTCATTCTCATTCTGCACTGATTAGCTTTGTGACCAAAGTGGTTGCAGCTGTGGCAGTATCCATTGAAGGATGGATATCTTTGAGCATTTGGCTGTCTTACCGGAGGTCTTCTAGGCCTGCTTCTTGGATTTTCTGATCCAAGATTCTTCTGACCGGATCCGGAGCTTTCTCCTTTCTCATATCCCAAACCATACTTGTCATCTGTCCTCTTTTGACTTCCAAGAAGAACTTCAAGTTGAGTAGAACTTATCTTGAATTTCTCTTTATATTCATTTGCTGTTTGAAGGTCTCTTTTGAGAGAGACAATTTGATCCTCAAGTTTTCCTTCATTATCTTTGGCATCTTCAAGATCAGATTCAAGATGTCTGATAATCCTGTCCATCTGGTGGCATTCTTCTGATTTTTCTTTAAGAGATTGTCTTAGATTGTCTTCAGCCTTTCTTTTTTCCTCAATCTCTTGAGTAAACTTTATAGTTCCTGATTCCATTTCATGTCTTAACATAATGACTTCTTTTGATAACTTTTCACATAACTTGGTTTGCTCAGTCAATTCTTCATTTGTATTGCTTTCTTCACTTTGTCTTGCCAACTGTTGAAGCAGCTCCTTTCTCTTTTTCATGGAGAGACTTAATTTGTCTTTTAATTCTCTCATGAATTCATCAGCCTGTTTGAGTCTTTCCTTTAATTCACTAACTTCAGAATTCGACTATTCAAGATCCTCAAGAGCAGTCTTGAGTTGCTCCCTTAAACCATATGCATCCATTTGAAATCCCAGATCTTCCTCAAGCTGTTAGGCTCTATTAGGAGGAACTTAGCTCTGATACCAATTGTTGATAACTGAGAGGGGGGGTGAATCAGTTATCCTAATTATTTCCTTTATTGAACTTTCCTTTTAATTGATGCAGCATAAAATCAAACACAAAACATTAACCATGAAATAAGAAACACATGACACAGTATTTTTGACGTGGAAACCCTGTTAAGGGAGAAAACCACGGGGTGATTAACCCAAAATTATTCTCTGTTAGAAGAATAGGAAATTACAAAAATGGCACTTGCCAATTAGGGCTCACTGCCCGAGCACACTGCTCACAAGAGGCCCACTGCCTACAAGAAGACACACTATCTACAAAGTGATGAGAATCACAGTCTTGAACTGATTGGAAGCATCTGCATATGCTGGAATTCAGTTCCGGTTAGGCTCAGTACACTGATCTGCTGCACTTCATCTTTCCTCTGTTCTTTATTCTGCTATCTTTCACATACCGGATCCTTTTTGCTACCTCTGCTCTTATCTGGACTTATTCGCATATATCTCTACAACACCACAACACTTCACAACTAAATCCATCCTCTATATATATCCGCACAAGTAATTTCATCACCTTTCTAGTCGGCATCCGGAACAGTCTAGTTTCTTATAAACTTCCATTCTGTCAGCTGAATCCTTCCTCACCAAGCAATGCGGATCAAGCATATACTTGTAGATATCATTAATCATGTCGGCCAAACATGATTCATGCCTTCACAACCTCTGTCATCAATAGTAACCCATCCGGAAAGCAGTCTGATACTCTGCCAGTCAGTTCTTCCTCTGTTTTCACTGTCTCTCAGGAATCCGGTACTCAACCATTCATATCTTTTTCCTTGTCCATCACCGGAGGCTAGATCCTTGGAATATACCACTCAAGGTAGTCCTCTTGACTTCCCCAAATCCGCACTGCACCAAGACACTTCCTCTGAGAGGTCCGGACCAATCTGTCGGACCTTGCCACATGCTCTGTTCTTCTTCACCGGACCACAACATTCTTTATTCTGACTTCCGATAGAGACACATCATGTCTTGCGGATATGTGGGATGACCTTTGTTGCCATCAATGACAACAACCATGAATCCATATAGTGTCTCTTGCCAACAAAGGTCCTTTTGGATTAAAAGATCTTCAAGTTGCAACTTCCACATTTTGAAATTCTATCATGAGAATTTCTTGATTCTCCATTTGTCTATCTCCTCCATTTATCCTTCTATACAAATAGTTTTCTTAGTTCTCTTTGGCTTTGATACCAGTTGTTAAGTAATAAGACAGATAAATGAACACATTAAACCTATAGCAAAATAGATAGAGACACAATAAATTAATGTGGTTTTCTAAATTATATATGGTTACATCCACAAGAAAAGTGGGTTTATTTCCTTTACTAATTAATCACAGCAATACATCACATTTCACTATACAAAAACTATCTAGTATCTCTAAGAGACTAATGTTTTTTTTTTTCTGGTAAATAGCTACTAGGGGCAGCACCCTTTATATTAAATTTCAAAAATGATTACATATGGGAATCCAAATGCTTGATTCAATCCATTAGAGCATATGAGATCCGAACCCTCCTATAGACTACCAACCCACCAGCCAAAACATTGACACTAGGATAGCCTATATTCTAAACTTCATACACTTTATACACTAAACTGTTACATACATATGCTGATATTTAGATACAAAATAAGGGTTGAAAATATACCAATTGAAATGTACATCATTATACCCTGACCGAAACAAAAATAGACAAAATAAAGGAACCACCATCCAAAAACCTATTCCTAAAGATTAATCTTCATCAACCTCACGAGCATGATGTGCTACCAAAGCTTGCACAATCACATGACATTCATAACCATAGGCATGGTGAGCTAGACTATTGGCTATCTATTCAATATCTCTACCATCATTTTCTACCCATTCCTCTCCTTCACCCAGCCCCCACTCCTCCTCGTCCCCGAAATCACCTTCTACTACCAATTCCTTCGCTTCCACGTAATCCATCACCCAGCCAGGACCAAGAATATGAACAAAGCCCACCATCTGCTTGAGACAGTTGATGCTTCATTCCATCTCATTCCAGTGCCTCTCCAACTCCTTTTGCTGTAGCATGTGAACAACAGGGAATTTCCTCACCTCCACACCCTAGCACTGCGTCATATCGTAGTTTTGGGGCATTAGCATGAGCAGGTTGGCATCCACATTTTCCAGGACCATGTCAATTTCATCGAGTAGATCATGCAAGAATAATTTTTGGCAAAGCAGAGAGACTGATGTTTTTATTTTATCTAAACATTCATCAAAAATAATTTATACAAGACTCATCAATGAAGATGAAGCGTTTAAAAAAAACATTGTTTTCAGCCACTTCACATCCAAAGAATAAGGGAGATGAAACATTTTCCAAAATAGAGAATGAAATGTCAGACTTCACATCCAAACACTCTATGCAAGATGCCTTCCTTGTGCTTTTATTCTATCTTCTATCTAGATCATTAATCCTCTTCTATATACTGGATATTGATCCATATTCAATTATCTTATCAAACTAAACTCTATATGTTATTCCTTCTTCATTTCCTCTTATTTCCCCATGCCCTTGCCCTAATTTCATCTTTCGTTCCTTTTGTATCTTCCTTGACAAAATTGAGACCTATTTTTATTTATTTCTTCCTTCTGCATACACAACAAATCCTTCTCTTGTCTCTCCTTTTTTCATGTCCTTATCTTCTCCCATGCCCCTCTCTCATTTATTTTGTATTTTGTTTCTTCTCCTATTCACGGCCTCCACTCATATTTATTTCTATTTCTATTTTATTTTAAATAAATCTGCTAAAGAAAAACTCCATGCCTCTTTTTCCCTTGCCATGTTGACTCACCTTCCACATATGTCATTGATCTTTCTTTTTTTATTTAAAATAATGAAAGGAAAAAATCACACAGTTTATCCAAATACCCAAAGGAAATAAAATAGCTAGATATTTATTCTAAAACCCTGTGTAGCTAATAAATCTTATAAGGAGGCACCACCAGTTTGCATAAACTTAGAAATAAGAAAAAAATTATACTATGCCTCTTTTGTAAAGGGCGAGTCACGATTAGAGAATAAAAGCCACATTAAAATTTAAAATGAAACCTTATTCACTCTGTTGTTGCAACTCCAGTTTTCATAGATTTAATGGACGTTTCCATATAATATAGAATCAAATATCAACATTTAAATCTAGATGAACAAACAATCTCCCTATTTAATGAAAACTAAACAAGTGTGAAACCACACTCAAAAAAATCAAGAACATGCACAAAACTATGAAAATCAACCAAAACTAACAAAATTGTGAAATCAATTTTTTTTTGTGCAATATTATTCATGAGCTCAAATGCTCCTGCATCAGACACACCAAGTAAGAGAAAATGTTCCATAAGTTTTAAAACATATAAACCTTCAGAAAATCTTGGGACTAAAATCCCATCTTTGCCTTTGATCCAAAGAATCTCTTCATCCTTCTAACTTTTCTTCATCACTCTACATTCCTTATCTTCTTTCATTTTTGTCTTTTTCTTAGACAATTGCTGCATCTTCTTATCCATTTTTACACCTAAACATTCATTAATTTTTGCACTTGTTTGTCCTTCATATTAAGGATACAAATCCTTTACTTCAAAAATTGGTGAAATATTTACTCAAAATTTTATCTCATAAACTTCTAAGTTGCAAATTAATTCAAGACCTAACATGGTCCTAGTACCTTCCACTTTAACTCATCTTGAATCCCTTTTGTAAACCTCTCCTTTTGTACATGAGCAAATACCAAATCCCCAAGTTGAAATTTCTATACTTTTATCTTGAAACCAGAATAATTAATGTCCTCTGTTTAGCAATATTTTAGCTCCTTGAAAAATTTATGCTTACCTTCAACATCACCTTTTTCCTTACCAATTGAAATATTTAATTTACCTACTTCATATATGAATCACTCCCAACTTATTTTTCTACCTTTAACAATTGTTTCTCTATGCTTAGACATACTATAGGGTTGCTATTCATTTCAACTTTTTTCTTCGATGAACTTAAAGTGAATTTATTTGCATCCATCACAATAGTGTACATATTTTTCTTCCATCATGCATAGCCTCTCAATCAAACTACCAAGGTCTACCCAATAGAATGTGGTAATCATTCACGGGCATTGCATCAAACATAATTTCATCTTTATAGTTACCAATCTAAAAATTAATTAACCATTTCTCACTTACCATTAATTGATGTCCTTTCTGTAGCCATTAGACCTTGGACAGATTCAGGTGCTTAAGATTCTTCAAATTGAGTTTCTCCACCATTTTTTGAGAGACTAAATTATTTGTACTCCCACTATCCATAATCACCTTACACCACTTTCCACCTGATTTACATATAGTCCTAAATAAATTTCTTCTTTGTATAGGTTGTTGTTTCTCCATCTCCAATTTTAGTAACACTCTCTTGAACACAAATGTTTCTCCTTGTTATGGTTCTTCTATATGTTGAGGCGATGCAACACTTTCTGAATCTACTTGTAAAAACATGATTTCTAGTCATGTACCCTTTCTATTATTGTCCTGTTGTATTTGAGGACATTCAAATGCCATGTGCCCAACTTTTTCACACCTATAACATGAGCTAGTAAAACCTCTTCCTTGTTCCTCTCTCATTATAACCTTTTCCTCTAGTATTTTGTCTTAAATTGGTATTTTGTGAAGTATCTATTTTCTCTTCACTGCTTGTGTTCCTCTACTACTATTTGCTTGTTCTTTTCCGATGGTGGACCTTCATCTCCCTCTTAGGTTATTTTGTTGCCTTCTAGATAATTTTTCTTCTGGCTTTAAAGAAAATTGATATGCCTCTTCTACTATTTATTAATTTTTAATATAGTTATTTCATCTTGAATATTATATATCTTAACCCATTTACATACCTGGAGACTTTTTCTTTGTTGTCTTCAACATGACCAGCCTGAATATTCAATTTATAAAATTTCTTTGTATAGTCTTGCACACTTAATTATTTTTTTCAGGTTCTGCAACCTTCTAAATAAATTTATTTAATAATCTCCTAGTAGGAATTTGACCTTCATCTTTGCAACCATTTGATCCCAAGTCTTGATTTTCTCTTTACCTCTTCTTTGTCTATCTAATTGCACTTGATCTCACCATAGGGATGCATGTCCTTTTAATTGTAGTAGAAAATTTTACTCTGATTATTAAATAGATTCATAATCAAAATATTTCTCCATTTCATAAATCCAATCTATAAGCTCATTTGGATTCAAATTACCATTATAACAAGATGGATCCAACTCATGTTTACTACTAATCCTCTACATTGCTCATAAGGATCTCTCTTCTGGTTCATCCATTTCATCTTCCATCCCAAGTTCTTGTTCTTCTGTTTCATTTTTATCTTCACTAAGATTTTGTATGCATTCTCTTCTTCTTTATGCTGCCTCCACTGCATTCAGTATTGCTATTATCCCTCTCAACATCTCTATAATTTCACCCATTCTAAGTGTCCTAGGTCTTCTCCTATGTGCCATGCCTTCACAAACCCTCTATAATTGTAGGCTTTTCCTCTATTCACTTACCAACAACAAAATCTTATAGGGATTCTTCTTGACACATTCTAACATTAACTCTGATACCAATTGGTGTAGATGAGATTAGGGTGTCTTAATTAGACCACCCAACCAAGTAGCCCAAATCAAGACATCAATTACACAATTTCAACTTATTCATTGACATCATTCAAACATTCATCAATGATTTTTTGAAAAATTTATACTTCATCTATTTGTTAAAGAAATTACTAGTTTTTTTTTTTAATTCACCCATTAGTATACAATAATTACAATTAATTATCCTTGGTTTATGCAATTCTCCTCAAACTTTATTCTTTTTAGACTAAAATTTGATGTAGAAAAATATTCTCTACCTTCCTTGTGCTTTTATTCTATCTTTTATCTAAATCATTAATCCTCTTCTATACACTAAAGATTGATCTATATCCAATTATATTATAAAACTAAACTCTATATCTTATTCCTTCTTAAATCAATCTTCTATGTCTTTTGCATTGCCCTATCCACCCACTGAATCTTCTTAACCATACGCCTTATGCCTTATTTCTTTTCTCTCCCTATCAACCCCCTTCTTGATGCAGGAGCATCACTCTAGTGATGTTTTTATGACTCATTTTGATGTTAAGAGTCCTAGTTTATTTGGTGAAGGTCTTAGGGGGTCCATTGGGATCATGTCCAATGGTCTAGGTTGTGTAAATAGGCCTACAGATTCAAATTTTGATTTTCCTGCCAAAATGTAAATTTGAATTTCCTAGGTGATTTTGGCTTGTTGAAGGGTTGGGGTTTGTTCCTCAACCTTAGTGTTGGGTTTGTTGAGTCAAATAAGGTCTTGAAAGACCATGAAAGACCATGTAGCATCTCTTTACATGTTTTCTTCAATTCTAGGTTGTGAAAAAGGGCATATATTTCAAGTTTGATACAATAGACATTAGGTTTTGAAGGAAAAGACACATATATTCAATTTTTAACTGTTTTAGATCATCATTCACATCGAAGAAATGATAAAGTCCAACGCTCCAAGAAGTTGTGGAGGTGGTTTTTCATGAAAAAACCCTATTATTTGCATCTTTTTTGACTCTTTTTGCAAGTATATAGGCAAGAAACAGACCTGTATGATCATGTACAGAATGGTACCAGGCATGGGAATGTGTGGAAAGCAAGAACATTATGTTGCAACTTTAATCCAATAATTTATTTGTGGTTTCATGGTGTTTGGTGTGAGTAAATAGGCTTAATATTGCCACTGTTCTGCCTCAGAATTAGGGTTTCCAGCAATAGGGAAAAATCCATAAGTTTAGTTGGAACTAGTGAAAAATCATGAAACTTGGTGAAAACTTTCTTGACGCTATTGGTTAGGTTTCCTCCAAATGAAAATTCATGAATCCTTCATATTCATGAGATGTTGGGGTTTGTGTACATACTCACTATCAAGAAGGGACTGTTAAAAACCCTAGTATAATGAGGGTTTGGTAAAATCTATTCTTGTTGAATGCATTATAGGAGAATGAGGGTTTGATAGGACTTGTTGAAGGTTAAAGAAGCCCTAGAAGGCATCAATAAAGAGTGTTGTCATTCAAAGTTGCCCAATAGGTCTTTTGAGGATTTGAGCCTAAGAGAGAAAGGCTTGTCAAAAAACCTGCAAGGTAGGGTTTGAGACACCTTAGAAGAGTCAATAGAATCTGAAAGCCTTTGTTCTTCCTTTGCATCATTATTGGTATCATAGCCAAGTTAGCCAAGAAAGCCAATAAAGGAGTTAACAATCAAAGAAAAAAAGATGCCAGAATCAATGCTGCTAAAAGGGTGGTAGAGAGAATAGCATCATAGTTGGGAGAAACCCTTGCTAGACATATGAGGCAAATGAGAGTCAATTTGGATGCAAGACTCACTATAGTGGTAAATAACCAAAGAAGAGTGGTTACAGGAGATATGAGTTACCAAGATGAAGTGGTGGATGAAGCACCTCAAGAAGAACCTCATGAAGAGAGGGATGCTGATGATGTGAGGATGGAAAGATTGCTGAAGGTAGTCAAAGGTGAAGGGACCAAGGTGAAGATGGGACTTCTAGTGTATGCAGATAATTTGAATGGTGAAGAACTCCTTGATTGGATATGGGAGTTGGACAAGTACTTTGAGTTTGAGGAGGTACCTGAAGAGCAACAAGTAAAGTTGGCCAGGACTAGGTTGAAAGGTCATGCATCCCTATGGTAGGATTATGTTTAGGAAGAAAGGAGAAAGAAAGGAAAATCCAAGATTACTTCTTGGGATAGGATGATTGCCAAGTTGAAGGTAAAATTCATGCCTAGTGACTACATGACTCAATTGTATAGGAAGTTGTAGAACTTAAAACAAAAGGATATGGGAGTGAAAGAGTACACTGAAGAGTTTACAAGTATCATATCATATCAGGACACATGGAGGATGACACTGAGAAGGTTGCAAGATACCACATAATGGATTGAAGTACAACTTACAAGATGAGTTGAGCCTTACAAGCCCTAAGGCACTTGAAGAATGCTATCAACTAGCCTTAAAGGATGAAGAGAAGCTGAATAGGAAGTAAGAAAAGCATAATAGAGGTAGAGGAAGGACTTTCAAAGGTAAAGGTCCATATGCTAATAGAGGACAACCACAAAGAAATCAAGGTGAGTCAAGTACCTTCCAAGAACAAGCATCAAGTTCAAGAGGCATTTTTAGAGGAAGAAGGCCTAATTTCAGGGGTAGATTTGGACAAAGAGGAGGAACAAATGGTTTCATAGGTAAATGCTACAAGTGCAACAAATTTGTAGGTCACCAAGCTTGGGAGTGTCCAAAAGAGCAATCAACTAACACCTTTAGAAGTTTAAGAAATCAAGTTGCTCAAGGAAGAGATGAATAAAGTGTTAACTCCTCACCACAACCAAAAGAACCAAAGAAAGGAGAATCCTTGCTAATGAGAAGGACATTGATCAAGGTTCCAATGGAGAAGGAGCCACCTCAAAGGAAGTCATTATTTAGGATTGTTTGCAAGTGCCAAGGTAAGTGTTGTCAAGTTATAGATTTAGGTAGTACTGGTAATTTAGTTGCTATTGAAATTGTAGAGAAATTAAACTTGAAGAAACTACCTCATCCTACACCACACAAGGTTTCATGGTTGAATAAGGGACAACAAGTACTAGTCAATGAACAATGTTGCGTAGAGTTTCAAATAGGAAGGTACAAAGACAAGGTGTTATGTGATATCATCCCTATGGATGTGTGCCACGTATTATTTGGTAGGCCTTGGCAATATGATAGGAAAACAACACATGATGGTAGAAATAATGTCTATGTTTTGGAGAAGGATGGAGTCACCTACACCTTAGCACCTTTGAAGGAGGAAGATAAGGACCAAAAGGTTGGCTCAAGTCTGATGTTAGTGGATGAAAAAGAGTTTCTAAAGATAATGGAAGAGGACAAGATAGGTTTTACAATGATGTTCAAACCTAGGACTATCATAACAGCAGTAAGAATTGATGAGTTCCCATGGGAGATTCAAGAAATGTTGAAGGGTTATGCAGACATAGTTGTGGATGAACTTCCTAACTCCTTGCCTCCAAAAGAGATATCAATCATCCTATAGACTTTATACCAGGGACTAGTCTACCAAACAAGGCAACCTACAAGATGACACCCCAACAAAATGAGGAAATCAGAAAATAAGTACAAGAGTTGCTTAACAAAGAGTTAATTAGGAAGAGCCTTGGTCCTTGTGCAGTTCCAACTATTTTGGCACCTTTAAGAAAGGAGGTGAGTGTAGAATGTGCACTGATTCCAAGGCAATAAACAAGATAACAATCAGATATAGGTTTACACTTCCAAGAATAGAGGACTTAATGGATTGTTTAAGTGGGGTGAGTTACTTCTCAAAGATAGACCTTAAAAATGGATACCATCAAATAAGGATTAGACAAGAAGATGAATGGAAAAAAATGTTCAAAACAAATGAGGGCCTGTATGAGTGGCTTGTTATTCCATTTGGTCTTTCAAATACACCTAGTACATTCATGAGGCTCATGAATGAGGTCCTCAAACCATACATTGGTAAGTTTGTTGGTGTTTACCTTGATGAGATATTGGTTTTTAGTTCTAACAAAGAACACTTGTATCATTTGAATTTGGTGTTAAGAAGGCTACAAGAGGATAAATTATTGATCAACATTAAAATGTGTGAGTTCATGAAGACAAAACTATTGTACCTTGGTTTTGTGGTCTCAAAGGGGATGTTGAAGATGGATATACTCCTAGATCAATCACAGATGTAAGAAGTTTCCATGGTCTTTTAAGTTTTTATAGGAAATTTATCAAAACTTTCAGTCATATATGCGCACCTATCATAGACACTATTAAAGGGTATAAGAAAAAGAAGTTTATGTGGATTGAACAAGCTGATAAGAGTTTCCAATATCTAAAAAAGAGAGTGACTGAGCAGCCTATCTTGCCCTTAATTGACTTCAATAAAGTCTTTCAAATAGAATGTGATGCTAGTGGACATGTTATAGGGGTAGTTTTAAGCCAAGACAACAAACCAATAGCATAGTTTAGTGAAAAATAGAATGATGCAAAGAAGTAGTCTTCGTATGACTTGGAGATGTATGCAATGGTTCAATATCTAAAACAATGAAGCCACTACCTTCTACCCAAATAGTTTGTGGTCTATACAGACAATCATGCACTTTAATTTATAAACAAACAAGAAAAACTCAGTCAAAGGCACATTAAGTGGGTTGAATGCCTACAAAATTTCACTTTCACAATCGAACACAAGAAGGGGTAGGGTAACAAGGTGACTAATGAGCTTTGAGTAGAAGAGCATTAATGGTGCAAGCAATTTAGTTAAAGAGTGTTGGTATTGAAGCACTCAAGGAGATGTATGACGTTGATGAAGATTTCAAGGAAGTCTATGAGGTTTACAAGCAGCCTATTAGCACCAACAGAGAGAAGTGATTGGATTACCTTATATAGGATGATTTATTGTTAAGGGAGCACAACTTTGCATGCCAAAGTGTTCCATGAGGGAAAATTTCATCAAGGAGAAGCATTGTGGGAGTATGGTAGGTCATTTTGGACTTAACAAGGCACTAGAACAACTAAGAAGGAACTACTTTTGGCCAAGGATGCAATCAAATGCAAGAAGGTTTGTGGAGAGGTGTATTGTGTGTCAAATAGAAAAAGGGAGCAGCACTAATGCAGGACTATACCAGCCTTTACCTATTCCCAATAGGCTTTGGGAATCCATTAGTATGGACTTCATTATGGGACAACCAAAGACTCAAAGGAGTTTTGATTCAATTTATGTACTTGTTGACAGGTTTTCCAAGATGGCTCACTTCATTCCTTGTAAAAGTACAAGTTATGCTTCATATGTTGTAGGTTTGATCTTTAAAGAGGTTGTTAGAATTCATGGATTGCCATTGAGCATAGTCTCTAATAGAGATAGTAAGTTTCTAGGACACTTTTGGAGCGCATTGCCGAGAAAGCTTGGTAAAAATATCAGTTTTAGCTCAGCCTATCACCCTTAGATAGATGGCCAAACTGAGGTGATCAATATTAGCCTAGGTGACCTTCTAAGATGCCTTTCAAAGGATCATCCTAAAAAATGGGATCTTGTGTTACCCCAAGCAAAGTTTTCTTATAATGACTCAGTGAATAGAAGCATTGGCAAGAGTCCATTTCAAGTGGTTTATGGCATGCAGCCAAGAGGAGTGTTTGAACTAATAGATACCAGTGGTGTTAGATTTAGGACAGACAACTAAGAGGGGAGGGAGAATTAGTTGTCCAAAACTTTCTTACAATTAATCACTTAAATTATTTTCTTAATTCAGTAGCATAATAATAAATCAATCATGGAAACATAATGCAACAATTCAAGAGTAGAAACACATTAACACATATGACACCAAGATTTTTGACGTGGAAAACTCGGTTAAGGGAGAAACCACGGGGTGACTAACCCAAGTTTGTAT
This sequence comes from Cunninghamia lanceolata, assembly GCA_027924645.1. Taxonomy (NCBI): domain Eukaryota; kingdom Viridiplantae; phylum Streptophyta; class Pinopsida; order Cupressales; family Cupressaceae; genus Cunninghamia; species Cunninghamia lanceolata. The sequence continues at coordinate 776,614 of BSBN01001187.1, read as the reverse complement.
TCTTTGTTAAAAGAATAGGAAGAACAAAATGGCACATGCCAATTAGGGCTCACTGCCTGAGCACACTACTCACAAGAGGCCCACTATCTATAGGAGACACATTGTCTACAGAATAATAAGTATTACATACTTAAACTGAAGAATAGCATCTTCACCATGCTTGAGTCAGTTCCATTTAAGCCCAATACTTCTGCTCTGCCTTTCACTCTACTCCTCTCTACCACACTCTCATCTCTACAAGATACTTTTGAAATGACTTTACAACTCCTTATTTATACAAGACATTGACTTAGCGATAATCATCCAAGTCAGCATACACTATAGAGCAAATACATAAATAGAACATGACTAATTACAAAAAGACTTCACATGGATCAACACACTATCAGCCACATAGATCCGAGACTTCAATCTTCCTTTAGGAACATGCCATTCTTCATAGAACATCTTCAAGATCATTTGCAGGAGGTGTAACTCATCTAGTCAGCTAGACTTAGGAAGAACATCATCATCCAGAAGTAATTCTTCAATTACAAGCTCAATCTTCAATGCAGACCACCAACACAAACTGGACATAATCCAAAGACCTCCACAAGATTTACCAAGAACACTCACACTACTACTTCTTACTGAAATCATTCTCTCTTTCATCTGGAACCTCAAGAACATAGTCTGTCATCACTGTCATATTGGAATAGATGCTTGCAGACCTCCAGACCACAAACCAATTGAGTTGTCAATTCACATTGACTTCCTAAACACTCCTCCAAATCTGTAGAACAAGATATTGCATTTCCAGATCTCACTGGACCTATTTGTGTCACTATGTCACCTCTGAACATCTGCCAGAACCGGTTTTACTTAAGTAGCCATAACTTCTTCAGATCTTCATGTAGACCTCTAAAATCTTTATTGGATCATCTTAAGGCATATATCTACAAACCCTTTGATGCACATCCTTTGATCTTCATCTTATCTAGGATCTTTACCTCACTGTCTTCACTATTCTTCTTTGTTCCTAATTAGGACTAATTTTCTCAATATCCTGAGCACACAGTTCATCCAATCCTTATCATCAATGCAACAGGAGTATGTTGACATTAATGACAACACTGGTTAGGTCCATACTTGCAACAATCTCCCCCTTTGTGATTGATGGCAACATATGATGTGAAAAACTATTTTAACCATCAAGACAAGAACTTCTCCTCACTGACATAAATCCCCCTATCAACAACAACCATTCACATGTCTTCTCTTCCTTTACTACTCCCCCTTTGATTAGCAACTAGTTTTTTTTCACATGTCTTCTCTCCCCCTTTGACATCAATGGCAAAGGGTACATACTTGCATCACTTCAGAATCATACCAACTACTCCCCTTGAGTAGCAGCTTCCCATCATCAATCCAGATCACAAGATATGACTATGAGATCCACCGGACTGATGCACATCAGTGCACCTTAATTCAGAATTGGAGGGGCAATAACCCCTAACTTCTCCCTAAGATACTCAAAAGAGTCCTTAGGTAGAGGTTTAGTAAAAATATCTATAATCTGATCCTTGGAAGGAACAAACTCCAATTTGACTTCATTCTTGTTCACTTTCTCTCTCAAAAAGTGAAAATTGATGGATATATGTTTAGTCTTTGAATACAACACTAGATTTTTTGATATGTTAATTGCACTTGAATTCTCACAGAAGATTGTGATAGGTTCTTCATACTCCACTCTGATATCTCCTAGCATTTGCTTCATCCACAATACTTGAGTGCAACTACCTATTGCTGTAATATATTCTGCTTTTACAGTGGACAGAAATATTGCCTCTTATTTCTTGCTCAGCCAAGAAACCAATCTCTTCCCCAAAAAGAATGCTCCACCACTGGTACTCTTTTGGTCATCCCCATCTCCTGCCCAATCTGCATCTGTATATGCATGAAGAGAAAAATCATGATCTCTGGGATACCACAATCTATACTCAACTGTCCCTTTTAGATATCTAAAAATCCTATTAATTGCCATGACATGAGATTCTCTAGGATCAGCTTGGAATCTAGCAAAAAGACCAAAAACATTCATAATGTCAAGTCTAGTTTGAGTGAAGTATAATAATCCTCCAATCATTGGCCTATAATTTTTCTAATCGGCCTTAGGAGAGTCATCATCTTTGCTTAATTTACATCTGCTTGTCATGGGAGTACTCATTGGTTTTGAGTCTTCCATCCCAAATTTCTTCAACAATTCTTTCACATATTTGGTCTGAGAAATGAAGATTCCTTTCTTTGTTTGAATGATTTGTAGACCCAAGAAGAAATTCATTTCCCCAAACATGGACATATCAAATTCACTTTTCATTTGATTTGTAAAAGTTTTGCACATACTATCTCTTCCTTCAAAAATAATATCATCAACAAACACTTCAACAATCAAGATATTTTCATGATCAATTTTGAAATACAAATTACTGTCAATAGTACCTTTGTTGAAACCAATCTTCAAAAGATGCTTATCTAATCTTTCATACCAGGCTCTTAGGACTTTCTTGAGTCCATACAGTGCTTTCTTCAACTTGCAAACCATATCACCATGATCAGACAATTGAAATCCATCTGGTTGCTCAATGTAAACTTCTTCTTCCAAGTCACCATTTAGGAAGGTAGACTTGACATCCATCTGATATACTTTGAAGTCCTTGAAGGTAGCAAAGGCAAGAAATAACCTAACTGCTTCAATTCTTTCCATCGGAGCAAAAGTTTCTTCAAAATCAACTCCTTCTACTTGAGAGTAACCCTTGTAGACCAATCTGGCTCTGTTTCTGACTACTTCACCATCTTCATTTAGTTTATTCTAGAATACCCATTTGGTTCCAATCACATTCTTGTTTCTAGGTCTGGGAACAAGATCCCAAGTGTAATTTTTCTCAATTTGCATCAGCTCTTCCTCCATTGCTTTGGTCCAGCTTTCATCATTGCATGCTTCATTTACTGACTTTTGTTCAATCTTTAAAATTAGACAATACTCTTTTGAGTCTTGAGCAATCTTTCTCCCTATTTGAACACCTTTGCTTTTATCACCTATGATCTGATCTTTAGAGTGATTCAGTCTTACATACCCAGGAATTTTGGAACTTTCTTGCACTTCTATTTCTTGAACAGGTTCATTCAAACTCATCTTTTCTTCCTAATTCACCGGATCAGTTTGAATCTAAATTTCAGAAGGGGCTTGAACTCCTTGAATCAAAACATCATTCTGATCATCTTCATCATATTCATAAAACCTTGAGGGTTTTTCAATACCTTCATCAACCTTCACATTTGTACTTTCTATAATCTTTCTCAATCTTTTGTGATAACACCGGTATGCATTGCTTTGAGTAGAATAACCCAAGAATATTCCTTCATCACTTCTAGCATCAAATTTACCTTGATCTTCATCTCTTTTAATGTAACATTTGCTACCAAAGACTCTGAAATACCTCACAGTGGGAGTGATGCCATACCAGAGTTCATAAGGAGTCTTACCAGTATTGCTTCTAATTTGTACTCGATTAAGAGTATAGACTGCAGTGCTTACAACTTCTCTCTAGTAGATCTAAGGAACATTTGCTTCCATCATCATGGTTCTAGATGCTTCCTGGATGGTCTGGTTCTTTCTCTCCCCTACTACATTCTGCTGTGGAGTCCTTAGAGCAAACAACTATCTTTTTATTCCATGTTTCTCACAAAATTCTAACTCACCAGATGTGAATTCTCCACCTCTATCAGACCTCAGACATTTTATGTTCAATCCAATTTCATTCTCTACCATAGCTTTGAATATTTTGAATTTCTCAAGAGCCTTTGATTTCTCATTCAGAAAAGTCACCCACATCATCCGAGAGTAATCATCAATTAATAGCATGAAGTATCTATCACCTTGCACACTTTTGATTCTTGCCAGACCACATAGATTAGTATGAACTAAGTCCAATAATCTAGTAGAAGACTATTCCTTAATTTTGAATGTGACTCTACTCTGCTTACCCAACTAACATTCTTTGCACAAGCTATTAGTAGGTTTCACCAGTCTTGGAAGATCTCTCATAGCCTAGGTGTTGCTTATCTTGATGATATTATAAAAATTCACATGACACATTCTTCTATGCCACAACCAACTCTAATCAATTTGAAAAAATAAACAACTTTTACCAGTACCAATCAAGTGGAAGATATTACCTTTTATTTGAGTACCAGATGCAATCTCTGTTTCGAAACTTTCAAAGATCTTACATTTTCCATTTTTGAATCAAAGATCATAGCCTTTGTCCACCAACTATCCAACACTGAGAAGATTGTACTTTAGACCTTCAACATATAGTACATTACTGGTTTTGTTCTTTCCATCAAAAGAAATGGTTCCTCTACCCCTAATTCTGCCAACAGAATTATCACCAAATTTTACCACTCCTCCTTCATACCTTTCCAAATCTATGAACTTATTTTTGTCACCTATCATATGGTGAGAGCATCCACTGTCAATGACCGAATCATCCTTTTCTTCAACTTGGGCAGCCATAGCTCTTTCTAAAATTTTGTGATTGATAGATTTAGAGGGCATTGGATCTTCTTCCTTGATGGCAATAAACATCCAGTCACTTCTTGATTTGTTTCCTATCTCTGATTCCTCATCTGTTACTCCTTCATCATCATCTTCATGGACATAGTAACATTTCTTTTGAAACCTTGATCTGTTAGGATTTGGCCTTGAAAATCTTTCCAGACACCTTGAGGCAAAATGACCAATCTTATTGCAGTTAAAAACATTTAAAAGACAATTTCCCCTCATACTTATCGGATCCTCTTGGCAATCTTTTTGCAATAAGGGTTTCAAGTTGAGCAGCTTCTGCTTCATCTTCTTCTAGGTCTTTTCTTGCTTTTTCATACCATGATAGTTTCTTTGAAGAGTTCTCTCCCAAATCAAACTTTTGTTTTCCTTTTATAGATGCACTAGCTTTGAATGCAGATTCAGTCTTAGGGGGGCATCTCCAAACTCGGTCAATTCAAATGCAGCCAATTTACCAAACAATTGATCTCTTGTGATACCGGAATAGGATCCAAATCCTTCAATGGCAGCAACCTTGTATTTGTAAGAATCAAGAAGGGATCTGAGAACTTTTCCAACAATCTCATCTTCATCCAAGATTCCACCAGCACATCTAATGCCACAAACAAGCTCATTTACTCTTGGCATAAATGTAGTGATATTTTCATCTTCTCTCATCTTCAGGTTTTCAAATTTTTCTTTTAGACTCTGCAGCTTGGCACATTTAACATACTTGTCTCCTTCATGCAGAAGTTCCAGTTTTTGCCAAATCTCATATGCAGTTTTTAGATCAACAACATTTGTCAGCTTTGAATCAGATAAGGCACTTAGAAGAGCTTCTTTAGTCCGCAGATTGTTTTCAGCATCTTTGATTTCATCTACGGTACGTGGACCATTCTATGGAGGATCATACTTTTTTGAAGCCATGATCCAATACTGCATTCCCATACATTATAAGTGGCATTCCATGCAACTTTTCCAAAGAGTGAAATTGGTTTCATCAAACCTCGGACTATCCTTTTTGTAGGATGACATCCTAGATCTCCTCAAGCAGTTAAGCTCCTTTTAGAGGAACTTGGCTATGATACCAATTGTTAGATTTAGGACAGACAACTGAGAGGGGGGGTGAATCAGTTGTCCAAAACTTTTTTGCAATTAATCACTTAAATCCTTTTTCTTAATTTAATAGCATAATAATAAATCAATCATGGAAACATAATGCAATAATTCAAGAGCAGAAACACATTAACACATATAGCACCAAGATTTTTGATGTGGAAAACCTGGTTAAGGGAAAAACCATGGGGCGACTAACCCAAGATTGTATTCTTTGTTAAAAGAATAGGAAGAACAAAATGGCACATGGCAATTAGGGTTCACTGCTCACAGGAGACACACTGTCTACAGAATAATAAGTATTACATACTTGAACTAAAGAATATCATCTTCACCATGCTTGAGTCAGTTCCATTTAAGCCCAATACTTTTGCTCTGCCTTTCGCTCTACTCCTCTATACCACACTCTCATCTCTACAAGATACTTTTGAAATGACTTTGCAACTCCTTATTTATACAAGAAATTGACTTAGGGATAATCATCCAAGTCGGCATACATTACAGAGCAAATACATACATACAACATGACTAATTACAAAAAGACTTCATGCAGATCAACACACTATCGGCCACACAAATATGAGACTTCAATCTTCCTTTAGGAACATGCCATTCTTCATAGACCATCTTCAAGATCATCTGCAGGAGGTGTTGTAAATTCAAATCAAACTTTATAATCTCTAACTTAGATAACTTCTGAATGTTGGATATTTGTATTGCAGACCTAATTTATTACTTTCTTTTGTTTTGCAGATGCAATTTCCACTTCTCATACACTTCTAATTTCTATGTCTATCCATGGTATTGCATAGCAAAGACATTGATATATATATGATTTATGGTAGGAGTCACATCTGTGATAGATGTGACTCCTCAAGGAGTCACACCTATCACAGGTGTGACTCCTACCCTTTCTTTAGCAATCACTGTTTGAATCATCAATATTAACAATTACTAATCACCATTTTAAAATGTGGTCAATGTTTATACTTTGCTAATGTGTCATTCGATCATAAAGGATACATTATCTAATCAAAGCTACAAACAACTTAACACTTCCTCTTAGCTCAGGAAAATAACAATATCACAATAATCTCTGTGAATATCAATTATCTGATCTGTAATGAGTTTCACAAAGTAATTTAATATCACATAACTCATGATATATAGTATCACCTATCTCGTGATATGTAGCATCACCTACCTTGTGATACTAAAAGATATACTATACTCGAGAATATTACATTCTCCTTATATATCCCAGTTATGGTATGTGCACTGACATTAAGTCACATAATGTCTACCATAACTTAATCATGATAACTCCATGATTCATATCAATATAAAGTCACATGATATCAGTCTAATGAACATTATAAGATCGTCACCTTATAATGTTAGGTACAAGTGTAGATTATCCAAAAAATCGTCACCTTTTGGAAATAAACACAGAATGGGTAGGCCCATAATGTCATAGAGTCACACATATGACACAAGATGTTTACACATTAAACATCTTTAATATATTAGTACAAATCAATTAGAATCTTACAATTCAATCATACCAAGATTTTTCCTGAAGTATTCAACTTTCACCTTGAGGAGTGGTTTGGTAAGAATATCTGCAGTTTGATCTCCTGTACTGATATACTCCAACTGAATCACATTCCTTTCCACCATATCACGCACATAGTGATGACGAATCTCAATATGTTTAGATCTATCATGGAATACTGGATTGACGGATAACTTAATACAACTTTGATTATCGCAGTGGATGATAGTTGGTTTCAGAGGTTTACCAAATAATCCCACAAGCAGTTTTCTAAGACATACCGCCTCTCTAGCAGCCATAGAAGCTGTAATATATTTAGCTTCTATAGAACTCTAAGCAACTGAAGACTATTTTTTGCTAATCCATGATATCATTGCTGACCCTAAACTGAAACAACATCCAGAGGTGCTCTTCCGGTTAGTTACACTTCCAGCCCAATCTGAATCTGTGAATCCATGTAGATCTAAGTCAACCTTTTCATATTTTAAGCCATAATTTAGAGTACCTTGAAGGTATCTCATTATATGCTTCACAGCCACAAGATGTATCTCCTTGGGTTCACACATAAAATGGCTTAAGGTATTTACAGCATAGCAGATATCAGGTCTGGTATTGACCAAATACATCAAGGATCCAATTATCTGTCTGTAAAGAGTGGGATCTGCCAATGGAGAATTTGTTGCTGCTTCCTTCAATTTATGAAGATTTGTTTCCATGGGGGAAGACATAGGTCTACATTCCATCATACCAAACCTTTTTAATATATCAATTGTGTGCTTCCCTTGGTTTAGAATAATACAGTCTAATTTCTGCCATACTTCTAGTCCAAGGAAGTAGTGTAATAGACCTAAGTCCTTCATGTCAAATTCTGAAGCTAGATCTTTCTTACACTGATCAATAAGGTGATCTTCTCCTGTAATCAATTGATCATCAACATATAATATCAATATTAACATATCACCTTTACTTTGTTTGAAGTAGAGATTTGGATCTACACCATTCTTTGAGAAGCCTAATCTCAAGAGGTAACTGTCAATTCTTTCATACTAGGCTCTGGGGGCCTGTTTAAGTCCATATAGAGCTTTCTTTAATTTACATACATGGGATCCTGCATTGTGAATCTCAAATCCTTCGAGTTGCTCTAAGTAAACCTCTTCTTCAATGGTTCCATTTAAGAAAGCAGTTTTTACATCCATTTGATGGACTTTCCACCCTTTGGCTATTGCAATAGCTAGAACTGCCCTGACTGATGTATATCATGCAACTGGAGTGAAGGTTTCGTCATAATCAATTCCTTCCTTTTGTGAAAATCCTCTGGCTACAAATCTTGCTTTGTATTTCCCTATACTACCATCTGCAGCATGTTTGATTTTAAATAGCCATTTTGAAGAAACAACAGATTTACCTTTTGGTCTAGGTACTATATCCCACACATCATTCTTCAGGATGGATTGATACTCCTCTATCATGGCATCCTTCCATACTTGGTGCTTAAGAGCTTCTATAGCACTAGAAGGTTCTGATTTAATGAATTCATTCATTAAAGCTACATAACTAGAGAATCTCTTAGGTCTTGTGCTTTCCCTAAAAGTCCCTAATGGAGCGGCATAATTTTTAGCTTCTTCCATTGTTTTGGTGGCCCAGAGTGGTCTTTTCTTGGGATTTTCTAGTGATGTGATTTGTTCATGGTTTACCTCTTCCTCAGGATACTCCTTCTGAAACTCAGGTGTAGGATCCTCTTCTATGCTTGAGTTGGAAGTTTGGATTTCTAACTCAATATAATTTCTGGCTCTTTTGAAAGCTATGTCTTCCTCAAAAATCACATCTCTACTTAGTTCAATCTGTCTTTGACCAGGTATATATATTCTATAAGCTTTTGATGTTTCACTATAGCCTACAAAGATGCCTTTTCTCCCAGAAGGTTCTAGCTTAGTTCTTTTCTCTTTGGGCACATGAATGTAAACATGACAACCAAATATCTTTAAATGACTAATGTCTGGTTTTGTGCCAGTGAAGGCTTCTTTAGGAGTTTTGTCATCAATATGAGAGTGAGGACATCTATTCTATATATAGACAGTAGTACTAGATGCTTCTGCCTAAAGTGAAGTGTCTATATTCTGATCAAGTAACATAGCCCTAGCAGCTTCTACAATGGTTCTATTTTTTCTTTCTACAACTCCATTTTGTTGAGGATTATAAGGTACAATGAACTCCCTCTTAATCCCAGTGTTTTTACAAAAGTCTTTAAAAATGTCTGAAGTGTATTCACTCTCATTATCTGTTCTTAAGGTTTTGATTTTTCTCCCGGAAGAGTTTTCAGTAATGGATTTGAATTCCTTAAATCTTTTAAGGATTTCCTGTGATTCTTTACATTTAAGAAAATAGATCCATGTCTTTCTGGAGAAGCCATCAATGAAGATTACATAGTATAGAAACCCACCTAAGGAGGGTACAGACATGGGTCCACATAAATCTGAGTGGACTAGTTCTAATACGTTATTTGTTTTGCTAGAACTATTTTGAAAGGACCCCTTTGTATTTTTCCCTAAGGCACACCCCCTGCATACCCCTGATTACATTGTTTGAGTTTGGGTAACCCTGTAACTAGTCTTTCCTTGGAAGATAGGGCATGGAAATTTAGGTGTCCTAGTCTTCTATGCCATATTTCATTAGAGTCTGCAGTTTCATGAATTAGGGCTAGATTTGGTTCCATACATAACTCATACAAGTACCCTTGTCTATGACCTATGGTTTTGGCTTTCTTAATAGTAGAATTCTTTGGCCATGCCAATACTTTGCTATCCATAAAGGTCACCCTATATCCATTATCTTCAAGTGCAGATATGGAGACTAGATTTCTTTTGATGCCTGGGACAAACAATACTCCAGTAAGTTGGATGGAGATGCCAGTCTTTAATTTGAGGGTACATGTGCCAACACCCTTGACTGGATGTACAGAGTTATCTCCAATTGTTACTTCTTCGTCAGTCTCTTCTACCATGGTGTCTAGTAGTTCCCTGAACCTTGTGATGTGTCTTGATGAACCACTATCTATAACCCAAGTGTTGGATTTATTTGTTACTTGGTTTGAAAGTGCAAAGTAGAATACATATTTCTCGGATTCATGCTCCTTTATTTTGGCATAAGATGCTTGTTGCTTGGTTCTATCAAGACATCTAACTGCATAGTGTCCATATTGGTTGCATCTGAAACATTGGATGCGAGAAATGTCTTTCTTGAATGAACCTTTCCCGTGATGATTTTTCCTCTTCTTGAAGTGTTTCTTCTTCTCTTTCTTGTGAGAGTTTGTATTTAGAATATGAGGATCTTCATCTATATTTTTCTGTTTTGACCCTTTCTTTGTCTGTCTAGATTCTTCTTGAAGACAGTCTGATCTTAGGTGGTCAAATTTTGGAAATTTAGACCTTGCACTAATGCCTTGAACAAATGTCTCCCGGGAATTTGGGAGACCATCTAGGGCAATAAGTGTTAGTTCCTTGCTTTCAATTTGGTACCCAAGTGTTGATAGTTGATCCCTTACTGCAGATATTCTCATAAAGTATGCATTGATAGATTCTCTAGTTTTCATACTTATATGATTTATTTCTCTCTTTAAGGCTAATGTTCTGCTAGAGTTATTAATTTCATAATTGCTTTCAAGTGACTTAAACATATGATATGTAGTCTCATGTTTTGTCAAAATCAGCACAATATGATCTCTAACTCCATCAACTATGATTTTCATGGCTTTGTCATTTCCTTCATTTCATGTCGTTTTATCAAGATCATTCTCTGGTTCCGTTTTGTTTTCTCTCACAAATGAATCAACTTTATTTTCTTTTAGTATCATCATAATTCTGAATTTCCATGATGAGAAGTTATTTCCTCCTTCCAATCTATCTTCAAATTGGATTGCTGCTGCCATTTGAGAAATGAGATGTATTAAATCTAAATTTCTCAAGTTTAATTTTCTGCCTAGATTTTGCTTAACTTGGCTCTGATACCATGTAAATTCAAATCAAACTTTATGATCTCTAACTTAGATAACTTCTGAATGTTGGATATTTGTATTGTAGACTTAATTTATTACTTTCTTTTATTTTGCAGATGCAACTTCCACTTCTCATACACTTCTAATTTCTGTGTCTGTCCATGGTATTGCAGGGCAAAGACGTTGATATATATATGATTTATGGTAGGAGTCACATCTGTGATAGACGTGACTCCTCAAGGAGTCACGCCTATCATAGGTGTGACTCCTACCCTTTCTTTAGCAATCACCGTTTGAATCATCAATATTAACAATTACTAATCACCATTTTAAAATACTGTCGGTGTTTATACTTTGGTAATGTGTCATTCGATCATAATGGATACATTATCTGATCAAAGCTACAAACAACTTAATAGGTGTAACTCATCTAGTCAGCCACACTTAGGAAGAACATCATAATTCGGAAGTAATTCTTCAATTACAAGCTCAATCTTTAATGCAGACCACCAACATGAACTGGACATAATCCAAAGACTTCCACAAGCTTTACCAAGAACATCCACACTACTTCTGCTTACTGAAATCATTCTCTCTTTCATATGGAACCTCAAGAACATAGTCTGTCATCACTGTAATATTGGAATAGATGCTTGCGGACCTCTAGACCATGAACCAACTGAGCTGTCAATTCACATTGACTTCCTAAACACTCCTTCAAATCCACAAAACAAGATATTGTATTTCTGGATCTCACCGGACCTATCTGTGTCACTCTGTCACCTCTAAACATCTACCAGAACTAGTTTTACTTAAGTGGCCATAACTTCTTTAGATCTTCATGTGGACCTATGAAATCTTTACTGGATCATCTTAAGGCATATATCTACAAACCCTTTGATGCACATTCTCTGTTCTTCATCTTAGCTAGGATCTTTACCTCACTGTCTTCATTGTTCTTCTCTGTTCCTGATTAGGACTAATTTTCTCAATATCCTCCGCACACAGTTCATCCAATCCTTATCATTAATGCAACAGGAGTATATTGACATCAATGACAACACCAGTTAGGCCCATACTTGTAAAAAGTGGTATGGAGAAACAAAGTGTAGAGGTTGAACAATTTGTAATTGCCATGCAAGAGATACATCAAGTGAAACGAAAGCTCTAAGCTAGTGTAGAAAAGTACAAGCAAAAGACAAATTTAAAAAGGAGAGAGGTCATTTTTAAGGTTGGAGATCTTGTCTTAGCACATCTTAAGAAGAAAAGGTTTCCCGAAGGAGAATATACCAAGTTGAAGATGAAGAAGATAGGTCCTTGTAAAGTTGTAAGGATGTTTGCCAACAATGCATATGAAATAGAGTTGCCTAACAGAGTAAGCATATCACCAATTTTTAATGTTGCTAACTTATACCCTGACAAAGGGGATGCCATTGTTGATGAAGGAGTAGATATATAGAATATATCAGGTGCTGATTGGATAGATAACCTACCACATACTAAACCAACAGAGTTAGAGTGCATTCTTGACACCAAGGAGAGAAAAAAGACTAGAGGCAAGCAATACTTTCAATATTTGGTCAAATACAAGGGGCTCCCATATGAGGATACCACATGGATGATAGAATCAGACATCATCAAGCATGGAAAGACTGATGCAAACCTCCTCTCAGGTGGAACCTGAGTTTCATTCTTTTTCCCTTGGGAGTATGATGCAGGAGCATCACTCTGGTGATGTTTTTATGACTCATTTTGATGTTAAGAGTCCTAGTTGAGTTGGTAAAGGTCTTAGGGGGTCCAGTGGGATCATGTCCAATGGTCTAGGTTGTGTAAATAGGCCTACAAATTCAAACTTTGATTTTCCCACCAAAATGCAAATTTGAATTTCCTAGGTAATTTTGGCTTGTTGAAGGGTTGGGGTTTGTTCCTCAGCCTTAGTGTTGGGTTTGTTGAGTCCAATAAGATCTTGAAAGACCATGAAAGACCATGTAGCGTCTCTTTACATGTTTTCTTCAATTCTAGTTTGTGAAAAAGGGCATATATTTCAAGTTTGATACAATAGACATTAGGTTTTGAAGGAAAAGGCACATATATTCAATTTTTAACTATTTTGGATCATCATTCACATCGAATAAATGAGAAGAAATGCTACAAGAAGTTGTGGAGGTGGTTTTTCATGAAAATAGCCTATTATTTGCATATTTTTTTACTATTTTTGTAGGTATACAGGCAAGAAACAGACCTGTACACTCATGTATGGAATGGTACCAGGCGTGGGAATGTGTAGAAAGAAAGAACATTGTCTTGCAGCTTTAATCCAATGATTTATGTGGTTTCATGGTGTTTGGTGTGACTAAAAGGCTTAATCTTGCCACTGTTCTATCTCAGAATTAGGGTTTCTAGCAATAGGGAAAAATCCATAACTTTAGTTGGAACCAGTTAAAATCGTGAAACTTGGTGAAAACTTTCTTTAGGCTATTGGTCAGGTGTTCTCCAAAGGAAAATTCATGATTCCTTTATATGTATGAGATATTGGGGTATGTGTACATGGTCACTGTCAAGAAGGGATTGTCAAAAACCCTAGTATAGTGAGGGTTTGGTAAAATCTGTTCTTGTTGAATGCATTATAGGAGAGTGAAGGTTTGATAGGACTTGTTGAAGGTTAAAGAATCCCTAGAAGGCATCAAGAAAGAGTGTTGTCATTCAAAGTTGTCCAAGAGGTCTTTTGAGGGTTTAAGCCTAAGAGACAAAGGCTTGTAGAAAAACTTGCAAGGTATCATTTGAGACACCTTATAAGAGTCAATAGAATCTAAAAACATTTGTTCTTGTCCTTTGTTCTTCCTCTGCATCACTTCTTCATTTCCTTCCTAATGCAAGAGCATCCGAGTCCACAAGCAACCAGCATCACCCAAAAATATTTTAGGTTTTCTATTTTCATTTCTGTTCAGTTTTTGTTATGTTTTGTCTTCTTTTATGTTGGTTTTGGTCTTTTTCTTCAAAATGAAAATTCATGTAAATTTGGTCAAATTAAGAGTATCATCATGTAGAAGAGCCAATTGGGTACCTCCAGTTCCAATTTGGTGAAATTTGACTGAAAATTGGCAAAGTTATAGCTAGTCAGAGAATTTCCCAATTCTTGATCTCTTAAGTTCGCCAACAGCTCAGTTCGCCAACCTGACAGTTACCTGATTTGACAGTTCACAAGGGAGAGTTCACACTTTGAAAATTTTCAAAGGGAAGCTTTTGGTCGGTAAAGTTTGAAGCTTAATAAATTTGTCGGCAAAATCTTAGGTTTATGAATGCTTAATTTCACTGATACGACATTTCCCTGATAAATGCTTATGGAGTGGAGTTAATAGTTATTTGAATTCATCGATAAGCGATAAAGTGTGGAGTTCTTAATTATTGGAATATTTTGATAGGTGATAAAGTAGAAGATAAAATACTCTAAGTTTGTGAGCCTAATTCCAAAGTTCATAGAGCGAAGAAATCATCGATAGAAGAAAAGTTCTAAGTCTTTGGCTAGTTTTTGAGTTCTAAAAGTTGCTAATTTTTTGACAAGCTTATGAATAGAGTTTTTGAGAAGAAGATAGAGTTCAAAAAAGACAAGATTCACCGATTAAGAGAGGTTTAACTTGATATCGGCAAACCTTTCTGTTAGAATCTGAAAAGATTAATAACCCAGAAAACTAGTGCAGAGAATAGATATCTAAACTATGAATGCAAATGATGTGAAATCAAAATAGCAACATAGAGTCAGTATCCAAGAGAGGTTTAACTTGATATCGGCAAACCTTTCTGTTAGAATCTGAAAAGATTAATAACCCAGAAAACTAGTGCAGAGAATAGATATCTAAACTATGAATGCAAATGATGCGAAATCAAAGTAGCAACATAGAGTCAGTATCCAAGAGAGTAATGCAAGTGCTAGAAGCAAAATAGCATTAAAAGGATGCAAAAGCAAAAGATACCAAATACAAGCCAGGTAGCATGCTTATATAGACTAGGAAGAGGGAGAAGGTGGCAACACTGACCAATCAGGAGCAACCATCTATCGGACTAAAGATAGCAAAGTATCTTCCCAAGATAGCTAATAGATGTTCACATGTAGGAAGGTGACACCTCGCAACCACTCACCTAATAAGACATGTTTTATTAACCTAAGCGAGATTAATAGAAGTGTAGGAAAAACCTAAGAATATAGGGAAAAATAAATAACCCAACTAGGAAATAAAAACCTATACTAACACCCCCCCATAAGCGAAGCTTAGGTGGATGTAGAAATGGGTCCTGGCAAATCAAGCCTGATGAGGTACCCATGTACATAAAATTCCCCCCCAAAGAGAGAGAGAAGAGACCCCCCCAAAAGTAGAGAGAGTCAAGAGTCCGAGTGAGAGGAAGAAGCCCCCCCAGAAGATGAAGCATCCCATACCCCCAGTAAAGCTCGCAAATGAAGGAATTTGCTCTCAGTGAAGGGTTTGGTGAAGATATTAGCAACCTGCTCAGAAGTCAGATAGTAGTGAAGGTCGATGATGTGGCCATGGATGAGCTCCCGGATGTAGTGCATGTGGACCTCTATGTGTTTGGTCCGTTGATGATGGACTGGATTCTGTGAGATCTGAATGACAATCTGGTTGTCATAAAATATGATTGATGGCCATCTGATCTGGATACCAAACTCAGTGAGAAGATTCTGAAGCCAAATGGCTTTAGTGGCAGCATTCACAGCCCCCCGATACTTAGCCTTAGTAGAAGATAGAGCAATAGAAGATTACTTCTTACTCGACCAACAAACAGGACCTAAACCAAGTGAGAAGCTATAACCTGAAGTAGACTTGTGATCCTGAGAATCACCCACCCAATCTGAATCTGTGTAGCCCACCAAGTCAAGCTCAATACTCGCTACGTAGTGAATCCCAAAACTATGAGTACCCTGAATGTAGTGAAGGATCTGCTTGGCTGCTTTCCAGTGTAGCTCATGAGGCTCCTGCATGAATCGAGAGACCATGCCTACCGCATATGAAATGTCAGGTCTCGTATGAGTCAGATAAATGAGACTCCCAACAAGCTGTTGGTACAAAGTGCCATCAACAAGTGGAGAAGAACACTGAGCCTTAAGTTTGACTCCAAAAAGAAAGGGAGTCAGAGCAGGCTTACAGTTAGCCATATGAAACCTCGAGAGAAAATCTAGAGCATACTTGGACTGTGTGATGGTGATCCCGGAAGAAGACTGAAAGATCTCAATCCTGAGAAAGTAATGCAACAAGCCCAAGTCAGCCATCAAAAACCTGTCATGAAGGGTAGTTTTGACAGCCCCAATGGTGGATGAAGAACTCCCTGTGATCAACAAGTCATCAACATATAGAACCAGAAATAGCAGTGAATCATCCTACTATAGAATGTAGACATTGGAATTAGAATAGCACCGAGTGAACCCAACTGATAGAAGGAAGGAGTCCATCTTGGCATACCAAGCCCGAGGAGCATGTTTGAGGCCATAGAGAGACTTCTGAAGATAGCACACAAGTGAAGAATTTTGAAGGAACCCCTATGGCTACTCCATGTATATCTCCTCCTGAAGGTCACCATGAAGAAAAGCACTCTTCACATCCATCTGGTGTACTTCCCAACAATTAGCTACAGCAATGGCAAGAACAAATCAGATGGAATTCATTTGGGCAACTGGCACAAAAGTCTCAGAGTAGTCAATCCCAGGAACCTGGGAGAATCCTTTGGCGACCAAGTGAGCCTTATGCTTGTCAACTGACCCATCTGCTACAAATTTTGTCTAATAGATCCACTTACATCGAACAAGTTTTCTTCCCTTAGGAAGAGGGACAAGATCCCAAGTGTGGTTCCTCATCAAGGAACTATACTCCTCCTGCATAGCTATATCCCACTCAGGAATACCAGAAGCCTCATGAAAAGAATGTGGATCTGAGGCAGTAGCAATGAAGACATGTGGAGCATCTTGGAACTGTGAACGAGTCCGCTTGGTGTCTGATGGATCCCCAACTCAATCACCTGCAGACTACAAGGTTTGTCTAGCCCTAAGTGGACCAGAAGATGGAGAATCTGGAGGAGAATCATCAACCTCTGAATGATGACTACGAGATGAAGGAGGTGAGTCCTCTGAATCGCTCTCTACATCGGAAGTGGAGGTAGAAGATTGCTCAGGTGAATCTGACTCATCAGAAGATCTATCATGTATCCCAAGTGACTCCAATGTCAAAGTAGAAGGAGTTGGAGAAGTGATAGAAAGTGAGCTCAAAGAGCCCTCCTCAAACTGAACACTCCTCTCAATGAACAACTCATGTGTAGTAGGGTGGAGCAACTGATAACCCTTCACACCATTAGGATAACCTACAAATATGCAAGGTCTACTCTGCGGATCCAAGGCCTTGCGTTTCTCTGTAGGAATGCGAGCCCATGCAGGAGAACCAAAAACTTGAAAGTGCTTAACTGATGGTTTCCGACCACTCCAAGCTTCAAAAGGAGTGACTCCCTTCAAGGCTCAGTGAGGAACATGGTTCTGGATATAACAAGTACAGTTAATGGCCTCTGCCCAATACTATGGTGCAAGAGATCTGGAGTGAATCATGCAATTCACCATTTCCTCCAAGGACCTATTCTTCCATTCGGCAACACTGTTCTGTTGAGGATTGTATGGAACTGAATGCTGCAAATCAATCCCTTCTAAAGTGCAAAAGCTCTCAAACCGATGGTTGACATACTCACCACCATTGTCAGTGCGCAAAACTTTGATGGCTTTCTTGGATTGCTTTTCTACAAAAGTCTTGAAGTCCTGAAAGTGATCAAATACCTCAGACTTCTGTTTGAGAAAGTATACCCAAGTATATTGAGAAAAGTCATCAATGAATGTGAGGACATATCTAGCCCTACTAAAAGAAGGATGCTGAAATGGACCTGCCAAATCACTATGAACTAACTCTAGTATTTGCGAAGCTCTCCATGCCTTACCTTTGTCAAACTTTTCCTTAGGATGCTTACAAGAATGCAACCTTGGCAAACACCACCTGAAACTAAACTGAAGGCAACCCTGTGACCATGCTCTACTGGTTGAGTTGTTGCAAGTAGCGGTAGTTAAGATGGCCAAACTGCTCATGCCATAATCTACTCACATCATTAGAATGAGTGAGCAAAAAGGTTGAAGGAGGATCAGGAACAAAGTGAGAAAACAAATAGAGCTGTGACTGATGATCTACTCTCCCAACTACAACTGTAGAACTACTATGCAACTCATGAATCTCCACTAAATCAGGAGTGAACTCAACCTGCTTGCCTGAACCTGTGTGAGTGATCTAGTATACCAATAGGAGATTAGTTGATAATGAGGGCACAAAAAGAACATCATGGAATGTGTCATCCCCCATATCAACAGACCCTCTCCCACACACCTCAACAGGAGTGTTATCACCCATCAAAATAGAAAGCATAGTACACGGCTCCAAGGATGCAAGTTCTTCCTTAGATGAAGCCATATGGTGCGAAGAACCCGAATCAAGAACCCAAGTGGATGGTGAAGAAGCTACTGCTACAAGGGCCTTGCTCTTTCCTTTCCCCTTGTTGTTTTCTTTTGCCTTATTAGACCCCTCATTAGAACTCTGTTTGATAGACTCAGGAACACTGATATTATTCTTCTCAAAAATGTGTGTCAAGTGATCAATTTGTTTCTTCAGACATTTATGTTCATCATGACTAGGTCTTTTACAATAGGCACATTGGACCCTCTCTTTCTTAGGCTTGTCACCCTTGGAATATTGGGTCTCATTAGTTTCTTTTGAAGCAACCATTATCTGATCCTTCTTCTTGCTATTCTTCTGTTTCTTATCCTTACTATTCTTGTTACTACTTTGTCCTTTTTGTTCTTTTGTTCCTTGGTTGGCAGCCAAGGCATGTGACTTAGAGGACTTAAGAGTGCCCATCTGGATTAGCTTGTCCTATTCTCGAGTGAGATTGACAGCAAAATCATCTAAAGATGGCATGGTGAATTTAGTACCAAGTGCACCCTTAGTAGCATAGAAGGTAGAAACAAATACAAAATATTCTAAACTTAGCTTAGAGAGAATACTAAGAATCAGTTATTCATCTTTCTTTTCAATTCCATATTGTTTTAACTACAGCTTTAGTGGTTTCAATTTAGTGAAGAAATCCTCGATTGTGTTGAAATTGCCTGGACTTAAGCTCATTAGTTCATTTTCCAACATATGACCCCTCATTGAATCTTGTGTGCCAAATAGTGTTTCTAGCTTTGTCTAGATTTTATTTGGTATATTCAAAAACTCAATGTAAAAGAGCAAATCAGGAGAAACAGACAAACACAATGTTCCATATGCCTCATCACATTTGTTAAACCACTTAGGCTTATCTTCATCTTTAGCAAGTTCAGTTTCAAGTCCCATAGTTATCCTATTTAATTCAGCTTTCCTTAAGTGAATTGCCATGCGTGATTTCCACTCAAAGCAATTGTATGGAGTTAGGATGGGTAGATTTGTTTGATCCATGATGAAGAAATGCAGAGAAGAAGTGTCGAAAAGAAGAGAACCCAACCAAGACAACCCCCCCTTTTCACTCAATCAAAGGACCCCCCCAAAGAAAATATGATTTGGCAATTTATATTAGTGCGTGTACAACTGCCACTAGCAAGAAATACTAAGTGGTCTTTATTTCAATGCGTTACAAGACCCTCATGAAGAGCATATGCTGAAAATACAACTTCAGCACAATACTCAGAGAAATAAACAGCACCACTGCGATCTACTCAAAAAATCATACACTTTCAAAAAAAGAATTGCCTCGATACGAGGTCGTATGTGAAAGTTATGATCCTTCGAAATTCCCAAAATGAGAACTATGTAATGTCACGACTGAGAATCTACAATTTTTGAAAATATTGGCATTAAAATCAAAAAATGTCTGCACTAGTGCATAGAGCACGAAAAAATAGCTAAAATCAAAAAATATTTCGTGGGAAAAGGAGTCCATATGAGCAAGAACAGAGCATTTGAAAACTGCCTTCAAAATTTCAACTGCCAACGGAGAGGGGTCTTGCTGTAGCTATCTGAGCACATTTCTACAAAATATACGGATTGCATACAAAAATGGAAAGATACCCAGATGGTTTTTCTATGCTGTGAACAAAACCCAGAAGGCATTTTTCTTGCAGATGTATAGAAGATGTTGCTCCAATGTAAATAGAACACCTTTAGCTACAAAAAATGACCCCAGCAACCAAAAAATGACATGCAAAGGCTGAATCAGATGCTAGAACTTGCAATATTGATTCAAAAGACCAAATATGCAAGCTAATTGTCATATTTGAGCTCAAAACCCCAGTTCCGTAACTGTGTATGACGATCTCTGATTTCGGTGAAATGAAAGCCAAATCTGACTTTCTCAAGCCTCCTGGACGCATTGGAACAACCAGAAATGCTGCAATCACCCAGATTTTCTAAAACACATGTGCAAACCCCAGAGATTAAAAAAGTTTCCGTCAAACTTTTCTGATTCTCAAGATCATCCGAAGATGCTAGAGAAGAGCATACTGGGTTTTTTGAAAAACTGTAATAAGATTTATTAGCCCCCCAAATCTCTCAAATATGGAAACTAAAATCTACTCTTGCACATAGAACAACTCTGATACCATGTTAGAATCTGAAAAGATTAATAACCCAGAAAACTAGTGCGGAGAATAGATATCTAAACTATGAATGCAAATGATGCAAAATCAAAATAGAAACATAGAGTCAGTATCTAAGAAGTAATACAAGTGCTAGAAGCAAAATAGTATTAAGAGGATGCAAAAGAAAAAAATACCAAATACAAGCCAGGTAGCATGCTTATATAGATTAGGAAGAGGGAGGAGGTGGCAACACCGACCAATCAGGAGCAACCATCTATCGAACTAAAGATAGCAAAGTGTCTTCCCAAGATAGCTAATGGATGCTCACATGTAGGAAGGTGACACCTCGCAACCACTCACCTAATAAGACATGCTTTATTAACCTAAGCGAGATTAATAGAAGTGTAGGAAAAACCTAGGAATATAGGGAAAAAAAAAATAACCCAACTAGGAAATAAAAACCTACACTAACACTTTCTGCTTGTGAACTAGTTTGTGGTTTTAGAAACTTGCTGATATGCCAACAAGGTTTGGGAAAGGCAAGTTTTGCTGATAAAGGGGGTCTTGATGGATAAAGGCTGATATAGTTAGTTGGTGAAATGTCACTTTTTCTAACAACATTACTATGTGGTGCATCAGGATGTTGTGGAAGATATAAATGGTTTGTGAATAGATAAACTACCTATGGATTCATAAATATAGGGTTTTATCAAAAGGTGTTTATTTTGATAATCAAATAGTATTATCATTAATATGTTTACTAAACTAAAACATTAAAAGACTATTTGAATACCTGTCTATTCGGTTCCATAAATGAATAAATCCATAACTGTCCAACTTCCACTTAGGAAGAATAAAAGGTGATTGTCATCCTTGTTTGGGTAGATTTCTCATAGGGAGATTTCTCAAAGAGATTTATTAGAGAAGATTTGGGAGGAGGAAGATTCCTTGGGAGGGGGATTCCTCAGGGGGGAACAGAGGTGAGACAGTTGTAGATTAAGGATTCCTCTCAGATAGAGGTGAGATGGAAGTGGATTGAGGGCAATTTTTGTATTTCATTGGGAGGCGATTTGGTGTTGTAAGCACATAATCAATTGGGTATTGCATTGTAAAGACTGACGCTGAGGCCTGGAAGACCAATAAGTTTGTAATTGCTGGTGCTGTGAATTTTAATAAAATAGTTTTAGATTTTTTTATGAGTTTATATCTCTATTATGTTGTTGAGTTGTGTGATTAGGTTGCCTGATAAAGTTCCATGGTCATGGCTGCATGACATCCCAATGCCCTCACCCTTATTTCATCTTTCCTTTCTCCTATATATATTCCTTGACAAACTTGTGGCCTATTTTTATTTATTCCTTCCTTATGTATACACAATAGCTCCTTCTCTTCTCTTTTTTTTATCCTTTATCTTCTCCCACACCCCTCTCCCATTTCTTCTATATTTTATTTCTTCTCCTATCTACAGCTTCCACTCACATTTCTTCTTATTTTTATTTTCTTCTAAAGAAATCTACTAAAGAAAAATTCCATACCTCTTTTTCCCTTCCTATGTTGACTCACCTTCCACATATGTTATTGATCTCTTTTTTTAAATTATGAAAGGAAAAAATCATACCCTATCTTATCCACATGCCCAAAGGAAATAAAATAGCTAGACATTTATTCTTAAAACCCCACAGAGCCAATAAATCTTATAAAGAGGCACCACTAGTTTGCATAAACTCATAAATAAGGCAAAAATTATACTATGACCCTTTTGCAAAGGATGACTCGTGGCTAGAGAAGAAAAACCACATTAAAATTTAAAATCTATTGACCTTTGTTGGATTGGATGGAAATACAATGCATTTTCTATTCATAGGAATCATTTTTATATCTTGCAAATAATCAAGTGCCCAAATATAGCACACAAGAATATAGGCTCCTAGCTAAGCTAATAGGTATTTCCCATATTATAAAAAATATTTTAATTCTAAAGCCCATTATTTGTTATATTTAAATTGAATTAAAAATAAAAAGGTTAATTGAACTTCTAATTAAAAAATTCCATGCAAGAGCATCAAGGAAGACACTATCAAACTATTATTTAATTTTGTATATGTTATTTTAAACCTTTTGTTTATTTACTAGAGGTAAATGCCTTGCTTGTCTTTTTGGATAGAAATTTCATGTTTGATGTTGTAGATACAGGATATAACTTTATAGTAAAAATATGCTGAAAACTTTAAGCATCCAAGTACATAAATAGTGATAAATCATGGATGAAAAATGGAAATCATTATAAAAGAGATGCAAACCATAACACAAAATATATGTGGAGAAGCCCTTGTAGGAAAAAACTCCACACCCAAAGAGATCCAAAGCTTGCATTGATCTAGTTACAAATGATCATAGTAGAGATCGAGACCCATACCCATTCCCATATCCTCTAGGTGAAGTAATCATTTATTTACCCCCTTTGTTTCTTCGATGATGTCTGAAAGGGTTGATTGAAAACTGAAGGATAAAATTCCATACGTGTGGACTTCAAATGAGTTACACCAATACTAATTCTCTCTGAATTCCTACAATGCTTCATTATTTCAACAACTTGCAAAACAACTTATTTTTCTTTAACTCAAGTACTTAATATATAGGCGTGAGGAAAACCACAAATCATGAATGGTTTCTAAAATCATGTGCTAGAAACCACTAGTTGATTTAGGCATTCTTATCCATGCATAAATCACAATACCCAAATCAAGAGGATTTAAATTAAAAACTTCCTCTTCTAACTAAAGCTATCCACTTGTGATTTTATTTGCCTTTTTGGTAACATGCACATGCAAACTAAATATCTTCTTTATCTTCTCCAAGTCCACATTTAACTCCCTCTCATCATGCTCTTTCTATTTCAACAACTCTTACATACTTTTTGAGTTACCATAGTTGCATATAGCAACAACTAAGAGATAATTACAAATTTCTAAATTACAAACTACAAGTGACGACTAATGCCACTCCAAGTTGGTGTAAACAATTAAATAAATACTTCTAAATTGCAAGGTGTATGAGACCTATCCTAACATTCTTTGACTTGTCATATAACTTGGAAGAGAAAAAGGGAAATTGAAAGAATAAATCAAGCTCTAGAAGAGGTAAGGCCCATGGCATCTCTAGACCAACTGAACTACTCTATGCTCACTAGCCTTGTGAAAGAATATGCAACATTCTCTAAAGTGTCCACTTTCTATAACATGACTCTACCACCCTCAACCATTTCCCAAATATGTGCTTTGTACAAGCACGATGATTGGGTTTTTAGCTAAACAGATGGCACTCTAACTATTGTATCCAATTCTAACTTGTTTATGTTGAAAGATAATACCTAAATATAATCTAACCACACTAGGTTCTTTACAATCATATGCCACAACATATACACTTCTTCTATAGTGGACAATTTACAACTATAGTCTGTCATTTTCTCATCCAACTAATTGCTTCACCAAACAAACTAAATACATAGCCAATCATTGACCTACAATCTAGATAACCGGCCCAATCTGAATCAACAATGACCTGGAAATCAAACATTCTTCCCACATCATTAGATCCATGATAACAAATGACAAGGTTAGAAGTCCCACATAGATATCTAAAAAGTATTTTCATATTTAAGTCCGATGGTCTTTACCAATATTTGTCATAAATCTACTAAGATCTCCCACTGCTTGGGCAATATCAGGTCTTGTATAGACCATGGCATACATTAAGGCTTCCTACAACACTAGCATATAAAATTTTATACATCTCTTCAAGTTCATCATTTTTTAGGACATTGTTCTAGAGATAGCCTAGTTCCAACTAGAAAGGGAATACTAATGGGTTTACAATCATGCATGACAAAACACTATAAAATACTGTCAACATACTTCTTTTGATGAAAGAATATCTTTTGTTAACTTGATCTCTATAATTTTCATATCTGAAATGTATTTTGTAGCCACTATTTATCTTTCATATCAAATGTACTATATAATTGATCCCTAAGTTCTCTAATCATCCCCTTATCATTTCCAATAAATATATCATCAACATATAGGACAATGATTAGTAGTTGATCATCAATTAATTTAAAATTAACATAGTGATCTAGCTCACTCCTTATAAAATCATGATCCAATGCAAAATCATCAAATTTTTATACCACATATTCTTGGTGTCTGCTTCAAACCATACAAAGATTTCTTGAACCTACAAACCAAGTACTCCTATCCCTTCACCACAAAAATATCAAGTTGTTTCATAAATATTTCCTCATCAAGATCCCATGTAGAAAAGTTATTTTTACACCTATTTTCTCTATCTTTAAATCAAATGTAGTAGCAATAGATAAAAGGAATCTAATAGAGGTTAATTTATGCATAGGATAAAATATCTCACCAAAATCTACACCCTCAACCTAGGAGTAACCTTTTTCAATTAACCAGGCCTTGTACCACTTCAACTTACCATCTACTACAAATTTCTTCTTAAATTCCCATTTACATCTAATGGCTTTCCTCCCCTCAAGCAACTCAACTAGATCCCACGTGTCATATCTATCCAAGGCCTTTATTTCATCTTTCATGGCCTATAACTAGGATTCATGCTCATCTAAAGACAAAGCCTTCTTCATAGATCTAGGTTTGTTCTCAGTACATGATAATGCAAAGACACAACAAAAATTAGATGGACTATATCCATACCTATCAATGGGTTTTCATTATCTACTAGATCTTCTTAGAGGTGTGACAAGATGCTCTAGTTTTTCCTCTTTAGAACTCAGTTCTAATCCTTATTCTTCCTCTTCTTGTCCATCATTTTGTTGTTCTACAAGTACATCTTCTTATGGTTGTTCTACACATGCATCTTTATGTGGTTCAACCTTAATATCAAAATACACTATTTTGTTATGCTTCACATGAGGTTTTTCATCATTTTTTAATTCTCTAACCTCCTTAAGAATAGCATCCTTATAACGGGGTGACCTAGGGAAATTCTGGGCCAACTGGTAGTGGGGGATTGTTAAGAGATGAAAAAGGTAGGTTTATTTCGGCTATGGCACTCCCATTGGATATCCAGTCTAATCACTACACCGAAGCTATGGCAGCCTACCATAGCATCAAATTAGCCTATACCAAAGGTTATAAGAGAGTGTGGATAGAAGGGGACTCCCTAAACATTATGAAGTGTCTAAAGGAAGTTCAAATTCCTAGTGGACCATTCAAATGCTTGTTAAAGATTTGATTTCCATGATCAATTCTTTTGAAGAGCTTAATATATCTCATATATACAAGGAGGGAAATGGTGTGGTTGACATCATGGCTAATGAGGGGGTTAATTCCCAAGCTCTTAAATGATGGGAATTTACTATGATCTTTGCCTTGCGAAGCTCAATCCATCATTTCCAATGAAGGCCAAAGAGAATGAGGTTTTAGTTTTTATTATGGGAGTTAATTTCATGATTACTACCCAAAAGACTGCACATTTTTTGGCTGAGTCGAGGACCTTCCTGTTCAAAACCTAGGAAAAAATTGTTGAGACAAATATGGAAGGAGAAAGGAATAGGGTGGACCCCTATTTGTGTGATGGCATCCACAAAAAGCCCCAACTATGGAAGGTGGTTGAGGATGGGGGGCTCATCCCTTTCATGGAAAAGTTGCACGGGTCAAACCCGATCGCCACCAATTTGTTTGTTAAAGGCTGGCATGATAGAAAGGTTATAGTGTATGGGGTTGAAATGGAGATAACCAAGGAGCTTATTTCTTAGATTATTGGTCTTTCAAAGAAAGGAAAGAAGGTGTTCAAAGATTGTAGAGCTGGTGAGTAATCTCTTAAGGTTTTCTTTAAAGGGAATGAGAGAAACTAGTTAGTTAAGTTCCACTCAGGTGGCTATGAATGTAAGTCTATAAAGCCAATATGGGTGAAGGTTTCTGAGGTGTTGATGCGGTATATATCCCTAGAAGGTAAGTTCACTACTATCATTAGCTACCATTTTATTCTTTTGAATTATTTTAGACACAAATTGGTAGTTTCCTTCCCCTTTTATCTGTTGTCTTCAATGGAGTTCACCATTAAGGAAAATAAGAGAAACCCTAAGCTTCCCATTTTGCATGAGGGGTTGATTCTGTTAATCATGGAGCATATCAAATCCCAAATTCCTAGTGTGGAGATTAGGGGTAGCACTATGAAGAAGGGTAAAAATCCTATAGAGGATTATACTAAGTTGACCAATTGTGAGATAGGTGAGGAGAAGTAGGACCCTGATTGGGCCGAGGAGGAGGAGTCGGTGGAGGTTCTTTCTACTCCACGGTCCTCTCAAGTAGAGGAGAGTGACACTTCAAGAAAAAGGAAGAGAAGTGAAGGTAAAGGTACCTTTAAGAACCAAAGTAGGAGGGATTGTGGTTCTTGGTCGACTAGTTCTCCCCTTGAGGAGGATAAGTGTGAGGAGGATAGAAAGGAGAAGGGATCCAAAGAAAGAAATGTTAAGGATAAAAGGGGGACCCCTAGTTAGAAAGCTAGTGATGATCCTAATGGAATGTCAGCTGGTGGGTCTAAGAAAGGTAAGGGTAAGAAGACTATTCAGAAGGGGCTGAAAGTGAAGCCCAAAGGTAACTAGAAAGATCCAGTGGGAATTGTTACTGATGATCTAAGGGTTGGGGTTCCCGCAGATTCTTGACCCTTCATGCAATTTACCTAGGAACTTTTCTTTTTTACTTTCTTCTGCTTCCAGTAGGGAGGAACTTTCAGAGGTCTTGGGAATGGTGAAGGATGCAGTGGATAGCTAGCACCACATGACTAAATGGTTTTTTATTGAAATAAATAGAAACAACATTAGATTGAGTGTGATGCAAGAGAGGATTAGCAATAGGGTGGAGATAGATGATCATCTTGACTTGAAGATCTAGCTCACTTGGAAAGCCATTCCTAGGGTGAGTCAGCTGGAGAAGAAGTTAGAGAATTAGAGCCAAGACTTTGCTACCCATCTTGCCAAGGTTGAGAAGGAGTTGAGTTATATCGAGAAGAATTTGGAGAGAGTGGTGGAAATAAGTAAGTGTACCATTCAAAATAGTGTCAAGGGGATTGAAATTTTGACTAAACATTTGAAGGAGCTTAAAGAGGAGTAGATTAATGGCAAGGATGATTAGAAGGATGATGGGGGTAAAGTGCAGATGAGTGGTGCAAGTGGTAATCAGGGTAAGATCAATGAGTAGAGAAGTCTGAGTTCTCGAACTCGGGTAGTAAGAAGAAGTCTTTTGAAGCTGAGAAAGATGAGCTCCTGGGGTTCATTAAGTTGCATGAATCTAGTTCTACAAACAGGAGATGGCAGCAGCTAAGATCCTTAAGATGATGTGACCTTCCTGGTGATTTTCTATTAGTTTGTTGTATGTTTGTTGCTTTCTATTTTTTGGTAGCAGGTGTGGACTATTTTATCTTTAGGGTTGCATTTTGTTTCTGATTTGTGTCTTCTGTTTTCTAGCTACCATCAATTTATGTTTAATCCTTGGGACAACATTTTGATGTAAGGATTTCGGGGTCCCTTCAAAACTTGTTTTACCCCTCTTATCAAAAACATCCTTATAACATAACATTTTCATTGCTTTAGGATCCTAAAGCCTATAACCCCCGATTTTCTCACCATAACTCATGAAAACATGCTTATTAGCCCTGAAATCAAACTTAGAACATTTTTTAGGAACATGAACATATGCCTCACTTCAAAGACTCTAAAAATGAGAAATTGATGGTCATTTACCTATCCATACCTCATAGGGAGTTTTATCAATAAGAGTAGAAGTAGGTGACATGTTAAGTAGGTAACAAGTAGTGTCAACCAATTTAGCCCAAATATGTTGTTCAAGATTTGCGCTACTCAATATGATTCTAGCTCTATCCATTAAAGTCATATCCATCCTCTCTACCACTCCATTCTGTTGAGGGGTATATGGAGTTGTTTTCTATCTAACAATTCTTGCATGCATGTAATAGTCATCAAAGGCCCTAGAGAAAAACTCACTACCATTATTCATTCTTAAAACCTTTCCTTTTCTATTTGTCTATTTCACAAAAAGAGTTCTAAACTCTTTAAATGTAGAAAAATGGTAGATTTTTCTTTCAAAACGTAAAGCCTATTGGAAACAAGGCAGATAACTGAGAGGTGGGGGTGAATCAGTCATCTCAAAATTTCCTTAACTTTCTTCTCTTTTGTTATCTTAATATTCAGTGTTGCATCAAAACATGGAAGCATATGTAATCATAAGAACAAAAATAAAATCAACACACATAACACAAGGATTTTTACATGGAAACCCTGTTAAGGGAAAAACCATGGGGTGACTAACCCAAGATTGTATTCTCTGTTAAAAGAATAAAGGAGTACAAATGGCACTTGCCAATTAGGGCTCACTACCCGAGCACATTGCTCATAAGAGGCACACTGCCTACAAGAGACTTACTATCTACAGAACTTATAGAAGATAATCAAGTGTTTGAACTGATGAGAAGCATCTACAAATGCAAAAGTTTAGTTCCCATTAGGCACAATACACTGATCTGATGCACTTCATTCTTCCTCTGTTTTAATGTTGTTGCTCTATCACATGCTGGACTTGAATTACTGCTCTCACACTTATCTCTACTTTTCTTCACACTTTTTTCCATCACTTAGTCACCATACACTCCTACATGCTGGAATCCATCTGGTATATATATCCACATCAAGGATTTCATCAACTTTCTAGTCGGCAACAAGAACACTCAAGATATTTCCAAGTTACTAATCTGTCGGCTGATTCTATGCTTGATTTGTGATGTGAATCAAAAACATAGGCATAGAAGTCATTAATCATTTCGGCTAACAATGTATAATCCCATAAGTTGCTTGATCAACATCTTTTACTCATCCAGATTGAAGTCTGATACTCTACCAGTCAGTTCTTCCTCTATCTACTCTGCCTCATTGGAACCCAACACTCAGATGCTCATATCTTTTTCTTGCTTTATCACCGGAGGCTAAATCTTTGGAGTACAGTAGTCATGATACCCCTCTTGACTTGTCCAAGTCCACAACTTACTAAATTACACCATCTGAGAGATCTAGACCTGATTGTCAGACCTTGTTACATACTTTGATCTTGTTCATCAGACCAAAACAATCTTCAATCTGACTTCCAATAAAGGCATACTATGTACTGCGGATGTGTGGGATAGACTTTGTTGCCATCAATGACAACACTTATGAAGCCACACAGTGTCTCTTGCCAACAATCTCCCCCTTTGGCATTAATGGCAACACTTAGTGAAAAATGGCTAAGTGTCACATTAACTCCCCCTTGGCTGATGATTTGTCTTTTGCACTATTTTACTGGAGCTCCCTCTTAGCTGGATTCAACATTTTTCACTACTCCTCACTCCCCCTTTGTCATCAATGGCAAAGGGCAGAATCCTCATACAAAAAATTTGTAAAATTTGTCCTATACATGGCCACATAAGTATATATGTATGTTATACTTACATATACTTAAGTATATCCACAAAAGTAGCCTTCAACTATACAAACTCTGTGGCCTAGCTCTGCTTCATCTTGTCCAAAATGGAGATGTGATCGCTCAACAAAAATGCATATGCTTCTGTCCTTCTTAAATCTACTGGATCACTGGTCCGAGCTATGGTCTGAGCATTTGTCAAGGCCTCATGCATTGCCTCTAGCTTAGGGATAATTATCCCTCTAAGTTCACTCATTCTGTTCATTATGTTCTTCTTTTCTTTGTCCAGCCTCTTTATTTCATTTATGATAACAATAGCCTGGCATTCTTGATTCATTAGAGAGGTAGTAAGGGGATCAAAATTTTGAGATAAAATTGATAGTTTTCCTTCTTGTTCTTTCACTTTCTTCTTAATGTCCTTTGTCACTTTGGGCCAAGATAAACAAAATTTGTATATGTCCCCACCATCTTTAAGAGCATTTTCAAGGCTCTTTATTCCAATGTCAAGGGTCCTCCTATCATTAGCAATAAGTCCTTGCACTTCAATGAATCTCTTTCCCAGAAACTCCTTCCAGACCTTTGCTTCTACTAATTTCTCTAGAGATTCAAAATGAGTGTTGATAGAATTTACCAAGGTTTTCAAGTTACCAGATGGTGAGGCTGAAGGATCCTTTTAGAAGGATGGCATGATCTTCTCCAACATCCTGGATGCAATCTCTAACCATTCACAATCCTCCATGTGAGATTTCAAGAGTTTTTCTTTTGCTTTGCCTTGAGCAAAAGATGTTATTTTCATTGTCTAAAGTGGAGAGAGAGAGTCAAAATTTAGTGGTCCTTGAAATAGCTCA
Source organism: Cunninghamia lanceolata (assembly GCA_027924645.1). NCBI lineage: Eukaryota > Viridiplantae > Streptophyta > Pinopsida > Cupressales > Cupressaceae > Cunninghamia > Cunninghamia lanceolata. The sequence continues at coordinate 745,367 of BSBN01001187.1, read as the reverse complement.
GGTTCATCTATCTCCATCATTTCTTTGTTTAAAAAGTTCTTCACTGTCTCTGCAGTGTCTCTTGCTGGAGATTGAGACTTCTTTGAAATATCATAAGAGTCTTCATTAGTCTTTTCTACATGCTCTTCTTCTTTTCCCTTGACCTCTTCTTCTTGAATCTTCTTCTCCTCTCCTCTATCTTCTCCTTCAGCTTCAGAGTTTGGAATATTTATCATAGTTGCAATGGGATCCGGAGGAGAGATGTCACCTATGTTAACTGCTTTATGAACTTCTTCTTTTCGAACAGAGGAGTCCGAAAGTCCTCAGACTTCTCTTCATCTATTTTCTTTAATCCTTCAACATCCTTGTCAGAAAATTTTTCATCAATTACATTTAATCCTTCAACATCCATGGTAGAAGGTTCTTCATTTGTTTCCTCTACAATAGGAAGATTGAATCTTTTGAAAGCATTCCAAAGGATATCTTTTGTTTCTCTTGCTCTTGGTCAATTTCTCCAAGCATAAGTTTATTCATTCTTGCTTTACTCCAGAACTCATCATTACAGTCCTTGAAAATCATGTCAATTTGTTTTGGAGTGATAGATGGATAAAGATGAATTGCTATCTGTTCTCAAATCTCTAAGTCATTTGCCTTTGCATTCTCTTTTCTCAATTCAAGTACTTTTTCTAGACTCTTAGGAATTAAGGATATAATTTCAATGAAAGCTTTATTGTGAATGTTTAGGTACCTGATAGTAGCTTCTTCCAAAATTCTCATGCTAGTATCACTATATTCATCATAGAACTCTGTTACTGGCTGTAGGTTCCCATCCACAGTAACTACCTTGATGATGTCATCAATGGAAAGAGTGGGCTTTTCAACAAATTCCTCTGCCTTTTCTTCCTTATTTTTACTAGCAGAGAATTTCTCAGATGTTTTCTTCTTCTTCATTTTCTTGATTTCCTCATCAGATTCTATTTCTTCATCATCTTTAAGGCTTGTATATGACCTTGTGGCTTTGTTCTTTGTCCTATTTTCTCCTTTTCCAGATGTCTTGACTTCTGGTTTGGTAGCCCTTGATCTTTTAGGAGTGGCAAGTGTAGAGCTCTTGGAAGATCTAGTCTGGGAGGAGGCTTGTACCAGAGTGTCTCCTTTCTTTGCTTCTTGTTTCTCTTTTTCAGCCTTCTCCATCTTCTCTATATTTGCATCCACAGCTTCCTTTGATATGCCAAATCTTTTGGCAATTTATTCAACTTCCCTTCTTACTTTCCCTTAATTTATGGTTGTCTTAACTTAGCATGTATTTTTACACTTAGCTCTTGAAAGGTTCCAAACCTTTCTGCCTCAGTGTCCTTGGGCTGGCTTAGCAGATGTTAAATATGAAGCTCCAAGATTTTTTCATTGACTTCATATCCCATAGGCATCATCCACACAGTTCTTGGCTCAACTACCTCCATTAGGCATTGGTCAGTGTCAACCATGAAGCAAACTGTATCCTTATATTTCTCAACTATGGACTGAGGAATTCTCTCTGTCTTGCATCATGCACTGAAAGTTCTTGAAGTAACCCCAGAGAGCTATGTTTTGGGCTTGACAATCACCAAGTCCATACATATAATCTCTAATCTAAATTGCAACTGGTTTGTCATTTTGCCATACCCAACCATGTGATCTAGGTAGCTCATTCATATAATAAAAGAACATACACAGTATTAGACAACCATATTTAAAGGAATTCTTCTTATCCTTTTTTATCTTTTGCAGGTTTTCCAATAGTTGATTTAGAAGAAGCTCACATAGATCATAGTCTGCATCTCCCCTCAACATTTGATATGCTACATAAATTATTGTGCCAGACACAGAATTCTTCCTGCTTGAATGATAGATCTTGTACCCAATTATCATTGAGGCAAACTTGACATCTAGATTTGTGATGTCATCTATGGTCATTGCTCTTTTGTCAAATTTAGATCTGGTGGCTTCAGTTACTATTTGGTTCTTCATGGATTTAAGTGTAGGTAACCCACCGGATGCATGCAGTCTAGTCATTGCCCTAATGGCATCTTTAGTTATCTTGAAGGGCCTCATTAGCCACATGAAATTATCATGCATCCTTCGTAGAACATACTGGACCCAATCATCTTCTGCAAAACATGGAAAATGTATCCAATGTCTGAAGTGTTTATCCTGGAGGGCCTTGAATTCAAGTTAGAGTTCAAAATTTTCATCTATAAGCTATTTGTGATAAATGTCCATCAATTTTGAGTCTCCAAATTCCTTAATGTTGGCATGGATATAAACCCTAACATCTTGTACATGCAATACCCCATGCGGAATGCTAGAAAATGTGCCTAAAGGATCAACTTCTAGAGATTTATAAGGGTGTTTCTTGAATTTAGGACACGGCCTATCAGTGATCTTGACAACCATTAGAGTAGCCATTTTGCAAGAGATTTAGAGAGAGATTTTCATAATGGAAGTACCTTTTCGCACTTTTAGGGTTTGAAATAGGAACCAGAACAAATCGCTAGTTGAATTCAATTTTCTAGTTGATCTTGAGTGAGTTGTAGAAACTTTGTTGCAGAGCTCTTCTTTTCTTCTTCGTGAGTTCAAGTGTGCAAATAATGAGTGAAAGAACCCTTTTATCCTTGTGCAAACCCTAATTTCCTTTTGTAATAAATGCATAACTTAAGTTATCTAGTTGCCCTGTTTTGAGAGAGATCTTCTTGAATCAGTGCCCTGAACTTATAATCATTGTTAGTGAGGATTGACAATGTATCTTCTTTTCTTCAATCATGCCATAGGTCCACAGATAAAAGCATTTCAATTTTGAATCTTACCAGATCTTAATGTGAAATTCTGCTTGACCGGATGGCTATCGGAACTGGATTAATTTGAGGAGTTATAAGTCTTGTAAAACTCCATGTGGATCTTTCACATTTTGACTAAAGGTTATTTCAAGGTTTTTCTGAGAACCCTTTAATCCGCAGTGACAAATGTTTACTCAATGTACCAAATTTAGGCACTAGCTAACTGGCCGGGGGAAATTGTTTTTCTCTGTGACTCCCCTTGAGCCAGAGCTCACTTTTTAGTTTTTAGAAGGAATATTAGCACCAGATTCTGGTGCAGATCCATCTCCAATATTTTTTGTACTCTTCTTTACCCAAATCTTGCTCATCTCTTTTTGAACTTCATCAACATATACTTTACCTTTACCCTTATCTTGTTTCTGATTATATTCCACTGGACCTTTTCTATCCTGATTTCTACTTCTGCAGAATCTAACAATATGATCGGATCTATTGCAATTGTAACATACAACATTCATTTTCTTGTTGGATTGATATCCTCTTAATCTGCATTGATTAGCCATATGTCCCATTCTATTGCATGCAAAGCATCTAGCATTGAATGAATTGTTTATTTGCATATTTCTACGTTCAAGAGATTTGTGACCATACCTTTTACAATTGAAAAATTGTCTGGAGAAGGATGGATTATTATGATTCATTCTCCTCCTACACTGAGTTGCTCTATGACTGAAATTGTTGCAATTGAAGCAGTATCCATTGAAGGATGGATATCTTTAGGCATTTGGTTGCCTTACCGGAGGTCTTCTAGTTCTGTTTCTTTGATTACCTGATCCAAAGTTCTTTTGACTGGATCCAGAGCTTTCACTTTTCTCATATCCTAATCCATGCTTATCATCTACCCTCTTTTGTCTTTCAAGAAGAACTTCAAGTTGGGCTGAGCTTATCTTGAATTTCTCTTTGTATTCATTTGTTGTTTGAAGATCTTGTTTAAGAGTGTCTATCTGATGCTCAAGTTCTTCTTCATTGTCTCTAGCTTCTTCAAGATCAGATTCAAGATGCCTTATTATTCTATCCATTTTGTGGTAGTCCTTTATTTTCTCCTTGAGGGATTATTTTAGATTATCTGCAATCTTTCTTTTTTCTTCAATTTCTTGAGTGAACCTCATAACCCCTGATTCCATTTCATGCCTCGCCATAATGACTTCTTTTGATAGCTTTTCACATAGATTATTTTTCTCATCCAGATCTTCATTAGTATCATTGACTTCACAGAAATGCTAAGTTTTTCTTTTAGCTCATTTATGAATTCATCAGCTTGTTTGAGTCTTTCTCTCAAATTATTGACTTCAGAGTGGGATTGTTCAAGATCATCTAGGGAAGACTGAAGTTGTTCCTTCATACCATATGCATCTATTGAGATTCCCAGATCTTCCTCAAGCTGTTAGGCTTTGTTCAGAGGAACCTTGCTCCGATACCAATTGTTGGAAACAAGGTAGATAACTGAGAGGGGGGGTGAATCAGTTATCTCAAAAATTCCTTAACTTTCTTCTCTTTTGTTATCTTAATATTTAGTGTTGCATCAAAACATGAAAGCATATGTAATCATAAGAACATAAATAAAATCAACACACACAACACAAGGATTTTTACATGGAAACCCTGTTAAGGAAAAAACCACGGGATGACTAACCCAAGATTGTATTCTCTGTTAAAAGAATAAAGGAGTACAAATAGTACTTGCCAATTAGGGCTCACTGCTCAAGCACACTGCTCACAAGAGGCACACTGCCTATAAGAGACTCACTGTCTATAGAACTTACAGAAGATAATCAAGTGTTTGAACTGATGAGAGGCATCTACAAATGCAAGAGTTTAGTTTTAGTTAGGCACAATACACTGATCTAATGTACTTCACTCTTCCTCTGTTTTAATGTTGTTGCTCTGTCATATACCGGACTTGAATTACTACTCTCACACTTATCCCTTCTTTTCTTCGCACTTTATTTCATCACTTATTCCCCATACACTCCTACATACTAGAATCCATCTAGTGTATATATCTACATCAAGGATTTCATCAACTTTCTAATCGGCAACAAGAACACTCAAGATATTTACAAGTTACTGATCTGTCGACTGAATCCATGCTTGATTTGTGATGCGTATCAAAAATATAGGCATAGAAGTCATTAATCATGTCGGCCAACAATGTATAATCCCACAAGTTGCTTGATCAACACCTTTTACTTATCCAGATTGAAGTCTGATACTCTGCCAGTCAGTTCTTCCTCTGCCTACTCTGCCTGACTGGAACCCAACACTCAGATGCTCATATCTTTTTCTTGCTTTATCACCAGAGGCTAAATCTTTGGAGTACAGTAGTCATGATATCCCTCTTGACTTGTCCAAGTCTGCAACTTACTGAATTACACCATCTGAGAGATCCAGACCTGATTGTCGGACCTTGTTACATACTCTAATCTTGTTCACCCGACCAAAACAATCTTCAATCTAACTTTCGATAAAGGCATACTATGTACTGTAGATGTGTGGGATAGACTTTGTTGCCATCAATGACAACACTTTTGAAGCCACACAGTGTCTCTTGCCAACAAACCCATGATTATCTAGAATAATCATCAATAAAGGAAACAAAATAGTGAGACTTTCTAATAGAAGGCACATCCATAGGACCAAAGACACCACGATGAATAACCTCCAAAATTTGTTTAGCCATAATACTTCCTGATTTAAATGATACTCTATGTTGTTTTCCATACACACAATATTCATAAAAATTAAAATCAACAAAGTAACTAGAGAAACCATTAACCACCTTCTTATATATGAGGGTTTTGAGACCCTTCTCACCAATGTGACCCATCTTATGGTGCTCCACTTTACAAGATACAGAGTTTTTAGTACAATCATAGAGTTACAAAATTTAGATGTGTCTAGCTTAAACAGTGTGCCACATATAGTGCCCCTAGCTAACACTAAATTCCCTCAACTCAACCTACAACTAGTCTTTTCAAAAGTAACACATACCCCTAATCATTCATTTTTTATACATAAATTAAATTCCTAGCTAGACAAATATATGCAATACATCTTTGAAGGTTTTAACCCTCCCATAACTGAAAAATGAATTTTACCGCTCCTCTGTGCACAATTTTCCATGTGATGTTATCCCTAAAGAAAACTTTCCTACCATCATAAGATAAATATACTAAAAACCACTCATTTTGAGGAGTCATGTGGTAGGATGCACCTAAATCCATCAACCAAAAGTCATCAAAAGTCATGTTAGCAGAAATAATAAAAGCATCAATAGCTTCACTATTAGAGGATTTATTTGTAGAGGAATCATCATTATTTTTATTCTTATTCTTACATTCCTTTTTGATATGCCCTTATTTACCATAATTCCAACACCTCAATCTACTCTTACCAAGTGTTTTAGACCTTCCCTTAGACTTATAATAGTCCTTAGACTTGTCCTTATCACCCTTCTTCTTGTCCTTACCTTTTATCTTAGATCTACCTCACACATGCAATGCATCCTTAGACCCCTCCTCATTTCCTATTAAAGCAGGGTGGCAAAAATGGAATCCAACTTCGGATCATCTATAAGAGAACCACTGATTGCAAGGATTAGATTATACAAAGATTCAAGCAATGAACATAATAATAGAATGTACATTTATTCTCCTCATCTATCTTTACATCAACTAACTATATCTAACTCAAGATTAGATTATTAAACAAATTGAAGTGTTCTGTAATTGAGTCCCCATCCTTCATTTTAAGAGATTATAAATTTCTTTTAAGAAATAAACTATTATAGAGACTCTTAGTTTGATATATTTATCCTATTCTATTCCATAATTTATAAGAAGTAGCTTCACCAGAAACATGCAATAAAATAGAATTAGATAAGCACAAACAAATAGTGCCATGTGCTTTTTTTAATCTATTTTTACCCATTCCTCATTTGACATGTTATTCAATTTCTTCTCCTTTTGCATGGAAATCAAATGATCTCTTTCTTCCAAAAGATCCTCCATATTTAGTTTCCAAAGCTCATACCCTATACCATTGAACTTTTCAATCTCCAACTAAGATGAACTAACCATGACCTCTTATCACCCTAAACTTGAAATTGAAAGCAAACACAACAAACTCCCACTACAACAGAAAACCTAATCAAACACTCAAATAAAGGTGTCCCTCTCTCTAATTAAGCTCAAGGCTTTGATACCAAATTTAGATGTAAGCTATAACTTTACAGTGAAAGTATGCTAAATACTTTAAGCATCCAAGTACATAAACAATGATAAATCATAGATAGAAAATAAAAATGATGAGTAAAGAGATGCAAACCATAACACATGATATATACGTGGAGAAACCCTTGTGGGAAAAATCCACACCCAAAAGAGATCCAAAGATTGTATTAATCCTTCAAATGAGTTACACCAACACTTGACTTCTCTGTTCGAATTACTGCAACACTTCATTACTTAAAAAACCTACAAAACAATTTATTTTTCTGTCAACTCAAGAACTTAATATATAGGCATAAGGAAAACCACAAATCATGAATGATTTCTAAAACCTTGTGCCAGAAACCACTAACTAATTTAGACATTCTTATACATGCATAAATCACAACACTCAAATCAAGAGAAGTTAAATTAGAACTTCCTCTTCCAACTAAAGCTATCCACTTGTCATTTTATCTATCTTTTTGGTAACATGTACATGCAAACTTAAGATATTCTTCATCTTCTCCAAGTCCACAATTGCATCTCATCATGGTCTTTCTATTTCAGCAACTCTTATATACTTTTTAAGTTATCATATTTACATTTAGCAAATCCAATGACAACTAAGAGATAATTACAAAGTGCCAAATTACAAACTACAAGTGACAACTAATACCACTCCAAGTGAGTTTAAATAATTAAATAATTAATTAGATAAATACTTCAAATATTAGAATATTGCAAAGTTTTTTGAAAAAGAGGTAGTTCCACACTTGACTTATTAATTGGAAGAAAAGAAGCATACAAATCTATCAATTTTTTAACCAAATATTTGGTAATGCGATAACTTCTGCTACAAATATTGTAGATGAGCAAAGACTATGACCACTACACTAGTTGAACTAGAAGTGATTTTAGAAAAAAGAAGCCTTGACTTTAAGGCAGCGTCTATGCAACATACAAAATGCACCAAATGCATCTGATGGTGTCATAATACATCTATACCTATCTGCTTCAAATTTTTCTAAGTTCTTTGAAGTGGTCTTGCCATCTTTTCTTGTCATGGCATGCTAGCAGTTCAAGATTTTCCTTAGATTTTTGAAAGCTTGGTATGACACCATCGGATGCATAGACGCTGCCCTTTTATAGGACCTCAGATAGATTATTCTATTCAATGTGGTAGAGTTTGCATAGAAAATCCATGTCATTCCAAATTTGACCTCTTTAATAACAACATGCGGGTAAAATCTAAGAAAAGAAAAAGCAGATTTGCATTTTAAAGTAAATTTTAAGCAATCATTCTATTTTTATTCTCTTGATGGAATTTTACAATGGGAGCTAAGAAAAGGATATTTGTTTGAACTTGTTCAAAAAATTGAAAAGGATTAGATGATTTGAAATTTCATTTTGTTTGAAATGTGTTACAAATTAAGTCAGTTCAAATACTATTATGTAGGCCACAATTTTTGTAAGCACTTGCTTTCACCTACACTAATATGACTACAGGTTATCTTTTGAGTGTGCATATGTGCCCCTATTACATTTGACCAATAGGCCATTCTATATGTGCACACATTTTGTAAATGCCAAAAAAATTTGGTAGTCCTAATAATTTTTTTTTTTGGTAGTCCTTCCCTAATAAAAAAATATTTTTTTTGGTAGTCCTTCTCTAAAAATAGACCAAAATCTTTGTGATTTTAATTACCATGACTAATTTTGCAAATACACACCCAAAAAAATATTTCCATAGTAGAATTAAATCCAATCAGTGAAAACCAATCCGTGAAATTAAATAAAAAGCCTAAATAAGAGCAATGGATTCTATTTTTAAGTCTATGATGGTCGAGTTGCCATGCCAGAGGAAAGAAAACTCATTATATTTTATCCTCCATGCATTGGACAATTAAAAAATAGTACAACCCACCACTAACTAAATTTGAAGCTATTAAAACTCAAGCAAGCATATCAAATTGCAAGATTTGAGGAATTTTCCTTTGACAATACTGCAAAGTGACGAGAGAGACAACAAGTGGAGGTGTTGTCATTACATCTGGGCTTTGATATCAATTCCACACAAATCACACACCTTTCACCCGCTTCCATCTCTTAAATTTTTCATTGTGCTGAAAACATTTGCTTTGCAATGGATTTTGTATGCTTGAATTCTTCATTGTGCTAAAAACCTTTGCTTTGCAGTGGATTTTTGTATGCTTGAACTCTTCAGTGGATTTTTGCATACTTCATTATTTAGGCAAGCACAAGATGAAAATGCCCTATAATAGTAATTCGTAGAAGTTCATAGTTATGGTTGCTTTCTAATTTAAACAATCTCTCTTTAATTTCATATGCAATTGTGATCTTTGGACACAAGATTTCCATTCTGATTATGTTTTTAATCTAGATTATCAAGACTAGCTTCTAATCTGTTGAGCATTGTGGTGTGTAGTGCATAATATTTTCAGGTTTGTACATTTTAAAATACTGTATCTTAACTAACTGTATTGTACTCTACATTTACAAGGATCCAGTTCGTTAGCTTATAACTAAATAAATATTTGTTTACTAAATATCACTAAACAATATCAATAAATATAAATATAAATATAAATATCAATTAGTTCATATCTATATAAATATAAATATAAATATAGCAGGGATAAAAAATCATAAACAAATTCCTGTAAATAAAAATCATAAAATTCAAAAAAATTCCAAAAAAATAAATAAAAAATTAAAACGGCTGATAGTGGGCTGATAAAATAATTAAAATAAGAAAAATTTACTAGGGGCATCACAAAACTATTAGCGTTGGCATTTTCCAATATTGATAGCATACAACGTTGCAAGAAACTATTTGACATTTTTTTAGTGCATTTATTATATGTAAAAAATTTAAATAAGTAAATGTTTTAAAGGGCCATGTAGGCGGTGACCTGGCTCCCCACAGTAGGGGTTGTGGCTCCATACATAAGGTGGCACACCCACCCCCCACCAATAGCTTCATAAAATAAAACCAAAGTCAATAAAATTTGTAATAGCGGCTACACCTGAACATTGAGTTCTCTAATAAATATTTTCTCTTTCACCTTTCCAAAAAAATAGGCTTGCAATTTTGGTAAACAATGTAACTACTGAATATATCATTAACATGAATAGACAAATAAATGTGATAAATTATTATTCTCTATGAAGATTGTTTTAAATCAACCTATCTCTCTTAGATGAGATTAACTCAGATCGTATACATAGATTCAAGTGGAAAACCCCACTTGTATATTCGATCTAGTTATATATATATATATATATATATATATATATATATATATATATATATATATATATATATATATATATATATATAAAATAAAATAAATATCCTACAAGTTATTTTTTCCCAAATATATTTTGCTCACCAAACCTGTAGCAAATATAGCCTTGCAAAACCAAAATGCATTGATAAAACAAATACAAAAGAAGAACACCAAGGGGGTAATCAAAATAGAAGCCAGAATTCTTCTTAATTTTTTGTGGAGTAGAAAAACTTTCCAACAAAATCAATTTAAGAGAAAATGAAATGGTAAGTGGTAAGAAAAGCTTTTATGCATTTTTTTTTTTTTAACTAACTTAGAAAATTTTAGAAATTTATTAGTAAGTTGTTTTATTAATTCCTAAAAAGTAGCCTACTCAAATTAGAGTGAATGAGGTGGTTAATAAATTGAATTAAAATTTAAATATGCTCTTAAGTATTAAACTCTTATATATTATTAATCCATATTATGTTAGTGCTAATTAATTTATATTTGCTATTAAATTTTAGTGATGTTTTTAATAATTGTAATTATTTGGCTTATTCTTTATTTTTGGATTTATTTATTCCATGTTTAAAATTATTAATAAATTTTAATGTAGATGGGAATTAAATTTTATTTATTTTATAAGTAATGGATTTTATTTATTATTAATTTTAATTGAATTTTTTAATTGTTATAGATCACGATAGGGGAGCAGCTTAAATCCATAATTTATTTATATTTATCTAATTAAATTAGAATTTTAATATTGATTTCTTAAATGTTTAGACCCTAGGTACTTTAACCTAGGTTAAATTTTTTTATTGCAACTCACTAAATCTTAGTCCATATAAATAGATTAGGATGTAAATTATACCATCATTTTAAATAGTTGAATTGAGTATTTTTTTTATATATTCATAATATATTTATAAATTTAAATGTATATTTAAAAATTATTATGTAAAATATTTATATAAACATTTTAAAATTATATTATAGAAATATAAGTAAAACATTTATTTTTATTATACTAACTAGATTGCACTTTAAGATTTAAAAAAAAAACTTAATTAAATCCTTAGAAGGGATGGAATGGAATTATTGGATGAAGAGTAATAATAATAATAATAATAATAATAATAATAATAATAATAATTTGTCTACCTCTAATAAATGGATTGATTATGCTCATTTTGTTGGACTTAGTGGCAGGAAGTTTGCTTCAACCCATGTGCTTGACCATTCAATGGAACTAAACCATCCATATTTATATATTTAAAGTATTTAGATATATTTGAACAAAGACAACAAAAGTATATAGCTAATCTAAAGTACACCATAATACAATAAATAAACTATCCATATTTATATAGTGATTTAGCTATTTCCACCTATACCTGTATACTAGTTAACATATAGAATATAATGGATAACTCTCCTTTAGTTTATTCTTGTTTTTTTCTTTTTTTAAAAAATCTAGGTTACCTTTATTTATTTAAAAACAAAAAATTTGCTTTATCTTTTTTTAGTAATTTGTTTATTTGAATAATTTAAATCTATAGGAATCTATGCTCTAACTGTCTCTTCTTATTAGAAGGTTTCCTTTTGATCTTTTATTTTAAAAATCTAAAAAGATTTGCTTTAATTTAGGAGGCTTATTAATATATAGAATATAATGTATAAGCTCTCCTTTAGTTTATTCTTGTTTTTTTTTTTCTTTTATTTAAAAATCTAGGTTGCCTTTATTTATTTAAAAAACAAAAGATTTGCTTTATCTTTTTTTTTTTTAATAATTTAAGTCTTTTATTATTTGAAGTCTTAGATAGTGATTATAGGATATATAAATGATTTTTTTTTTAAGTTAGAATTTATTATTTAGAAAACATAAATGATTAAAAATTCTTTATGTTATTTAATGTTTCTAAATATAAGTTTATAAATTTCTATTTTATTAATATAAATTTCTTCTAATATTAGTTTCTTTTCCAATACTATAATATCTTTTATAATGTTTTTTATGCTTTTATAATGTTTTTTTATACTTTTCGTATAAGTTTTAAAATGTATATTTTTTAAATTAAATTTTTTTAATTATAAATTTTCTTTAATTAATATAATTCTTTTTATAAAGTTTATATATATATATATATATATTAGGTTTAGAAAAAGGGAACTTATTATTTTACTATATTGTTATTGATTTTGAAACTCCAATAGAACCACAATTAATGTAAGTATAATACTTATAAGGCTATCATAATCCTAACAAGTCAAAAGAAAATTGTAGATGCCTTTAGTAAAAGGAAAGTTTTGTCAAGTAAATATTATTATTAGTTTTTATTTGATTGGAGTTTTTATGCCTACTATGTTTTATCTTCTTTGCATGCATAAAAAATGAATTATTAATTAAACACAATTGCAAATATTTTATATGATGTGTTTATAATTTGTTTAGTTTTTAGATTTGATTTAATTGTTTTCTTTTTTATAATTAAGGTTAGAGTTTATAATTTTATTCTTATCTTAGCTTAGATTTAATTTCTAATTTTATGATATGATTTTTGTAGTGCTTATCGATGGCAAATAGGACGAAGAAGAGGCCCATTATGGAGGAAAAGGAGGTCACAACTGAAAAATATGTAGAAAAAATAAATAAAAAGAATAAGCCAATCTTTAAGATCTACTTGTTTAAAACTCTCAAGCAAGTGCACTCAGATATCAATATTTCAAGAAAAGCTATGGTAATTATGGACAAGTTTATCAAGGTAGCCAAATTTGCTCGCTACAACAAAAAGAATATCATCAACATACGAGAAATTCAAAGCTGTGAGGGTTTGTCTTCCTCAAGAGCTTGCAAAGTGTGCAGTTGCTCACTGTTCCAAGATTGTTGTTGAGTTCATGAAGGCTTGATGTTTTTGTCTCTATTTTGAATTAGGTTTTAGTTTGTGTAAAGGGTTATTATCCTTAACTTTTGTATTCGGCATACTTTACATAAATAATTTATGAAGGAATTTTTGGTTTTAGATTATTCAATCTTGATATAAAATTTCATATTAATCTTTCAAATTATGTCTTACTTTTTAAAAATATAACTATAATTTTATATATTTTCATTTCTAAATTAAATTATATGTAGGCTTAACACATGATTGTTTTATTTTAAAATAATAATGTATATTAGTTTGTGTAAAGCCTGGTTAGATTAATATTTTTTGATAAATGCTCATAAAAACTAATATGAGAAAGTCCTTTAAAGGGCAAGTATAGATCATACTACATATAAAAATTCATCAATATAAACTAATCTTATAGTTATAATATTTATTTTAAAGGGCAAGTAGAGATAATTACTTGGTATTAATGAAGAGCTTCAAGAAACATCTAACTCATTTAATGGGAATGTTTCTAGAAGCTTCTAACTCAATGCAACTAAATTTTTGAAAGTTAAATAGAAAATTATTATTTTTTAAATACAAAGAGAACTTCTTATAGTGCTCTCACATCCACCCTGCACATTGAGTAATACTAATTTTTTAATATTTGATGTTTCATAATCGAGAGATATTTCATAGATTTTTAATATTTTTAATAATGATGTTTCATTAATTTCTCACTTATGTTTATTGATGGTAAATTAATCTAATGTAACTTTATGATTAATAAATAAGAAAACAACTCTTATTATTCTATTAGAACTATAGGATTGATTATTCCATTAAATCATTTAAGCCATCTTCATACCTAGAATCTAACTAGTGAGATTTGAGAAAACATAGTTTATAATCATGAGGTTAGGAGATTTAGAAAGTCATTGTTTAATCTATAGAAGAATGGTCTTTAGATAGTATTTTGATTAAGATCATATAACATCATATGAAAATTTATATATACAATTATATTACCTCATACATTCATTCATAATTGCACAGTGCTAGAGAAGTTTTATGACAGCTATAAGTTTCTTGATCTAAAGCTTTTTTATATGCGTGTAAGCATCATAATAATTTTGACATATTAATATAGCTACCATATATAAATTATATCCTTTAGTTTAGCATCTTTGATAAATTTAGATATATTAATATACTTTATATTTTAACATTAATCTTAAAATATGAAAGAATTTCTAAAACTAAACAATAGTTATAAGTTTTTTACAACGCATAGTACTATGTTTTTCATGTTTAGTGGTTTTTTCTTTAAATTTAAATTAGGTAAGTTTTTTTTTAATGTAAGTTCAAAATTAGAATTGAAATTTTTACTAGGATATTTTTAAAAGAAATTGATACACCAATATTTATTTTAAACTTATAAAAATCTGTATTTTGCTAACAAGCATCATTCATTGTTGCATTCTATTTAGATATATAAAACCAACAATTTACGTATATGATAACAATTTACAACATTTTAAAATTAGTTCAAAATTCACATAGCCTTGTTTAGTATTGTTGTTATGTGGACAAATACTATTCCTATGTGTAGAACTATTAGGGTGGAAATGTGTATGCATTGCAATACTTCATATTATATGTTTGTCTTATGACAAATATAAAAGGTGAGTACAATTGTATTTTTTCATCAAATGTAAATGGTTGTCAAAAAAAAAATATGATCATTTAAAGCTGAATATAAGTTGTATTTTAAATAAGAACGTGTTGTTTTTAAAAAGGTAAAATTCATGGTTACCAAAAGGTATTGAGATCATTTAGGTTGCATATAAGTTATATTTTAATAAAATATATAATGTTGTTCAAACAACAAATCATAATTTTTTGTTCAACTATTAGGGATTCCATGATAAATTTTTGGTCAAATATTTAAGAAATTATTTCAAGGATGCTTCTATTAGACATGCTGATGTGGTGAGTTGTGTGATAAGTCACACCTCCAGACCTTAGGTGTAGATAGATAAGAGTCAATTTTATCTCTTTTTGATCTCAAAAGTTTGTACTCAATTTTTCCTTTGATGAACTACATTGCTATTTCATAATAAGTTCATGTCTTGAAGTTTGAGGATAATAGTTGCTTTTAAATTAAGTGGGTGATTAAAGAAAACTATCTAATGCTATACTTGCTCATGAGATATGCATTATCTTCAACTTCAGCATAATGGCAGTTCATCTTGTGCTTAGAATGATATTGTAAGCATAAGGAAATTGCTAGATTTAGGGCACACAACTGAGAGGGGGGGTGAATCAGTTATTCAAAAATTTCTCCAAATTAAACACTTAAGTCTTCTTAGTGATTAGCTGTATATTAATCATAAACTATAATGCATTCAAATCAAGAGCAGAAACATATCAACACATAAGACACCAAGATTTTGATGTGGAAAACTCAGTTAAGGGAAAAACCACAGGGTGATTAACCCAAGATTGTATTCTCTATTAGAAGAATAGAAAGAACAAAATGGCACATGCCAATTAGGGCTCACTGCCTACAAGAGACACACTGTCTACAAAGTAACAAGTATTACAAACTTGAACTAGAGAATAGCATCTTTACCATGCTTGGATTAGTTCCATTTAGGCCCAAAAACTTCTGCTCTGCCTTTCGCTCTCTTCTTCGCTACCACACTCTCATCTCCACAAGACCCCCTTTGGAATGACTTCACAATCCCTTATTTATACAAGGCATCAACTTAGGAACAATCATCGAAGTCGGCAAGCACCTACAAGAAAATCCGCAAGACATGTAATACATCCGGTCGGCTAGTCTTAGGAAGAACACCAACATCCGGTGGTTATTCTTCAAATGCAAGCTTTAACTTCAATGCAGACCATCAACATGAACTGGACACGATCCATAGATCACCACAAGCTTTTCTAAATCACCAAGAACATCCGCACTTCATCTTCTTACTGGAATCCTTCTCTCCTCCATCTCGAACCTCGAGAACATAGTCTGTCATCACTGTCACAAAGGAATAGGTTCTTCCAGACCTTCAAACCACAAACCAATCGACTCGAAACTACACAAGGACATCCTCAACACTTCCTCAAATCCACAGAATGGGATAATGCATTTCCAGATCTCACCAGACCTATTTGTGTCACTTCGTCACCTCTGAACACCTACCGGAGCTGGTTCTACTTTAGCGGCCATAACTTCTTCAGATCTTCATGTGGACCTCTGAGAACTTGACTGGATCATCTCAAGAGTCATATCTACAAACCCTTTGAACCGCAACCTCTAATCTGCATCTTAGCTGGATCTCCACTTCACTATCTCCATTGCTCCTCTCTACTCATCCAATCTTTCTCATCAATGTAACATGAGTATGTTGACATCAATGACAACACCGGTTAGGCCCATACTTGCAACAGAAATAAAACTAATTGCATGAATCTTGAGGAACATAATTTATAAAAGCCTACATATAACTATATATTTCATCATTACACAATTTCAAACAAGACAAGGTTACATACCACTACTTTATAGAAGCCTACATATAACTATATATTTCATTATTACATAATTTTCAAAAACAAGGTTACCTACCACATGTGAAGTGTTCATTACAATATACATAATTGCAAATAAGTTTAAGACCTACCCCATTCATGCTTCATATATTCCCACTAACAAATGAAGATAATAATAAGTTTAGTTGCATCTATCTATAACTTATTTTCTTCCTACTGTTATAAAAATTGGATTAATTTTTATTAAATTTTCTAGATAAAAGCCACATGAATGACAATATAAACAATAATACAATTTCCACAAATAAGTAATGTTATCAAAATTTAAACACACACACAAAGTAAATCTCAAAGTGCAAACACACTTCACACAAATAATAAATGCAAACAAAGTGAATTCAATTTTAAACATAAGACATGAAACACATATAAGTCAATGCTAAAGTTCAAACCAATGCTTCACATAAACAATAAATATATCAAATTAGAGCGACAAAGTGAATTCAATTTTATTAATACAAAGTGAAACAAATATAAATCAATTCCAAAGTTCAAACCCATAATTTCACAAACAATAAGTATATCAAACTAAAGTGAATGCCAAATTACACTCCACACAAACAATAAATATATTCCAAAATGAAACACCCTAAATAAATGTGTTTAAAATATTACTTCCTAATAGTATAACACTAATAATATATTTCATTGTGGTTGAATAGGAGGTCATAGTTTTCTAATGGTTTCTTTAAGATTTACTTCTTTTAATGGTTCATTCACAATTTAGTTCATGTTGTTATTCATTTAATATCATTCCATTATTTTTATTTGCCAAAAAATAATTGAATTTCTTATAGTATTTATAGCCTTGTCCACCAACTACTACATTTAATGAATTTCCAATAAAAATATAAATATAAACTATTTAGTGATAGGCCTATAAGTATGTGTGTCTATCGACCATTTGATAGCACCTTTGGTACTTTTACTATTGTATTTAGTGTTGTGTCTATTCACATGCATGCACAATAAATAATTTCAAATCTATAATCAAGAAAAGTAGATCTATTAAACAATATTTAGCATCTTTATGCACAATAAATGTCAATTTCAAATCTATAGTCTCGAAAAGTGGATCTATTAAACAATATTTAGCATCTCTTGATCGAAGATGGGATATCAGCATATGGCCAATAAATGTCAATTTGAAATCTACAGTCAATAAATGTGTGTTTGAATTTGAAATCTTTGGCCAGTTTGAATTATCGAATGCAATAAAATATCAGCTATCTTTCATTTTATCAGTCGTGCCAGCTAGCTCACTAAAAAAAAAAACCCATTCTCCACCTTTCTACTGACTATAATAATTGCTCAGTTTTCAACCTCATAAATGTGCCCGGTTTTTAAAAACTCGAAATCCAGGATATATGGACGTTTAGCATAAGATTCTCCGGTATTGGGTGTCTGT
Source organism: Cunninghamia lanceolata (assembly GCA_027924645.1). Classification (NCBI taxonomy): domain Eukaryota; kingdom Viridiplantae; phylum Streptophyta; class Pinopsida; order Cupressales; family Cupressaceae; genus Cunninghamia; species Cunninghamia lanceolata. The sequence goes on along the minus strand of BSBN01001187.1, from coordinate 727,115 downwards.
TGTTTGGGAAACAACGTGCCGGTTGAATCTTTGATTGTCACAAAGTACAAAGAAGTCAGTCGCACCTAGAGGCTGCAACACGTGGAAGAGCTTAGCCTTTTTACGATGGGGCCGGCCCATTGACGTGCCGGCTCTTTACGCGGAGATGGCGTTTATAGTCAATGGAAATCTGCGGAATTGCATTGTAGATCTGTACTCAGTTTGCGAATACTTCACACAAACGTTGCAGTCGAATTCAATCTGTAAGGAAGATGATGAATGGTTTTGAGAAACCTCATGTGGTCGCAGTGCCGTTTCCTGCACTCGGTCACGCCATCCCTTTACTCGACTTTTCTACCTTGCTTGCCTCGTATGGCCTCACCCTCACTTGTGTCACCACCGCTGCTAATGCCCCCCGTCTCGAACTCCAAATGGCCCACGCTATTTCCTCCGGCTTCGATATTCGCCTCCTAGTCCTTCCTACGCCGCTAGTTGAGGGGCTACCCGAAGGAGTGGAAAGCTTCGACCAAGCTCCCCCCGAACAATGTGGTCTAATTTTTGACCTGGTCGCTAAGCTCGAACAGCCCTTTAATCGTTGGCTTGAGGCCCAATTTGAAGAAAGGGCACCGCCTGTTTGTATTTTGCACGATGTACTTTTGGGATGGAGTATGGAGGTACCCCAAGAGAAGAATATCGCTAGGGTGGCATTCAATACATACGGCGCATTCGCACAGACTCTGCTACATTCTGCATGGCTTTCGGCCTCGCACAACACATTGGAGAAACAAGGCGACAGTCTTGTGCTCAGCTTGGATCTCCCCAGTCCTTTGAGTTTAAAGAAGCACGAAATGGACCCCATGTTGTTCGAACCCTACCTGACGCAAGTATTAGCACGGCTAGGCTCAGTTAATCGAGGATGGGGAACGCTAGTCAATACGTTTGAGCAGCTGGAGCCCGAATATCTCCAACACTTGAGAAATCTGACAGGGAAGAAAGTGTGGTCCATAGGCCCAGTACTTCCACCCACGTGTTTAGGTGGCGCAGTGAAAGTTAGCGCCCGAGGCAAAATGGCGGACATTGGCGAAGAGGAGCTGGTGCGATGGTTGGATTCTCAAAGCTCTTGTTCAGTTGCTTATATTTCGTTTGGAAGTCAGACATTCTTAACAGAAGAACAAAGCGAGGCCTTGGCTAGTGGTCTAGAAGCCAGCCAACAGCCCTTCATTTGGGCTATCAAAGTGTCCCCAAAGGTCGAACCCAGGACATCGGACACAGCAGGTTTTCTCGCTCGCACGTATCTTCCCGAGGGGTTCCAAGAGCGAACGAAGAATAGAGGGTTGGTCATATGGGGTTGGGTGCCACAACTTGTTATTCTTTCTCACCCATCTGTAGGCGCTTTCATGAGCCACTGCGGATGGAATTCTATGCTTGAAAGCGTAGCTCTAGGAGTCCCATTAATCACGTGGCCCATGGATGTAGATCAACACTTCAACTCTAAACTAGCAGTGGAGTCCGGCATTGGAATCCAAGTGTGCGAGCACAGGGCTGCAATTCCAGACAAGCAACGAGTGAAGGAGGGTTTAAGACTTGTTTTGAGTAAAGACGAGGGGAAACAGATGAGAAGAGAGGCAGAAAAGTTGAAGGACATGGCAAGAAAGGCTGTTGCATCTGGAGGATCTTCAAACGCAAACTTACAAGATTTTGTGAGTGACATTCATAAGTTGGAGATGGCAAGAACTGCTGCTGCACGTGGAGGATCTTCGAAAGGGCCAAAAGATGATTGCTCTCCCAATATCATCGAAAGTTCACCATGTTTCACGGCAAGGATGTTCATATGACCGTAATTTTTAATTAATTGAATTTTAAAATTTAATTAATTAAAGATTATAGTTAAATGGACATTTAAGTATGTTGGATACGCCATACGATCATTTTAGTATATCTATTTTATTTTAAAGTTTTAACTTTTGTCATTTATATTTCTTATTTTGTTAGAGAGAATAATAGTTGTAGTTTTTTCTATTATTATATTTTTTACTATTCAAGACGATTAAGAAATAACAAGAACAAAAAATTATATTTTCTCTTCCTAATAGTTTTTATAAGTTCTCTATATTAGACAAACTTGGCTTTGGGTAAAATCTATTTGAGAGCCATAAAGAAAGTAGTTGATAGCCCTTTGGAAGTTGAAGAAGTTCTAATAAGATCTTATGGCTTTGACTCTCTATGTCTAAAGTTGGCCTCAAAATTGACTCGCAACTAGCAATTCCTATCTTTGTTCACACCTTTGCGTACACATGATTTTTTATGGGTTTATGTCTTCCTTATCATCATCTTGTTTCTTCAACTTATTATTTTGCTTTTACTTATTATTAGTACCCGTCATCAAGTAGTGAACTATTAAATTCATTCAACTCATTTTCTCATTAAATAAACAATATCAACCAATTGACATCAATCTTTTAATGTTATTATAATGTTTAAATTTAATTCTTAATATTTTAGGGGACAATAAGACAATTTCTATTGATAATGCTCTTGTTAATGCATGTTTGACATGTCAACACATTGGAACAAAATCATTCCCCTACTTGAAAGGATATTATCCCCAAGAGTCTTCAATGTGAGTTTTTGAGTTTTTAAAGTACTTGAATGACTTAGTAGATGACTGTTTTAGATGTTCCGTTCAAGGGGCTCTAGCAAAATCCTAAGGAAGAATCATTAGTCATAGGCTATTGTTATTAAGAGTTTGTTTATAATCTATTCGTTAGTATATTTGTTTCTAAAACATCTTTTTTTAGTCCCTAATAATATTACATATTTTGATTTGATAAAATAATAAATTTGACTTAATGCAATAGATATATGCATTCTTTATGACCCTAATTGTGAGAAGTATTCTCATATGTGCATTGAAGTAATGTAAATAAGAAATAATTCATCCCCAATTATTGTAACAATGTCAAATTTTAAATTTTCATATTTGTAAATTCAACTTGATTCATCATTTGCACAAAAATCACACATTAAACCTTTGAAATTTAGAACCTAAATTATTTCTAAACTAAACCTAATCTAATGAATGCAATAGAAAATTGCAAAATAAGGTGAGTAAGAAAAGAGAAAGAAGAATGAGCCTATTGATCTTCTCCTTCAAACATCAATAAGAGAAGATAGATTCAAGTCATAACCACATCTTTGATTGACTTAGGAACTTGTAACTAGTACAAAGAAGGGTGTATCTTCTTAGGGTTTGTGAATCATGAAAGAAATCATTGGCAACCACCCTATATTAGGCGCAAGTTGTAGGTACAACTTCCACATCTATTGTGCAAAGTATATACATCATATTTATGACTACACCAAGATGTTTAGGTTGAGCACATAAAAGAATTTACCCTTAACAAACTCTTAGTGATATAAAACATCTTTTGAACTCATCACATGCTCTTGAATTAAATGCATAAAGTACAATATATAATGAAACTCGTTGATTAAAAATTAGAAAAGTGTAGAAGACAAAGTAAAAAGAGGAGCATAATTGTATTAAGAAGTAATTGCTTTGGTTTCCAACCCTTTCAATGGTCATAATTTTACATATATATAGGCTTACATTAGTAGGGAGTATGAATTTTTTCCCCTCCAATGAACTATATTAGACAAATGTACAATGGAATGCCAAGAGTCATACGACTCATTTTATTTGTAAATTACAATATTTTAGCAACAAATAATGCTGAGGGAGAATTTGACATTGATTTAGAGGTCACTATCCTCTATGCTACATTCTTTTGTTGATTGTACTCATCACCATCAATGTCTTTGTCTATCCCTTGATCCTTCTACTAATACATAGTGATTCTATCCAAAATCACCTTGACTAATTCCAAATCTTAGTACATAAATCAAACATCTATGACAATGAAGATATCCAACAACTTCTGAGGCACTTTCTCATATTTACTCAATTTCATGCCAAAGTCTTCACAAGAGGATCTTATCTTCATAAGTCAACTGACTAAGGTAGAATTAAATCCAAACTCCTTGGATGATTCACTCAGTATTACTTTCTTAAATTTTTTCTTCAAAATATATGTTGTATTAATATTTTTTGTTCATTATAAAACTAGCATAAGATTCACTGAATAAACTCCTACATATCATCAATAGTCTTTTGAGCCAAGGCATAGGCTCCTTTGAACTTATATTTTCTACCCTTCAAAACTTTTAATTTATACTTATATGCTTCTTTCCATTCTTATGCAAATGAGGTTCTCTACCATCAAAAACTCCTTCCACAAGGATATGAAAATCAACCTCTGGCATCTCTACAACTTCTAGAATGTTCTATTCTAAATTTTCTAATGTGGCATCCAATTTTTCTTCTAAATCCTTAAAACAACTAAGTTCATCTTGAATTTTATAAAATAAATAAAAAACATCAGCAATAAAGTCTTTAAATCCAAGTGAAAATAACTCATTAGTCCATGTCTTTATTATCCTAGCAATGTTGTCAAGTTCTCTAGTCTTAGGTAAATCTGTACTCATGGGCTTGAGGAATGAAAGAGTAGCCATGGAAGATGAAGATTTGACTAGGCCCACAAAATAATGGATATAGGAAGGACCAAATACATTACCTTCTCTTTTAATTTCTCTTTTGTTGGCTTGTCCTTATCCCTTTTCCTATATCATAATATCAAGGGTGGACATAGCATTTTGTTAAATGTCCTCCCTTGTTAGTTTTTACCAAAGTAACCTTGGTGACCTAATAGTGGGAGACTTATATATCTTCTTCTTTGTCACATAACACCTTGAGTATCAATGTAGATAGAAGACCTCACTTTAGCTTTCTTTGAAGTGGGTTGCTAGATTACATAGAGGCAATCTTAGAAAAGTCATAGATACAACTAGTTTTATAATCCTCTTTCTTTTTTCTAGTATTTGATAAAACCAAATAGGGCCATGTGTAGTAGAAGATTCTCTCTATGTTGCAGTCCTAGATTGTAGTTTACTCTTCTTAAGGTTTTTAACTTGGAGGAGACTTTGAAAGCTTAGATGACTTTTGAGGTGGAGGAGATGGAGATTATTGAGGAGGAGGCAATTTTTGATGAGGATAACCTTTAGGAGAAGTTGACTTGTGCTCGGGGGAGGTGTATTAGGAGAATTATAAGGTGATGGAGATGGAGCCTTATCTATCAATGGAGTATTCTCAAGATAGAAAGAAGGTATTCTAATGGGGATTAGGTGTTCTTGAGAAGAGGGAGGAGAATTTGGAAGGGAAGAAGTACAAGGATTTTGAGCTATCTCACCTTCTTGATCCTTTCTAGAAAGCATATTTTTTATTTTAGAAGTCTTCTTCCTTATTAGCCTTTGAGATTCATCTAGAGATTCATACTCAAAGTCATCAATATTAACTTCCCTCTCTAATAGTGCCTAAACTATTTAAGTGGAAGAAATGGATGAAACTTTCTTTTTCTTTTGATGTTGCTTATCCTTTTGACCCTTTTTGGCTCCTTGGTTTGAATATCTAGCCATGCCAAGCTTCTTCTAACTACTTGATTAGATCTCTACTTAGAATAGACTTATATTCTTTGTTTGACTATTTTACTTTTGGAATTGGTTTATCAAGGTTTTGCTACTCATATGTCAAGTTTAGGATGTTTCCATTATTTGTAATGTTCTTTGGCACCTTTGAAAATTTAAGAGCTTTGATTTAGAAAGTTGTGAGCCTAGAGAAGTCTCTTTTCCACATCTCGTTCTCATCATCACAATCTACCCAAAAGTACTTAAGACTTGGCTAGCACACATAAGGGCTTCTTAACAATACCTCCATATGCCCTTTAAGATCAAATGATATCCTACATTCAATTGGGTACAAAGTTTCTATAGCTATTATTGGGAAAAGGTTTCTCAAGCTTGCATTCCTAATCTTCAGATTTAATAACTTAAATGTATTTACTATTTCATCTTTAGTGTTATTTGTTTTCACCTGTGAAAGTTGGCATCTGATTTTGAGGTGGAATTTATTTCATCTTTGGTGGATTTTATCCTCACATGAGTGGCCAGGTGTTGACATCTTGGAAGGTGTGTAAGAGCATCTTGACCTATCATGAAGGGAGTTACTTATGATGGATTCTATGATGCATAAGAGCATGTTAGAGGAAGGTCACATTGGAATCTTGACTAGCATTATCACATGTTTGAACACTTGTCATGGAGCATCTCTAAATGGGATGTATGACAACAAATTAGGATGCCTAATTTTGGGTGGTCAAATATTCTTATTTATCACATGATCAAGATCATTTGTGTGGTAAGGGGAAGATAAAAAATTTCATAATTTTTTGAAATTTTAAACTTTTGTAAATAGTATTCACCTTCCAAGAGCTCTTTTTGAATTCCAAGGGTAATGTCTCTTCATAATATGTAAGCCTATATATTTCAAATTGAAATGAATAAAGATTAGTATTTTGGAGGCAATTCACAACTCTTAGTGAGTTTACCTATTTGCAGAAACTCATTTCTTCTTTGTTTTATTGCATTACAATACCACAAGCTCAGTGCTAGGTATTGTCCAGATCGGTGGAATCAGAGCCAAGTTTCTTATCAATTTTTGGGCAAATGTTTGGTGTTTTGCATCTATTTTGAAGGATTGTTGGCGTGTTTCCTAGGTTGGATTGGCGAGGGTTTTCTCATTACTACGAGGGTTCTATATTTGTCTTCACCTTTGAGGGTTTCCATGGATTTCTGTTTGGAGTTATTTGTATTGTAGCATTCAAAATTGGGATTTCAGCAATCTCTGCATCATGGGCTTCAACACTTTCAGATGTGGTTTTAATTAATTTACAGAGCCATACCAATTTTGGATCTGCTTTTGGCCCCAAGGTTGGCCTCTTCTAGATCCCTTACACACCTCTATTCTATTAGTTTTAGATTAGAAATGAAGATGAGGAGAACAAAATAAATGAAGAACAAACAAACACAGCAAATACCCTAGGAAAACCCTCCTTCTCGAGGGAGAAAACCCCAGCCCAAAAAACATCTCTTATATATTGAATGAAAAGAGCAGAAATCTGCTTACAACTTGGCCCAAACATAAGACTAATCTGATATAATGAAAGATCACACCTTTAGATGTGAATAAATAAATATGATTTCTACTTGATATTGATTTGCTGATAAAAATTGATAATCAAATGAATTATCATTGCCTGGAATATATACAAAACAAAGCATATCTTCATATGCATCAATGTCTCTTCATATGCATCAGTGTCTCTTCATATACATCAGCATCAATGCCTCTTCATATGTGACTTTTCATTATTTGGGAGAAGAATATCTCCCACTACTAAAACCTCAACACTCCCTCTTAGCTAGGGAGGTATCCTTCTAGATATCCAAGTCATGGAGTCTCTCAACATGACATTCATAATGGCTACACCCATTTGTGAAATAGTTCATCACAGAGTTTCTCAACGTGATATCATCATGGAGTCACTCAACATGATGTCCACCATGGCTACTCCCATGTGTGGAAAGAAACATGTGCACAAGTGCCCATCATGGAGTCTCTCAATGTGATGTCGTCATGGATTCTCTCAACATGACATCCACCATGGCTACTCCCATGTGTGGAAAAACACAAGTACAAAGGATTCATCACAAAGTCTCTCAACATGATGTTGTCATGGATTCTCTCAACATGACATCCACCATGGCTACTCCCATGTGTGGAAAGAACAACATTTCCGTCTCAAAGATGTATGAGGGATTTCACCTCATATTTCTCTGTCTCAAAGAAATATGCATTATAGCAAGGATCACTGATGCTGAGTCTCCCTCTCAATAAGTGTAACATTCTCCACTACTCCAAGCTTGTCCCAAAAAATATGCAAACTTTACTCTGGCAAGAGGCTTGGTGAGAATATCAGCCATCTGATCATCAGTGCAAATGTGCTTGAGTTGAATTACTTTCCTCAGAACCATATCTCTGATGTAATGATACTTGATCTCCACATGTTTTGACCTATCATGAAACACTAGATTGACAGAGAGCTTCACACATCTTTGATTATCACAATGAATCACAGTCATCTCTAATGTTTGACCAAACAATCCTGCAAGGAGCTTTCGAAGCCACACTACTTCTCAAGCTGCTACACATGTTGCAATATATTTAGCCTCTGTAGTGCTTAGTTCCATTGAAGTCTACTTCTTGCTACACCAAGAAATCATGGCAAACCCCAAACTAAAGCAACATCTAGAGGTGCTCTTCCTATCAGTTACACTCCCGACCCAATCAGAATCAGAATAGATTTGTAACTTTTGATCTTCACAGGAAGTATATCTAAAGCCATATCCCATGGTGTCATGCAAGTATCTCAAGCTATGCTTTGCTGCAACTAGATGAATTTGTCTTGGCTCACACATGAACTGACTGAGAGCGTTCACTGCATAACAAATGTTTGGTCTAGTATTGACTAGATACATCAATGATCCAATCAACTATCTGTACATGGTAAAATATACCAAATCTAAACCAGCTGTAGAGTCACTCAACTTCTTCAAATTTGTCTCCATAGGTGTAGACATGGACTTGCAATCCAACATCCCAAATCTCTTCAAGATGTCTATGGTGTATTTCCCTTGACTTAAAATAATCTCATTGGGTCTTTACCACACTTCCAATCCCAAGAAGTAATGCATAAGACCAAGATCCTTCATCTCAAACTCGGAGGCTAACTCTTTCTTGCATTTGACAATGAGATACTCTGCTCCAGTGAGAAATAAATCATCAACATAAAGAACTAATATTAAAGCCTCACCATCAACTACCTTGAAGTAAAGATTGGAATCTGCATCATTCTTGGAGAATCGCAAGCTCATCAAATATCAATCAATCCTTTCATACCATGCACGAGGTGCTTGCTTAAGGCCGTACAATGCCTTCTTCAATTTGCATACATGAGACTCCTTCCCATGAATCACAAAACCATCTGGCTACTCAATGTACACTTCTTCTTCAATCACGCCATTAAGAAATGCAGTCTTCACATCCATTTGATGTAGCTTCTAGCCTTTAGCTAATGCAATAGCAATAATAGTCCTGATAGATGTATATCAAGCAATAGAAGCAAATATCTCCTCATAATCTATTCCATCCTTATGAGAGAATCCTCTTGCCACAAATCTCACCTTGTGCTTCTCAATGCTACCATCAGCTACATGCTTGATTTTGTAGAGCCACTTGGAAGACACAACTGATTTCCCTTCAGGTCTCGGAACAACATCCCAAACATCATTCTTGATGATAGACTGATATTCTTCTGTCATTGCATCTTTCCATACCTGTTGGTTTGATGCCTCCTTAAAAATGGAAGGTTTAGAATCAATTATGTGACTCATTAATAACACATAATCTGAGCACTTTTGAGGTCTCTTGCTTTCCCTAAACGATCTTCGAGGAGTTGCAATTTTTTTTGCCTCTTACATGGTTTGTAGAGGCCTTTTTCAAACTACAGTAATATCTCTAGGTCCATCAGTTGGTTCTATAGGATCAACTAGATCAAGAGTCTTAGTCAGTTCATTGGACTGTCTTTGAATGTTAGGAGTATGATCAAAATCCATATCATGTGAAGTCTTCTGCTCCTCACTATCTATCTCCATGTAAGATCCTTTAGATCTTCTAAAGGCTACTTCTTCCTTGAAGAAGACATCCCTGCTGATCTCAATCTGTTTCTATCCTGGAATATATATTCTGTAAGCCTTTGAAGATTCACTTCACTATATCCCACAAATATACCCTTCTTGCCTGAAGGTTCTAGTTTTGATATTTTCTCCTTGGGCACATGAATGTACACAGGGCAACTGAATATTCTCAGATGACTAACCTCATTCTTCATACCTGTGAAGGCCTCCTCTAGAGTCATGTTTCCCAATATCTTATGAGGGCTTCTATTCTAAACATATAATGTGGTTTTGGAAGCTTCTTCCCATAGGAAACTTTGTAAACTTTGATCATGAATCATAGTCTTAGCTACCTCTATTATGAATCTGTTCTTTCTTTTGGTAATTCCATTTTGTTGAGCGTTATATGGAACACAGAACTCCCTCTTGATCCCTGCTTTAATGAAGAAATTACTAAATCCTCCAAAAGTATACTCCCCTCCATTATCTGATCTCAAAACCTTAATTATTTTCCTGAACATGTTTTCAACTTGAGCCTTGAATTCTTTAAATCTATCAAGTACTTCTTCAGACTCCTTAGATTTCAAAAAATAAATCCAAGTCTTTCGAGCGTAGTCATTAATGAAAATCACATAATACCAAAATCCACAAAAAGATGCCACAGACATTGGACCACATAAATCAGAATGAACAAGATCTAAAATTCCTTTTGATCTGCTATCACTACTATGAAAGGGACTCTTGATATTCTTACCCAGTGTATATCCTCTGCAAATGCCATCATGCTCCTAACTGAGCTTCGGTAGACCAATAACCATCTTCTCCATAGATGGAAGAGCTCTGAAGTGTAAGTGAGCAAGTCTCCTGTGCCATAGCTCGCTTGAACTGGTAGTGTCATGCAAAAATACCTGAACTGGATGAATAGAAAGTCTGTATAGGCTTTCTTGACGGACACCAATCACACGAGTTGTTTTGATACTAGAGTTCTTAGGCCAAGCAATAAATTCCCTTCAGAGAAAGTAATCTAGTACCCCTTGTCCTCCAATGCTGAAATGGAGACAAGATTTCTTTTGATTCTTGGTACAAACAAGACATCACTCAAATGAAGAGGGATGCTAGAATCTAGATGAAGAGAGGTGATCCCAACTCATTTTACAAAATAACAAGCATCATCTCTGATTATTACTTTCAAGTTGGTTTCTCTTTCTACCAAGTCTGAAAGATGCTCTTGATATCTTGTAATGTGTCATGAAGCACCACTATCAATCAACCAAGTGTTACTATCCATTGGAACATTGCTTGAAAGAGTGGAGATGAATAGAAATCCCCTTGAGTTATCTCTAGATTCCTTTTGAGGTGACACATCATCAACATCTGCTATAGAAGCATGATGCTTTGGTTTTGATATGCAATCTTGAGCACAGTGACCATACTTGTCACATCTGAAACATTGAATGTGTGAGAGATCCTTCTTCTTCTTTGGTTCAGGAACAGAATAAAATTTTCTATCTCTATTCCTCTTGAATTTACCTTTTCTCCCTTCTCTTCCTTTCCTTCTAGAAGTTTGAGTAACAAGGACATGAGTTTCTTCATTATGAGAGCTTTGCCCATTTCCTCTTGCTGCCAATCTAGATTCCTCTTGAATGCAATCAGCTCGAAGACTATCAAACTTGGGCAATTTAGATCTTCCACTAATGCTTTAGATAAAAGGATCCCAAGATCGAGGAAGACCATTCAGTGCCAACATAGCCAGATCTCTATCTTCAACTATATCTCCAATGGCACATAGTTGATCTCTCAAATTAGCAATCTTCATGAAGAAGGAGATGACTAAATCTCCTTTAGCCATTTTTATATGATGGAGCTGTTGTCTCAAGGCAAGAGCTCTACTGGTATTGTTAATCTCATATAATCCTTGTAGAGTCTTGAACATGTCTTTGGCTGTCTTCATCTTGGAGATAATTGGCACTAGATGATCCTTCATGGAGTCTATCAAGATCTTCCTAGCCATCGTACCATTCTTCTTCCATTGAGTTTTCTTAGCATCATCAGATGGCTCGGGCACATCATTCTCCATGAAGTCTAGAAGATCATTTTCTTCTAGTGCAATAAGAACTCTAAATTTCCAAGAGGTGAAATTTGATGCACCATAAAGCCTATCTTCAACCTTAACTCCTTTCACCATCTTTTATGCTTAGATAGACTACCTTAGATAAGAAGAAATCTTCGGTGCTTAAACAAATATGATCTGATCTTGCTTAAACTTGGCTCTGATACCATGTTAGTTTTAGATCAGAAATGAAGATAAGGAGAACAAAAGAAATGAAGAACAAACAAACACAACAAATACCCTGGGAAAACCCTCCTTCTCGAGGGAGAAAAACCCAGCCCAAAAAAATCTCTTATATATTGAATGAAAAGAGCAGAAATCTGCTTACAACTTGGCCCAAACACAAGATTGATCTGATATAATGAAAGATCACACCTTTAGATGCAAATAAACAATTATGATTTCTACTTGATATTGATCTGCTGATAAAAATTGATAATCAAATGAATTATCATTGCCTAGAATATATACAAAGCAAAGCATCTCTTCATATGCATTAGCGTCTCTTCATATGCATTAGCATCAGTGTCTCTTCATATCTGACTTTTCATTATTTGGGAGAAGAATATCTCCCGCCACTAAAACGTCAACATATTCGTCATCTATTCCACAAAGGTTCGTGGTTTGAAACTATTTGGTTACAGTTTCAGCACCATTCAAATCCATTCCACAAGATCGAGGTCACTTGTAATGCTGCCACCAAACCAGTCATGGTTGAAGTCTTCTTATGTCTTAGCAATGCTTGGTCACCATTTAAATAACCTCAAATCAACCACCGTGCCTTTCTAAGAAAATTGTTCCTCAAGATCTTTCGCTACAACATGAGCGGACAAACCAGTGACATATAAGTTGTTTTCAGTGTTGGCGACATCATCTTTTAAAGAATATCTCCTTGCAGGGCTACGAGAGTTTGATCGAGATCATTCATACAACAGTAGGAGGCATTTAGGTCGGAATGGTAGTTGCCAATGTTGGCCCAACTGCTTATTTTTCAAGGCCTTACAGGTACAATAACAATATCAATATCAACTACTCGCGCCATTCAAAATAGTGCTATGGTTTCTCGTACTACAGTGGTAAGAAACATCACGGGTTCTAGTTTGGGTAGTTGTATCATTACCATTACTGAAAGCCTTTCATATCAACGGTAAGGGAGCATCTCTCTCGAACGCTTCTCTTGCATGTTGTACCGCTGCCAAGCAGATTAAGCGACGTGGATTTAAGATAGCAATTGGAGAGATGGGATCTCATCCGGGCATTGCAAACAGATAAGAGGTAGCAAGGGTTTGTCACCGTGCATTATTATGACTTGAGACATGCCAAAATGGCCTTGTCTGAAATAGAGGAGCAACATTTGATGGAACAAACGAGACTGCGACAACTTCCTCCGTCTGCTGCTCCACAGCCTTGAGATCACGTATAGCACCACAGTGGATGCTACCACCACCACACCCCAAATGGCCAAGAAATTTTGGTTGAAGGCCTTTATCAAGGTTGCTAGCAAGTTCAATTTGAAGTAATAAGGGGGGAAAGTTCGCGGCATACATCTCTTCTCAGAGATACATCTCATCTGCTGAGATTGCTAAACTGTACAAACTCTCCCAATGGGAGTCTCTAGAGCATACATCTCATCCACTAAGATTGCTCTCTTCTTTGAGGCACACTCGATCAAAAATGTCAGAACGAGAGGTCATTCAGATCTTTTTAAGGCAATGGTTGAAGAAGCTTTAACAAAGTAGTGTGAGGCAATGATGAATTAGTTCTCTCGTCTGCTACGACAAAATCAAGGAAATCGACAACCTAACATGACTAGAGCACCGTTTGGTGGTCACACTCCTTTCAAGGTTTAGGTAAATTTTGATATTCCAAATTTTGACAGGAAAAATAAATGCAGATGATGTTGATGATTGCCTATCAAAACTAGAAAGATATTTTTCTGTGAATCACTTCTCTAATGGTCAAAAAATAACCTTCGCTCTCCTCAAAGCTGAGCATCATGTAAAACAATCATGTGAAAATAAACTATTGTTTAGAGAAAACCCTGATGGTATAGAGTTTGATGGAGCAAAAGAGGATGATCCCACCTAGGGGGAGTTTGTGGAACATATCAAGGAAGAGTATTATCCTGAAAATTCATACGAGGATAAGTATATGGAGTGGCAGATGCTTCGTCGAAAGAAAGACCAATCTATTTAGGATTACACTAATACGTTCCATGCTTTTTCAGCAAAGCTTGGAATCATTGATATGGGAAAACATCAAATTTTGAAGTACCACAATGGGCTTCACTAGTGTATCCAAACAAAGATGGAATTTCTCAATATTGAGACCTTGAGAACTGCCTACAAATATGCAGTGAAAATTGAGGAAAAAAATCAAACAAAAAGGAAAAGGGGATTATTTTTCAAATAATAAATCCAAGAATGAAGGTGACAACAAATTCATGGGAAAATAGACAGCTAAGGACCCCTCCTTACAAGTATCATCAACATACAAAATTGAAAGAAGATGTGGTGTTAATTCCATAGAAGTCTAGGACATAACACAAAGGATTATCGAGCTGCCAAAATGTTGATGACAGAGTTACATGGAACTTGAACCTAAACCATTGCCTACAGACTCTTTTGAGCAGAGAGATGGTGACCAAATAATTGAAGCTGACCCTATGCCATAGTTGCCACCACCAGGATTTTGCCTCATGAAGATGAGGAGCGTTTATTCCACTCACAAATGTGGGTAAATGGCAAAGCCCTCCATTTCATTGTTGGTGGTGGAAGTCAAAAGAATCTTATCTCTGTTGAGACTCTTAAAAGGCTGAACTTACAGACCACACCTTATCCATAGCCATATCATGTGGGATGGGTAAGCAACCAAAAATGAGATATCCAGGTAAATAAGAAATATCACTTACCATATTCTATCAAATCATTCAAAGATGAAGTCATATGTGATGTGGCACCCTTGGATGTGTGTGATGTATTATTGGGACACCCATATATGTACAAGCGTCATGGTGTATATGAGTTTATACCCTGTAGTGTCATTATCAAACTAGACAAAAAGAAGTATCAGATACCTGAGGTAAGTCCTACACAACCAGCATCTTTGATTACTGAAAAATAATGTGAACGTCCAATTGCTCATACTGGAACATTTGTTCTGTTAATGGTTCAAACTAAGGACAAGAGGTCAGTTGTAGCCACTAACCATGACAAAATGGTCACCACTACTACTCAACAAAAATAGATGAATGAAAGTAGGACATCACTCTGGGATATGATGGATAACAAGCTAACAAAGTCTACTACATTCCATCCACAAATGGATGGGCAAACTGAGCATAGCTACAATCATGGCCTACATGGTTCCACAAGGCATAGCCCATTTGAAGTATGTCTTAGACATCAACCATTGGCTCCTATTGATGCTCCATCACCACATAAGGAAACCAAGTTTGTTGAAGCAATGCAACAATCTCAAGAGATATTGCAACACACAAGTCAAAAGTACAAGGAAAGGAATGATCAGTATCGTGTACCTCATCAATTCCATGTTGGAGAAAAGATCACTAATGTCTTGGTCAAGACACTAAAGAGACAACATATTCCTCTATATTGTGTGGTTCAGGCAAATAAACTTCTTCAGTTGTTGCAGAACATAGGTACAATCAGGCACATTGCCTCTCAATGGGGAAGCATTGATCAAGATCATTTGTGTGGCAAGGAGAAGATAAATTTTTTTATAATTTTTCAAAATTTTAAACTTTTGTAAATAGTTTTCACCTTCCAAGAGCTCTTTTTGAATTCCAAGGGTAATGTGACTCTTCATATTATATGTAAGCCTATATATTTCAAATTGAAATGAATAAAGATCAATTTTTCAGAGGTAATTCACAACTCTTAATGAGTTTTCCTATTTGTAGAAACTCGTTTCTTCTTTTTTTTATTGCATTACAATACCACAGGCTCAGCGCTAGGTATTGTCCAGATCATCACATATGACAACATGTAAGGAATATGATAATTTAATAGCATAGAATACTAAGACCAAAGTGGCGTTAGGATTTGCACCTTGACCATTTAAGCACCATACCTCTATTGGACTTGCTAATGGTTTTTCAAAACCATGTGATGGTTTCTAGTTTGTTCTTCTCCTATAATTGGTGCTTGAAGTTAGAGGATGCATCAGTTGTTTTGTAGGTGATGTGAGCACCATTATGTTGCCAAAATTTATATGGATAAGTTGATGTATTGTAACTTATATTTTCATAATATAATCTTGGGTCACTTTAGGTTTGGAATTTTTTCCTGTAAGGGTTTCTCCACATAAATCTATCTCTTATGGTTTGCATTCTCCTTCATGGTTAATTCCATTATCTATATGTTCTATCACTGTAAATGAATTTGGATGCTTTAAAGTTCAAAAAATCTTATTGTTTATTTACACATTGTTTCAACATTTGGTATTATAGCCATGATTGACTTGATTAGATAGAGGGATGCCTCTTTTAGAGTGTTTGATTGAGTATTTTCTTGTAGTGACAATGTTTTGTGTTTTCTTGTAATTTCAAGTTCTAGGTGATAGATATCATATCTAGCTTGAATCTTGGTTGAAGAGAGAAAAGTTCAATGGCACAATCTTTGAGATTTGGAAGCTAAATATGGAGGATCTGTTAGAAGAAAGATATCAATGGATTACCATCAAAGTGAAAAGAAGAAAAATATTTTATTGGATGAAGAATGGGTAAAAATTGATTTAAAAAAGGCACGAGGCACTATATAGTTGTGTTTATTTGAATCTATTCTATTTAATGTTTCTAACAAAACTACTACTTATAAGTTGTGGAATAGATTAGGAGAGATTTATCAAACAAAGAGTCTCATGAGTTACGTGTTCTTGAAAAGAAAATTGTATTCTCTTAAAATGAAGGATGGGAACATGAAATTATAGAACATGTCTGAATGCATTTTATCTAATCTTGAGTTAGTTACAGTTGGCAGATGTGAAGATAGAGGAATAGATAAGTGTATTTTGTTGTTATGTTCGTTTCCTAAATATTGGGATAAAATGATTCTTGAACTCAATGGTTCTTTGACATATCCAAAGTTTGATTCCCTAATTGTCTCCTTGCTTATAGAGGAGACAAGGAGAAAAAAATGATAGGATCAGTCCAAGAATGAGTTTCATATGCGAGGAAGATCTAAAGAGAGAGGCAAGGATAACTAAAAAGGTGGTAAGGATAAGTCTTAAGGACATATCTAAGTCCAAGGGTAGATCTAAGACACCTAGTAAGAGCTCAATTTGATATTTTAAAATTGTGGCAAATGAGGGCATCGCAAAAAAGGAATGTGAAAATAAGAAAAAGAAAGATGAAGATTCCTCTATTGATAAATCCCCTAATTATGAGGCTATTAATTCTTTTATTATTTCTGCTAACATGACTTTTGATGACTCTTGGTTGATAGATTCAGGTGCATGCATCTTACTACATGACTCCTCACAAGGAGTGGTTCTCAACTTAGAAAACTTATGATGGTGGGGAATTTTTCCTTGGGGACAATAGCACACATGAAATATTGTTAGCGAGGGGAGGTAAAATCAACTTTTAGCAATGTGAAGGTAAAAAATCTCATAGATGTATTGCAAGATTCAAGGGCGCATGTTACTTTTTAGAAGAGTGGTTGCAAGATAAGTAGATGGAGCTTGGTGTTCGTTAGGGGCACTCACCATGGCACCTTATTTAGGATAGAATCATATACTTTCTATAAATCTATGAATGTAACTAATAACTTAGTTACTTGTAATTGTGGAACCAAAAGATGGGTCACATTGGAAAGAAGGGTCTTAAAACCCTTGTTAATAAAAATATGGTTGATAGTTTGACTAGTTACTCTGCTAACTTTGATTTTTGTGAACATTGTGTGTAAAACAACATAGAGTTTCTTTTAAATTTGGTAGTACTAGAGCTAAACAAATTTTAGAGGTTATTCATAGCACGATATATTTGGTCTTGTGGATGTTCCTTTCATTGGAAAATTGCTACTAAGTTTCATTTATTGCTGACTTCTATATGTATACGCCTAAAAATGACACGATTCAGTCTGAATAAATATTCTTAATATTTATTCCCTTCTTTATTCCTCTATCAATAAATAAATAAATAAATTTATTTATTTGATTCATATTCTTCCAACAATTAAATAAAATCGTTTATTTAATTTAAATTCCTCCAAACAATTAAATAATTCTTAATTATTTAATTAAATCAAATCATTCTTCCAGATTTGAATAAATCAAATCAAATTTATTTAAATCCTCTCAATCACCAAAAATAAAATACAATCAAATATTTTATTTATTCTTCCAAATCATGCACAACAATTAAATAAATTTATTTATTTAATTTGCTTTCTTATCTTCTAAATTAAATAATTCCAATTATTTAATTGTTTTTTCCAATAATATCTTCTCTAAATTTAAATAAATCAAATATTTATTTAAGTTGCTTTTTCTTCTAAATTGAGTTATCCCTAAATATAATTTAAGCTTTCTTGCACATGCAATTAAATATTCCTAATATTTAATAAAACAAAATATCTTCTTATTCTCATGCAAATCCCTTCTTGTTTTAAATCACTTAACTGATTATTATATTCTTTTAATTGCTTTAACTCATTCTTCTATTCTTAGCAAATCCTCTCATGCAAAAGAAAGCAAGACACATGTCTTCTTTTTATTCGTTGCATGTTCCTCAATCGTTCTCAACCGTTGATCTTCTCATTCTTTCTATACCGTCAATCTCTTCTTTTCCAAGTCTATAAATTGAACCCTCTTCTTCCATTTTATTCATCTAAGATTTAAGTATCATTACTCTGCAGGAATTACAGTGCACCTTTGGCACCAATTCCTTCATTGCTTGTGGTCACATTTGCTACTACGCACTACGCACTACTACCATCGTTGTGAAGCTCCTCTTTATGGTGGTATTATCATAGCCATTCCCAATTGATATTCTTGAAGCATAGAAAGGAAGTTAACTCTCTGAGGGCATCATTCATACATGCAAGAATGATTGTGATAGGCGATTAATGGAAGCTTCGAATTAAGGAGGTTTGCTTTGTTGTTCATTGCTTTATTTGATTAAATCTTCTTAGTTCACCATTTCATTGAGTTTTGGGTAACTTGATATTGATTATTATTACTTATTCATTTGATCCAATTTTTCCTTAACATTTTTGGTGCCCACCATGGGGCCTAGCCCCAAATTTAACCCAAAAACTGAGCTTTTTTGTGTTTTAGAAAGCCGTACATAGGAGGAAACAGCGCATTCGTCATTTCCTAACACACATCTATCAATTGTTACAGTGCATTCGTTACTGCAGTGCATACATACTATGTTATAGCATTTTTACCATCTGAAATGGTGCATATGCTACTTCAGTGCATATACACTATATTTCAGTGCTTTTGTCCTCTATTCTAGCGCATATGTAATTACGGTGCTTCTATTCACTGTTTCTGCACATTCAGTCTCTGAAGCGGCGCATCTATTATAGGTAGTGATTTTAGGGTTTTCTAGGAGATTTTTACTAACGCTGACATCTTTGCAGGAACTCTCTTGATCTATTTTGCAGGCTAGGTACTGGTTTAGATTCATATAGTTGCACTTGTTAGCTCACACTTTGATTTCTAAACGGGAAAGTAAAATGGATTCTCATGCAAATCTCACATAGTTTAACTAGGAAAGTGGTAATTGAATCATTACTATCTTGCATATCATTCAATCATCGCTATTGCTATCTTTTCAAAGTTATTGCTATCTGGGTAAAATTGAACCATTTCTATCTCGATTGACCATCACTTCAAAGTTAACAACTCGTGCTACGTGGATAAAATTGAACTCATCATTGCTATCTGGGTTAAAACTGAACCATTGCTATCTCGATTGACCAACATTTCAAAGTTAACAATTTGTGCTACGTGGATAAAATTGAACTCATCATTGCTATCTTTCTAATCACTTCAAGTTTTGTGCTTGCCCAAGTAGATAGCTCATCTAGTTTTTCTCATTTTAACTAGGGGAAAAGAACCACTGTATACTGTGTTTTGGGAATGATACCAGGCCTATGCTCTCCCCTATCTTGGGTGATCAAAATGCCAGACATATCATTTCCACATGTGTTTTTCCTTTAGAGGGGCCTGCTCTTGGATACCGGTCATCCAAGTAGGAACGACCCAAAGTGGTAACAGGATAGACGCCAAGCCCTTCCAAGACACTATAAATAAATTGTGTTTAGAGTGAAAGCTTCAAACAATGAGTGAAGTTGTGTTATACTGATGGCCAACCTCCCCCAAAACCCTCAAAGGCGCAACCCTTGCAGGCTGGGAGACTCCATAACGAAGAGTAGTGCTGCCATATGTATAACCACTCAAACGGTTGCCTTCATTAAACACCTTTGTTCTAGTGGCCAAAAACCCTTGTTATCCATTTGAAGTCTAGGATTTGTACTTTTTTTCCCTTTTAGTCCAAAAAGAGTCAAAAAAATCACAAAAAAATAAAAAACCATAAAAATATTCTTTGTGTTTGTTGTGTCTTCTTGCCATGAATTTAGAAAATCAAATCAAAAAGACCTTCTTACAACCAAAGTACCAAAAACATCAGAAAAAATTCCAAAAAATTGCAAAAATACTAAGAAAAGCTAGAGCGGCGTATTTGTCCTCTGTTCTTGCGCATCTGTGCTAACCTACGACGCATATGTTTTGACTTTCGACATTTTTATTGTCTGTTACAGCGCATTTACCTTTTACCAGTACAGTGCATTTGTTGCGACCTATAGTGCATATATCAGTTTCTACAGTGCATTTGTTTCAGCGTATGTGTGACAGTGAGCACTTGCACAATTTTAGGGTACCCATTTCAGTCTAGTTTCAGGTTTAGAGATTAGGTCTTACCTCGCAGTCATTTTCCCATCCATTTCATGTCAAAATCTCTCTTTCGTTAGTCATCGCATTCACCTTCTATCGACTCTCCCTAGTCCAAGGTCAAAAGTATCCCATATCCGGGCAGCATAGGCCCCTTTTTCGTATCACTTTGGATTCAAGTAACCCTAGTAGGTCACATAACTTTTCTAGTGGTCTTGGTGCACGACTAGTCCCTACATAGTAAGACAGGTATCAAGTACCCTTACTAGTGGCTACCATCTTGTATCGGTCATCTTACTTGGAATCATTGATCAAGAAAGTCCCTTGTCCAAATCTTGTCATAAGTATCCCATTCTCAACAGTCTCCATTGGCATCTTTCCAAAATCTCTAGTCCCATCCCACCTCATCCCTCATCACCTTGCATGGTTCTTACTAGATCTCAATACTAAAAGCAACTTGAAATGGCCGAATCATCCAACCACATCGTCACACCTCATGATAGTGATGAGGAGATCTCTAACAAAGATTATCAGGGAAGCCTCTGAAATCAGAAATTCCAACGCTTGTTAGAGAAAGTGTTCCATGATGATCCTCACAAATACTTTTATTATCTTGCAAATCTTGGAATTAAACTCCCCGCAGATTTTGATATAAGCACAATCCAAGAAAATGTGGAGAATAATCATGAAGAAAGGGGAAAGAAATCCATAGACCCAAATGCGGAAGATAAGAATGAAAAAGGAAAGAAAGCCATAGACCCAAATGCTCCTATGGAAGAAATGAGGAAACAACTCGAGGGTCTAAAGCAACAAATGTCAGATCTCAAGACGGGTACAAACACTAAAACCTATTCTTTGGAAGATATTGCACCGTACCCCTTTGATAAAAGTTTGAACATGTCACCTTTTCCCTTATGATTTGAAGTTCCTAAGTTTGATAAATACAAAGGGAAAAGGGACCCTAGAGATCACATTAGGGAATTCAATGCAGCATGTATGGAAGTGGCTCACAATGAGACTATTCCCTAGATCTTTAGGTAATCAAGCCATGGAGTGGTTCTCATGACTCCCATTGGGCATCAAATCTTTTGATGAGTTAGTCAACAAATTCATCATGCACTTCTCTTACAATATTGAACACGAAGTCTCTATGCTCGATTTATGCAACACCAAGAAAAAGAGTGGTGAATCATTCGCTACTTTCCTACAAAGGTGGAGACAACTAGCAAGTAAATGTTCATATGATGTACCAAAGAAGCAATTAATGGAGATGTTTATCCATAACTTCAATACCGATCTTAGCTATCAAATACAAATACAATGCCCTACTTCATTTTCAAAGGTCATAGAAATGGGATTGTTCATCGAAAAAGCTATGATCGCCAAGGGGCAACTCAAGTTATACAAGGACACACCTACCTCCAATTATACGACTGACAAATCAAAGTTTTGGACTGAAAACAAAAATGTCATCAACGATGGAGTAGTTGATGCCAAGGTGGCAGCTCCCAAGCAACAAATGATATTCACTCTCAAAGGAGAGGCAAGCAATGTTACACCCAACAAAACATTCTCTCGGGAGCCAAGACCATGGCTCAACTCAAATCCAAGGCAAAAATTCACACCGCTGGGTGAGTCCCAAGAGACCGCATTGAGGAAGCTATTGGCCAACAATGAAATCTATCTATGGCCAACAAGTGATTACAAACCCCAAATCAAGGAGGAAACCAACAACATACCTCCAATGAGACACATGTGGCTTACAGAGATCCACTTCTCAATCATGACAGGCTATACAACAACAATAACAACAACAACAATCACAACAATGGCAACAACAACAACCGCAGCAGGCAAAATTAGAATAGTGGGAATAGTAATGCCAACTATGCAAGTGTGCCATTCAACTATAGCATCAATTGCATATTAGAGCATGTCCCACAAATCAATGTGGTCACGCCGAACCAACAATCAGAGCCTAACTGAAATAATTGCAGTATCATTACCTGCAGTGGTAAGGTTACGTTGAATACCATCCCTCCAAGGTCATCACCTTCTCAGTCCAATCCCCATCAGTATAGTGTCATAGACCAACTTTGGAAGACTCTGACCCATATTTCTATCTTAGAGTTGTTGCATATATCTCCTTGCCACAAGGAGATTCTCAATAAAGCCCTAGTGGAAACCATAGTCCCCACTAACTTGGCCCAAGGGAAGTTTCATGCCATGGTAGGTAATCTAACCTCCTCAAGTACCATATCATTTACTGAGCAAGATGACCTCAATATCTCAACCTCATAACACCCCTCTACATATCGTCACCTTCATCCACAAGCACCGCATCAAGAGGGTTCTCATTGATGGGGGAGATAGTTTAAATATTTGCATGTTGAAGCTAGTCCTACATTGGGGTTCTCTAAAAATGTAGTTGATCCAAGAAAGAAGATAACTATCAAGGCCTATGATGAAGAGGAGAGAACTACAAAATGAATAGTAGTGTTTCCCATACAAGTGGGACCGATAATAAAAGATGTTGTGTAACAAGTCCTAGATAGGGAGCTTGCCTATAATATTCTACTAGGTAGACCATGGATTCATGCCATGAAAGTTGTTCCCTCTACTTATCACTAATGCATAAAGTTCTTGCATAATGGCAAGCAAGTCACCATCCAAGGTGACCCTGACCCCTTCCAGCATTGCAACTTTGTCCTTTCAAAACTTGATTGCATCATATCGAACAATAGAGCATCTACATCCCCTATCCCATAGTAGGATTCTACCTCTGAAGCTTCCTCATCAAGGCCCAAAGAGCAGAAAATTACCATCAAAGAAAAAGGAGTTGGGGAATACTCCATAGAGCACATCCTCAATCTAGCCAAGATGCCTTTATCTCCTAGATCCTTTGGTTGACCCAAGCATTTTCCAAAGCCATCTGCTCCTCCTATACCTCCTACAGCTCCCTTTGTAAAATGGGGGACTGTATCAGATGAGACAGAGGAAAGATATGTCCTACAATGGCTTTATACTGAAGAAGAAGAGAACACACAACAAGAACCACCTAGGCTCCCAACATAAATCTATGGGCAAGGTGAATCTATCCTACATAGAATGGGTTACGAAGGACAAGACCCCATTGGCCTAAGAAGAGAAGGAATCATAGAACCCATTCAACCTTCTTCATCATCATCAACTAGAAATACAAAAGGTCTAGGATATAAGGAGAAGGGAAAAGCTAAAGAAAATGCTTGTCTAGTGGAATGATCCATATGCTTCAAGTGGATAGTGACACAAATTCCAATGAATATGAGTGGGATGAGCTGACAGAGCATTCCTATGATGACAAAGAGGTCGATACCATTCAAACTTATAGCCCCTACCATGAGGGACATGCTACCGAGTAGGCCATTAGATTCTGATTTGCCTATCTCTAAGAGTACGACTTTCGAGGAAGGTTCGAGTTCTATCACAATAAACAACTTGGAGGAAAGTACCATCCCAAACACTCTCCCTCCCAATACTCCTAGCATATCCATTCAAACTATCAATGAATCAGATGCATCATCCGACTCCCTCCCCCTTATGCATCCTGATCTTATTGATTGGGATCTACGAGGAACTCCTCAACTAGATATGTTCCAAAATGATGATGCTTATATTGACTACATGGAACTTAGGGACCACCTACCCAAAGGGGATCATAAAGCTGGTTTCTCTATTGAACTTAATACCATGGCTTATTTTAGAGAGGGTGCCAAGCCTTCCAGTCGCAAAAATATCAAAATAAAAACTGGATCTAACAGTGAAAACCATTCTACGGCAGTGTCAGATCCCAAAAAAGTAAAAAGAAAGGATGCATCCGAAGGTGAAAACCCAACTGTGGCACCTGACGATGGAAGGCTTGACACTCTCCCTAATGACATGCACCAGGAGAAGTCTCAGATTGTTGTGGAACCGATAGAACCTGTTAACATTGGAACAGAGGAACAACCTAAGATTATTCACTTTGCTAATTCTCTAACCCCACCAGAGAAGACTAAGTTTGTACCATGAAAGAAAATCAATTTTACTTGGTCATATGTAGATATGCCAGGGTTAGATCTAGATTTGATTCTACACCATCTTCCATTAGATCTAGGAGTGAAACTAGTGAAGCAAAAACTTAGAAAGATGCATCCACACATAGCACTACTTGTAAAAGAAGAACTCAAGAAATTACTGGATGTAGGATTCATCAGAGCTATAGACTATCCAGAATGGGTCTCCAACATAGTACCAGTGTTCAAACTAGATGGCCGAGTCAGATTATGCAATGACTTTAGAGATCTAAACAAAGCTTGCTGCAAGGATGATTTTCTGTTGCCAAATATAGATATCATAGTTGACTTAACAGCAGGGCATACCATGTTATCTCTCATGGATGCCTTCTCAGGATATAATCAGATCAGGATAGCACCAGAAGACCAACATAAGACAACTTTTACTTGTCCATGGGGCACTTTCTGTTGGAATGTCATGCCATTTGGACAGGAGCCACATATCAGCATGCTATGACCACTATATTTCATGATATGATGCACGTCACCATGGAAGATTATGTAGATGATGTCCTAGCAAAGTCACTCACAAGAGAATCACACCTGGATGTGTTAGAGAAAGTCTTTCAAAGATTAGAACAATTCAAGGTCAGGCTGAACCTAAAGAAATGTGTGTTCGGAGTCACCTCAGGCAAACTCCTAGGTTTCGTTGTATCAGCAAATGGAATAGAGGTGGACCCCGCCAAAGTCAAGGCTATCATGGACATGCCACCACCCAAGACCCTTACTCAACTAAGATCTCTACAAGGCAAGCTACAAGCAATCCATAGATTCATGTCACAACTGGTAGACAAGTGTCAACCATTCAGTCATCTCCTGCAAGAACATTTCATTCAGATGGGATGAGAAGTGTGAAGAGGCATTCAACAAACTGAAAGAATATCTTATGAATCCACCTATTCTCATGCCTCCTATCCAAGGGAAACCATTGATACTCTACATATCTACTACACCTATAGCTCTTGGGGCTCTTCTAGCACAACAAGATTATGAGAATAAGGAAAGAGCCATCTACTATATCAGTCACACATTGGTGGGCTATGAGTTGCAATACTCGCAGATAGAAAGATCATGTCTTGCGGTAGTTTCTGCTTCCCAAAAACTCTGACATTATATGCTTGCACATCCAGTCAAACTCATTGCAAAAATAGATCCACTGAAGTACCTACTAAGCAAAGCAACTTTTATAGGTCGCCTAGCCAAATGGGTAATGCTCCTAAGTGAATATGACATTGAGTATGTAGACATAAAATCCATCAAGGGACAAATTATTGCTGATCAACTAGCAGAGGCACCACTACAGGACACCACACCAATGCAATTTGAGTTTCCAGATGAATCCTTATTCAATGTCTAAACACATTCCTGGAAACTGTACTTTGATGGGTCCTACACAAACCATTGATCGAGGGCAGGAATCTTGTTTGTAACTCCTCATGGTGACACCATACCGAAGTCTTACCGTCTGTTATTCCCATGCACCAATAACATAGCAGAATATGAATCCTTAGTCATTGGCCTCAAGATGGCAATAGATTAGAAAATCAAAGAGCTACATGTCTACGGTGATTCTCAACTAGTGATAAATCAGGTCAATGATGATTACCAAACCAAAGATGAGAAGCTTGTCCCATACAAGCGCATGGTAGATGACTTCAAGGAGTACTTTGTGATTATATCTTTTGAGCAGATACCTTGCATTGAGAATAAAGCAGCAGATGCCATGGTGACCATCGCCTCTCTTCTCGAGATACCAGAGAATGAGTCATGGTACGAGTTCTTGGTGGAAACTATTCGACAACTAGCTTATGAGCTTCCTGAGACCCATTCCATATGCCTTTAGTTGGATCTAATTCACCTTGGTATGGTAAGGTTTACACTTACCTCAAGGACAACACCCTCCCACCTGACTTATCTTCAAACCAATGATGAACCTTTATACGCCAAACCTCTCGCTATACCATTATTGTTGACACCCTATACTAACATGGTCTAGAGGGTACTTTACTCTGTTGTTTAGAATGAGAAGAATCCCTAACTGCCTTACAAGATGTAC
This sequence comes from Cunninghamia lanceolata, assembly GCA_027924645.1. Lineage (NCBI taxonomy): Eukaryota > Viridiplantae > Streptophyta > Pinopsida > Cupressales > Cupressaceae > Cunninghamia > Cunninghamia lanceolata. The sequence goes on along the minus strand of BSBN01001187.1, from coordinate 700,267 downwards.
ACAGAGGGATCTGCAGAACACACTCTAGCAGTCCTTCCCTAGCTAAGAAACTCATGTGTTTGGGTTATTACTGGCCAAACATGGAAACAAATGCATACCAGTTTGTGAAGAAGTGCAAGTAGTGCCAAATACATGGGAACTTGATACATGCACCAACTCAAGAGTTGAGACCTTTAACGACACCTTGGCCCTTTTGCCAATGGGGACTTGACCTTGTGGGAAAGATCCATCTGCCCTCCTCCAATGGCCACAAATTCATCATAACCGCCACTGATTACTTTACCAAGTGGATTGAAGCTGTTCCCCTCACCACCGTCATAGGTAATAAAATCTCCTCATTCATCCTGAATTACCTTATCTATAGATACGAAATTCCCTCATCCATTATCACGAATAACGGAAGACCCTTCAAAAATTAGGATGTCCAAGAACTCTATGATCGATTCAAAATCCAACATTATTTCTCCACACCCTATTACCCCCAAGGTAACGGTCAAGTTGAAGCATCCAACAAGACCATCTTGAAACTCCTCAAGAAGACAGTCAACAATGCTAGCTGTGATTGGCACATCCAACTCAATCCCGCTCTATGGGCCTACAGAACCAGTATACGCACTCCCACAGGTGCTACCCCTTACGCCCTTGTCTATGGCTCAGAAGCTATCCTCCCCATTGAGGTCAAATTACCATCTCTCAGGGTGTCATTAAAAGGTCTCATATCAGATGAAGAGTACAGAGTTTCCAGATTGCAAGAACTAGAGTTGCTAGAGGAAAGGAGACAGAAAGCCTTTGACCATCTCAAAGCATATCAATAGATGATGTCACGAAACTATAATCACAGAGTGTGTCCAAGAATCTTTAAGGTTGGAGATCTAGTACTTAAAGATAATCCCCGCAATCAACAAGATAGGGAAAAGAAAGGCAAGTTTGAACCCAACTGGCTTGGGCCTTATGTGATTGTAGCTACTTATGGATCGGGGGCATATTAGTTAGCAACATCCGAGGGTGAGCTGCTCAATGACCCAATCAACAACATGCATCTTCACCGGTTCTATACCTACGAGAACCCCAATGTAAGGGGGGGCATAAAAATAAAATTAAAAAAATACAAAAATTAGAAAAGTACAAAAAAAATTGTCATTTGGTGAAAACCTAGCAAATAGGCACCGTGGATAGGTATCATGATGAAAACCTGGCAAACAAGTGTCATGTTTACTTTCTAGCTTTTCGTGCAAATAAAAGCAAGTGGTGAAAACCTGGTAAATAGGCATTACTTGTGATAAATCGCTTCCTCCATCTTTGTGAAACCAATCACCTTGTGTCCATTTTTCCTCATGTCCCATTCAACCCATATCCATTCCATAATAAAAACCTAACAATAACCTATCATGGCTTGATACTCTATCTCTTTGTTTCCTTGTCAACCGAGGTTTTGTCCCATACTGTACCCATAGTGTCAGCCTGGCATAGTGTCTCTTGTTAGTATCCATGGTCCAAGTCCATGAACTATGTTGCCTCTACATTGTCATGTAGGCAAGGCCATTTCTCAAATGTGCTCCCAAGGCTCCCATGGTCCCATCCATCCCATTTCTTGTCATCTTTCTTCTAGTCCATCCATGGTCCATTAGGGTTTACCCTGAACTACGTTGCCTCTGCGTCATCACATAAGCAAGGCCATTTAGCAATGAGCCCCCAAGGCACTAGGTCAGTCCCTTAGGGTCCATCTCACCAATAAAGATTGTGGAATTTTCTCACTAGACAAGCAAGCGCAAGCAAAGCCCGCTTTCAAGCAGAAATCATGATGCAAGACATTAACATATCCAAAGCAAAGCAAACTCCTAAGGCCTTCTAAATGATTTTACCCAAATTATGGCAAGAAACAAACACACCTAAATGCAAAAATGTTTTGTGAATTGGAAACATGGTTAAAATATAGAGTCTTGATTTTTTTCTATCATGCCTTTCTATGCTACTTGAGGATGCCAAAAGATAGAGATGCTATGATGGGGGCATGATTATTTTCTTTGTTTGTTGTTTGTTTATTAAACTCTAGTAATGTGAAACCTTGTCTAAAGACATGATCGGTAAAAGGTCATCGAGGACATCAAAGGTCTAACATGAACGGGGGCAATCCTTGATTGTTGATTTGCAAGAAATACTCAGGTCATCTTGGTTCAATTATACCTAGATGCTTGTATTAACTTGCTAAATAAAAATCTATGTAAGCAATACTTAGGTCATCTCGGTTCAATTATACCTAGATGCTTGTATTAACTTACAACACTTGAAAAAAAGTACCAAAAAAAAAATTGCCCAATGATGAAATAACCACTTCAAAATACTTACACCATCAAGATGTCAAAAGAAAAGCATCCATTATACATCCATTTATACATCCATACATCCATATCCCATATAATAAAAGATCCAAACAATGTAAAGTAATAATATAAAGTCAAAGCTTGCGAGTCCTTTTGTCGAGTCTTTCTTCTAACAGATTTCTATCTATCATCATATCTTTCATCCTTATCCAGTCAATTTGAGCAATGATCCACATGCAGGTCCATCCTTAATCCATACCAATCAAGTCAAGTCACTCTTGTCAAATGATCCAATCACAATCAATGGTCTTGATCCTTGTCTAGTTGTAAACCAACTCAATCAGTTAATCAATCAATTGTCTTGTATAGGATGTAACATTGTCGAAATCAGACCAATACACGCGTCTTACATGACATGCTTCATTTCCTGAAACTACACACTATCCTTCGTGTTGCTCTAGGGATCGATCGTTCCCCATCATGACAACACACCTACCATGTTTGTCTAGGGATATATCATTCCCTGCCATGACATCACTGTCGTATATCATTATTAGTATATTGTTGGTTTATAGCTAGACAGGGGCAATACCTTGTTTGTTCTTGTATCATTTATGCATACTTTCTTACTTGCTTGTGTGTGTTTTCATTATATCTTGCATAGCATATCATTCGGCTCTTTCTTCATCCTTCTTCTTCATGAGATTGTCCGTCTCATGCCTTCCACCCTTCTTCTCATCCAATCTCCTGAGGGGGTATCCTGTTGTTATAACCTGTACCAGGGGCAAACTGAGGCATGTATCATTATTCAGACTATCTATTCTTTGAAGCAACACCGTAAACTGCATTGCATCAAAGAGGGGCAAAATGTATATGCCTAAAAATGACACAATTCAGTTTGAATAAATATTATTAATATTTATTCCCTTCTTTATTCCTCTATCAATAAATAAATAAATAAATTTATTTATTTGATTCATATTCTTCCAACAATTAAATAAAATCCTTTATTTAATTTAAATTCCTCCAAACAATTAATTAATTCTTAATTATTTAATTAAATCAAATCATTCTTCCAAATTTGAATAAATCAAATCAAATTTATTTAAATCCTCTCAATCACCAAAAATAAAATACAATCAAATATTTCATTTATTCTTCCAAATCATGCACAAAAATTAAATAAATTTATTTATTTAATCTTCTTTCTTATCTTCTAAATTAAATAATTCCAATTATTTAATTGTTTCTTCCAATAATATCTTCTCTAAATTTAAATAAATCAAATATTTATTTAAGTTGTTTTTTCTTCTAAATTGAGTTATCCCTAAATATAATTCAAGCTTTCTTACACATGCAATTAAATATTCCTAATATTTAATAAAGCAAAATATCTTCTTATTCTCATGCAAATCCCTTTTTCTTGTTTTAAATCACTTAACTAATTATTATATTCTTTTAATTGCTTTAACTCATTCTTCTATTCTTAGCAAATCCTCTCATGCAAAAGAAAGCAAGACACATGTCTTCTTTTTATTCGCTGCACGTTCCTCAACCGTTGATCTTCTCATTCTTTCTATACCATTGATCTCTTCTTTTCTAAGTCTATAAATTGAACCCTCTTCTTCTATTTCATTCATCCAAGCTTTAAGTATCATTACTCTGCAGGAATTATAGCATGCCTTTGGCACCAATTCCTTCATTGCTTGTGATCACATTCGCTACTACGCACTACTACCATCGTTGTGAAGCTCCTCTTCATGGCGGTATTATCATAGCCATTCCCAATTGACATTCTTGAAGCATAGCAAGGAAGTGCACTCTCTAAGGGCATCATTCATACATGCAAGAATGATTGTGATAGGCGATCAATGGAAGCTTCGAATTAAGGAGGTTTTCTTTGTTGTTCATTGCTTTATTTGATTAAATCTTCTTAGTTCACCATTTCATTGAGTTTTGGGTAACTTGATATTGATTATTATTGTTTATTCATTTGATCCAATTTTCCCTTAACACTATATATTTACATGGGTTTACTTTTTCAAACATAAGTCTATTGTATTTTTTTTAATTCAATCCACCTAGTAAACTTTTTAACATGACTAGTGATGCTGGCACGACACGCCCTTCGACTCCATGCCAATACTTTTTTCCTGGAGCTATGAACTGGTGAGGCCACAACACGAGGGAACTCATCCCCTAGCATGAACACTTGCGTTAACTCTACAAGTTCAAACCCGTGAGCTCGTTAGCCTAGCGAAGGCGTAAAGCCTACGAGCTCGTTGGCCTAGTGGGGGTTTGAACCCTGGTGGACACCACTACAACTAAGTGACTTAACCACCGAACCACGTGTTGGAGTACAAGGCCACTGAGATGGGGGGTGAATCAATGGTCTAGAAAACTTAACATTTTTTTGCACCTTTTAATATATTGAATAGAAGAAGAGGAAGATCTCAAAGAATCACCAAACACATATGCACAGGTATAATGACAAATGGTATGATCAAGACTTTAAACAAAGACATTAGAGCACAAAACATCAAGACAATCAACATCAACCATAACACAAAATTTTCATGAGTGGAAAACCCTCATAGGGATGAAAAACCAGTTGAAAAATGCCTCACTAGCTTAATCAAAACCTCACTGATTACAAAGCCTCACTGATTACAAAGCCTCACTAGCTTATTTATGTCTCACTGACATGTGCCTCACTGGCATAATGGTGTCTCACTGACATGTGCCTCACTGGCATAATGGTGTCTCACTAACATGATCTCTTTGGTCTTAATGACCAATCTCCAATGAAAGAAGAAATATAACTTCAGGGGGTTACCCTGTTACAATAAGAACCAACCTCTCATTTTCAATATAACCTTCAAACACGGATCATGACTCTTTTACCTTCTATAAATAAAAGCATATAAACATAATTTACATATTGCAAGTACTACACAAGCAACCCCTTTGTATACATTAAAACAACCTCTGTCTTAGGCCTTTCAAATACCCCCTTATTCTTCAACAAATTGCATATACACATGCACATACCATACAAGCTTCTTCAAATACAATGATAGTACAAACTCAAATTAGGACTCACTTATATTCTACAAACAAGAATGCATAAACACTTCCTTACAAACTGCAAGTGTCACATATACAATTCCACAACCTGTAAACTCAAACCCTCTATAAAATATGTCAAAGATCTCTACAAACACTTTATCCTTTTCTGCAAACAAAAATATACACAAACCCCTAAATTGATTCACTTACATCTCTTTATAGACACTTAGATCACCCTCTAAGTTTAACTCCTTCAAAGCCATTGTTTATCTTCACCATTCTTCACAATATGCATATGTATAGGTAGTTGTGTGGATTTTGCAATTACCTGGTCAAGTCTCATATATTTTTCTATCATATAGTCTGAGCAATTAATTTTTCTGGCCCTTTAGGGTTGGTAGACAAACTATTATAGGGGTAGTTAAACCACAACATTAGAATGTAACCATCAATCTTAATCAAAGAAAGGTTCCAAATGTTGTATTTTAAGCCTCATTTGAACTTTAACCACTTGATTAAACTTTCACACTCCTGAGATTTTAAATCTATGCCCTTGATTTGTATTGGATGCCCATTTCAATTGTCTTTTACTGGAGTGTCTGGTTTGGCTAGGAAGGGGGGTAGTCTCCCCACAAGAATGGTACCCTTATGTTGTAACTTAAGTCGTTTTCAACCTACACTAACAAGTCACCGAGGAAATAGATGAAGTGAATCGACGGTTGTTTTGATCCTTCAAGCAACTTAAGGATTTTAGGGTTTGTGTCTCTTAACCCTAATAGAAATGATGTAGTCCTTTTACATGTAATATCAATATGACTTTGCATCAGGCATTTCCTTCCTGTAGATCATCTTGTAGCTCTCTAAATAAAATACTACACATGAATTAGCATTAACTCCAAGTGACAATTTAATTCAATCTTGTATCATACCTATGCACCTTGTACTATGTCAAAGGTCCAAACATGAGATGGATCATAAAATGAGACAATGATCAATACTTTAGGATTATCATGAGTTCCACATTGAATCAATGATGAAAATGAAGCTAACATAGTGCCATCAATACAAACTATACCATTCATCTTTCATTTGAACAAGCAAGGATTGAAAACCTGAAAGTATACCTTGATGCACATTCATGAGAAAGACAAAACAAATACCTCCTCCATGAACACTAAACTATAAGGGAATTAAACTTGACCTTTGATGTCTATGCACTCTGCTCTGTATTGACTGATCATGCACCTCTACACTCTGCATGAAGTTTCTACATTCTGTGATGAACTTATGCAATGAAGGAACTATAACATTGAGTTTCAACAAATCAGCTGAGGTCTTGAACATAAACATGAAACACTCTAACCTTAATGAATCTTATAATTCAACCACATTGATTTAACCTATGACATCTTGTGTTCATCATTGACCTCCTGATGATGTGTTTAACCCACTTGAAGTATGATGATAAACCCATGAAGCATGCAAGATGTACCACTGAACAAGGTCTTTAGGATCACATATAGACAAAAGTAAGCATATCACATCTTATGACCTATGATCTTCTGAATGTGATATCAACATCATAGCACATTAAACTTGGCATCAAACAACATCAAGTACCTTACCAAACCTCTTGTCATCTAGGCATCATTGATCTAATCATCAAGCTCCTTTTGTCCTTTTGACATCAATGACAAACATCATGCCATCAACAAACTCCCCCTTTGGCATTGATGTCAAACTAACATTGCACTTCCACTTTTCATCTTCTCCCCCTTATGACAACAATGAAAAAGACATGAAAAGCTCCCCCTGAGGTAGATATAGGCAAACACAAAGTATAGAGCACTATCATGTAACTTGTGCACAAAAGATGCATATCACTGAACTCAAGAATATGAGATATCAAAACTTAAAGAAAATCAAACCAGAGCACACTGTGATTTCACTATTGATTCACTATCTACCCTTGTCATGTAGCCTTGCATTTGAAGTTCACCAAGCATTTATACTAGGCAACTAGAACCAGTTGTTACTTTTCTATACATTGTATATTTTGCAAGAATGTGTGGGCTTTATGCACTGTCAATGTCCATATCAAGACTCAACAATCTTAAAAAATTACATCAAATAAATCACTGCTAATCACTATTCCTTGAAGGAGTACTGCATCACATCTGCAAATTGACTTTCATAATATATAGAATACTAGAATTTGTAAGATGAATGAAAGCATTTGTACACTTCATGTTGTCCAAGCAAATGACAAGTTTGTTGGTTACCTTTTAACTGTCATTATTCTCTTGTAAAAGAAAACATAAGAACAACATAGTACTCTTTTCCCTTTCAAATTGCCATGATTAAAGGTTCATCACTTGTTAGAGGGTTATTACTATCAAAACATAGAATTAAAATGCTACCATTGCAACACTACCACTACAACACCTTGTCAAAACACTACCTTATCACTGCATCACTGCACAATTATTGTCAAAACACTGAGATGAAAGATCACTATTAAAGCAAATATGGCAGTTATTTATTCCATCCTTTAGGACTTTTGTAATCAATATTGTTTATATTGATGTCTACTGCTCATACATTCACTTGATGTCTTCAATAAACTATCTAGTATACTGGTTACTATCATTGTCACGAAGACCATCATAGATAACAACACTATGCCTAATCAAACACTTCAAAACTTTCAACATGCACAAGAATAAGAAACGTGTAGCAATTACTATATTTGACAACAAGTCTCCTTGTGAAGTCTAAAAACCCTCCTGTATAAACCTTTTCTTGTAGAGTCTATATGAGTATGTAAACTCATTGGAAGGTAAGCCTCTCTCAAGCATTTCATCAAGCAGTTCGATAGCTTTCCTAAAAGTCTCCAAACTTAAAGAGGCCATCAATGAGAGAGGAATATGTAAGTCACATTAGAGCTAGCAATTTTAGAAAGACCATTTGATGTTACATCAAACCACAGTATTATATACACACCACTATCCAAGCACCTACTGCCACCATAACACTAGTCCATAGGAAAAATGCAAAGCAAAAGACTGGAAGGAAGAGAGCACTGTTAAAAGAATAAACTGATAAAGGCACTAAGACTGTAAATTCCCTGCACTAAAAAATGCAATGAATCCTGGTCTTTGGTAAATACAATGAAAAATGTAAATGCAATGAATCATATGGTCCTCTGTCACTGAGATATCACTGCTCCTTGGTTATGTTTGAAAGGTTTGCACCATACAGATTAGTGTCACTAAACCCTTTGATAGCAATGACAAAGAAAAGAAGTTGAAGCAATGTCAAGCACAAACACTCAACATTAATCATCAAAATTTATGTTTCTCCAACAATGCATACTATCAATGAATGTGTCCACTGTTATTTTTACCTTTTGGCAATCCTTATTGCAACCACTATTCATTCATCAATATATACATTGTCAATAAGGAGAAAATTGTCACTAACTGGACCATTGAGAAATGAGCCTGAGAAACTGTTTCACCTAATCCATGCAGTAGACAAACTGAATAATGACTTTATGAAAATCATTATCCTTCTAAAATCGTGCTTCATCACATCCTAAAACTCCTTGGGGGTAAGAGATAAAACATTGGATCACTCCCACTAAAACCATGTTGCATCTTTTAGGCTGTTATAAATATTTCTTATTTAGCATGCACAAGATTAGATTCAATCTTCTCTTTCACTTGTTTCCTTCTCCAAACCTTCTTAATACCTATGTTCTTATGGTAATTAATTGATTTCATTAGATCACTCTTACAAAATTGAGCAATATGTCCAAACTTATGACATCTAAAGCACATGATTTTTTTTCTTTTATTTGACCATCCAAAGGAGTTCTTATTATATCCCATTTTCCTTGCATGCATCCAACAATCCACTTCTATGTGACCAGATTTATTATAGTTATAACAAACATTGTTATAGTCCTGATTTGTCAAACTATAAGAATTATTATCCTTATTCCATCCAGGACCATTTCTTGAGTAAGTTCTACAATCTCTAGCTCTATGGCCATAAACATGACATGAATAGCAATATCCATGAAATTAAGAATAGCTGTACCTTATTGAATGGGATTGTTTGATAGGTGGAGGTCTTGACGTTCTACTTGTCCTTTCTCTTTCAACATTAGCAACTTTATCTTTTTCTTTCTTCTTGTCTTCCTTAGGAGTAGCAGAATGTTTATTCAGGTCTATCTTCTGTCTAGGAGCATTTCTAACTTTGGAACACTCTCCTTCTTCATAACCTAGACTAGTAGTGTCCTTATGATGCTTTTGTTTGCCCAACATTTCATGCAACTTGTTTGTGCTTTCTTCAAACTCTTGATATTTCTTGGACAGAACCTTGAGCCCTTCATAATCTTTTCTCAGATTGACAATTTTAGCCTCTAATTTTAGACATTCAATTCTTTTCACCTCAAGGTTAGATTTTGTTCCATCTATTATTCTTTTGGCTTCCTCAATTTCAGTCTTTAAACTGATAATCAATTTTTCAAATTCATCAAGATGACTCTTTAAGTCTACAATTTGATTTCTTGCCTCTTCAAGCTCTAAAGAAACTTTTGCAAAAGCTGAACATACCTTGTCTTTGGAATCTTTTTCTTGTTGAAGTTGGTCGTCTAGTCTCTTATTCTCTTTTCTGAGTTGCCTGATTGTATCAAGAGCACATAAGAGTTCACTTTCTAAATCAACCTCACACTCATGTTCATCATAGTCCTGTTCATAGTCATCTTCACCTACCTAGAGATCTATTTCTTCATCATCAATCTCAACAACAAGATCATCCTTTTTATCACATTTTATATCATCATTTAGGGGAGACTCATGCAACAACTCATCACATGACTTGACTGGGATTTGTTGTACATCCTTTTTCTCAGCATCTTTCTTTTCTCTATTTCTTCTACACTTTCCCATGGTACTCCACTATCAGGACCTACCCAAGCCTGTTAGAATTCTATAGGGAACTTGTGCTTTGATACCACTTGTTGGAGTACAGGACCACTGAGAGGGGGGTGAATCAGTGGTCTAGAAAACATAACAATTTTTAACACCTTTTAATATACTAAATAAAAGAAGAGAAAGATCTCAAAGAATCACCAAACATATATGCACATGTATAATGACAAATGGTGTGATCAAGACTTTAAACAAAGACATTAGAGCACAAAACATGAAGACAATCAACATCAACCATAACAAAGAATTTTCATGAGTGGAAAACCCTCATAGGGATGAAAAACCACTTGGAAAATGTCTCACTGGCTTAATCAAAACCTCACTGGCTTATTTATGTTTCACTGACATCTGCCTCACTGGCATAATGGTGTCTCACTGACATGTGCCTCACTAGCATAATAGTGTCTCACTGACATGATCTCTTTGGTCTTAATGACCAATCTCCAATGAAAGAAGAAATATAACTTCAGGGGGTTACCTTGTTACAATAAGAACCAACCTCTCATTTTCAATATAACCTTCAAACACAGATCAGGACTCTTTTACCTTTTGCAAATTAAAGCATATAAACATTTACATACTACAAGTATTACACAAGCAACCCCTTTGTATAGATTAAAACAACCTCTATCTTAGGCCTTTCAAATACCCTTTATTCTTCAACAAACTGCATATACACATGCAGACCATACATTCTTCTTCATATACAATGATAGTACAAACCCAAATTAGGACTCACTTATATTTTGCAAACAAGAATGCATAAACATTTCCTTACAAACTGCAAGTGTCACATATAAAATTCCACAACTGTAAACTCAAGCTGTAAAATATGTCAAAGATCTCTGCAAACACTTTATCCTTTTTTGCAAACAAAAATATACACAAACCCCTAAATAGATTCACTTACATCTCTTTGTAGACATTTAGATCACCCTCTAAGTTTAACTCCTTCAAAGACATTATTTTTCTTCACCATTCTTCATAATATGCATATGTACAGGTAGGTATGTGTATTTGCAACTACCTGATCAAGTCTCATATATTTTTCTATCATATAGTCCGATCAATTAATTTTAACGGCCCTTTAGGGTCAGTAGACAAACTATTACAAGGGTAGTTAAACTGCCACATTAGAATGTAACCGTCAATCTTAATCAAAGAAAGGTTCTGTTGTATTTTAAGCCCCATTTAAACTTTCACCACTTGATTAAACTTTCACTCTCCTAAGATTTTAAATCTATGCCCTTGATTTGTATCAGGCGCCCATTTCAATTATCTTTTATTGGAGTGTCATGTTTGGCTAGGAAGGCGGGGGGTCATCCCACAAGGTCGGTACCCTTATGTTGTCACTTAAGTCATTTTCAACCTGCACTAACAAGTCACCGAGGAAATAGATAAAGTGAATCAACTATTGTTTTGAGCCTTCAAGCAACTTAAGTATTTTAGGGTTTCTGTCTCTAAACCCTATTATAAATGAGGCAATCCTTTTACATGTAATACCAACTATGACTTTGCATCAGAAATTTCCTTCTTGCAAATCATCTTGTAGCTCTCTGAATGAAATACTAGACATGAATTAGCATTAACTCCAAGTGACAATTTAATTCAATCTTGTATCTTACCTATGCACCTTGTACTATGTCAAAGCTCCAAACATGAGATGGATCATAAAATGAGACAGTGATCAATACTTTAGGCTTATCATGAATTCCATACTAAATCAATGATGAAAATGAAGCTAACATAGTGCCATCAATACAAACTGCACCATCAATCTTTCATTTGAACAAACAAGGATTGAAAACCTGAAAGTATACCTTTATGCACATTCATGAGAAAGACAAAACAAATACCTCCTCCATGAACACTAAACTATGAGGGCATGAAACTTGACCTTGATGTCTAAGCACTCTTGTCTGTATTGATTGATCATGCACCTCTACACTCTGCATGAAGTTTCTACATTTTGTGATGAACTTATGCAAAGAAGGAATTATAACATCTGATTTCAACAAATCAAATGAGGTCTTGAACATAAACATGAAACACTTATCTTTGACAGAAACCTTGCCACCCCTCTTTATCTTGCCAGTTTCCTTCACCACTTTCTCTGGGCTCACAGATTCAAACCCCTTAGCATTGAACTCAAGGAAATTACTAGGCTCGTCATCCACTTCACCCTCTACATTTTCATTTTTTGTTTCCTTGTTGATAGAAAATTCCCCCCAGTTGTTCAGTCTTAGGCATAATAGTGTCCACTTTGTTGTTTTTGTCATCAAAAATACCATCACCCTCTAGGTCCACAGTATCGTCATCCATCTCAATAACCTTCTCCTTTTGGAGAGAAGGACTAAGCTTAGCAGCAGGCCTCGTCGACCTCCTAGTCGATGACACTCGAGGTTTACTATCAGTTATGGTGAAATTAACATCAATAGTGCTATCACTTCCACCAATACCTTCCTCAGAGGTAACCTCCTCCACCACTACAAACACATTTTTGACCTTCTTCCTACTCTCTATACCACTTTCTTCCTCCACACTTCCCCTTTTCTTCTTCTGGGGGGTCACCTAGGTAGAATCACCAGGAAGGATTTTTTTTTTAACAAAGGTCTTCATAGAGGTCATGGGAGTCTGATCACAGGGCTTTGGCTCTGGGCTTTTACAGTGAAAGTTTTTTTCTTTCCCAACTTGATGGATTTGGTATACATCTTTGGAGTGACTTCCATGATAATCACTGGGCTAGTCTTCATAGGAATGGAGTAGGATGGTAGGGGAGAATCAACCCTAGAAGCCATGAGGGCTGTAGGGGGGTAGAGGGCTAAATGGAATTTATACAGTTTGAGGATAAGCCCCTGATGGAGCAGGATGAGGGGTTTTCTAGGGTCTATAACATTTTGCTTGATGGCAAACACAATCAATGCTTCCAGAGACGTAAGCAAATAAAAGGGGAAACTTATCACCTTACTACGATGAAAACGATTGAGCAGAGCAAAATGATAATGGAAAACATATTTGAATCTACCTTTGAGAGTGAAGTACTTTATGTTGCAAATAGGTGCCTAAGCAGTGTTGTCATTGATGTCAACATATCCTTGTTTCCATTGATGTCAATTGTATCATATTTTATTAACTGGTTTGAAGACTGAAATGTTGAGGATATTGAGAAAATTAATAAAGATCTAAGTATGCGGACCATATGGATGACTAGAGGATTGTCTGAGGTAGCTACATCTAATATTTGAGAGGTCCGCATAAAGATTTAAAGAAGTTATGGCCATCTGAGATGACCCAGGTTTTGTAGTGTTAAGAAGAGATAGAGTGACAAGAAATTGGTTTGGATTGCTCTGCAAATGAAATACGATGTTATATGGATCTAGAGACATGTTTGGAAAGTTAGTGTGTGTCATCAACTCTAGTAGTTTGTGGTTTGGAGGTCCGCAAGCAATCTTTCTAGTGTGATAGTCATGGCAGATAGTGTTCTTAAGGTATCGAATGAATTTGCAACTGATTCTATTGATTTGGAGTAGTGCGGATGTTATTGCTGAATTCGATGTGCTTATGGAGGTCTCTAGATTATGTGCTTGTTGTGTTGGAGGTATGCATTGAAGATTGAGCTCGTTGTTGAAGATTTCTTCCTTGGTGTTGTTGTTCCTCCTAGTCTTGGCCGACTGGATGATTCTAGCATGTTGCAGATGATCTAAGAGCAATTCTATGGAGCGTGGCATGTTGATCAAGGAAGATTTGAGTCCCAATTATGTTTGGCTAACATCTTAGTGATTCACATTAAGTCAGATACTTGTAGTGCTGACCTTAATGTTTATTCCAAGGTTGATGAAGCATATAAAGGCATGTAGTTGAGTTGTTGAAAATCATCCTTGTGCGAAAATGATAAAATCCTAAGAAAGGTTCGGTAGTAGAGCAGTGAAGAGGAGGAGGAGGAGAACAAGAGTAGTAAAGGATGAAGAGATGGTGAAGAAGTGTTTTGGGGGTAGAGCAGAAGTTTTGTGAGTTTTCAATGAGACTGAACCAGGCATGTTGAAGATGTTATTTCTCAGTTAAATCTTTCTGTACTAAACATAAATTTCTATATGCAATGAGCCTCTTTGAGCAATGAGCTCTAGGCAATACACCTAAAGGCAAGTGCCTTCCCATTTCTTTCAAGTACTTTAAACAGGGTACGAATCTTGTGGGTTAACCCCCACCGTGGTTTTCCCTTAACCGGGTTTCCACATAAAAACCACTTGGAAAATGTCTCATTGGCTTAATCGAAACCTCACTGATTACAAAGCCTCACTGGCTTATTTATGTTTCACTGACATGTGCCCCACTAGCATAATGGTGTCTCATTGACATGTGCCTCACTGGCATAATAGTGTCTCACTGACATGATATCTTTGGTCTTAATGACAATCTCCAATGAAAGAAGAAATATAACTTCAAGGGGTTATCCTGTTACAATAAGAACCAACCTCTCATTTTCAATATAACCTTCAAACACAATCTTCTCAAACATAGATCAGGACTCTTTTACCTTTTGCAAATAAAAGAATATAAACATTTACATACTACAAGTATTACACAAGCAACCCCTTTGTATAGGTTAAAACAACCTCTATCTTAGGCCTTTCAAATACCCCTTATTCTTCAACAAACTACATATACACATGCAGACCATACAAGCTTCTTCATATACAATGATAGTACAAACCCAAATTAGGACTCACTTATATTTTGTAAACAAGAATGCGTAAACATTTCCTTACAAACTGCAAGTGTCACATATAAAATTCCACAACTGTTAACTCAAACCCTCTGTGAAATATGTCAAAGATCTCTACAAACACTTTATACTTTTCTGCAAACAAAAATATACACAAACCCCTAAATAGATTCACTTACATGTCTTTGTAGACATTTAGATCGCCCTCTAAGTTTAACTCCTTCAAAGCCATTTTTTTTCTTCACCATTCTTCACAACATGCATATGTACAGGTAGCTATGTGTATTTGTAACTACCTGATCAAGTCTCATATATTTTTCTATCATACAGTCTGATCAATTAATTTTCCTAGCCCTTTAGGGTTAGTAGACAAACTATTACAAGGGTAGTTAAACTACCACATTAGAATGTAACCGTCAATTTTAATCAAAGAAATGTTCTGTTGTATTTTAAGCCCCATTTAAACTTTCACCACTTGATTAAACTTTTGCTCTCCTAAGATTTTAAATCTATGCCCTTGATTTGTATCAGGCGCCCATTTCAATTGTCTTTTACTAGAGTGTCCGATTTGGCTAGGAAGGCGGGGGGGGTCACCCCACAAGGCCAGTACCCTTATGTTGTAACTTAAGTCATTTTCAACCTACACTAACAAGTCACCGAGGAAATAGATAAAGTGAATCAACTATTGTTTTGAGCCTTCAAGAAACTTAAGTATTTTAGGGTTTGTGTCTCTAAACCCTATTATAAATGAGACAATCCTTTTACATGTAATATCAACTATGACTTTGCATCAAAAATTTCCTTCTTGAAAATCATCCTATAGCTCTTTGAATGAAATACTACACATGAATTAGCATTAACTCCATGTGACAATTTAATTCAATTTTGTATCATACCTATGCACCTTGTACTATGTCAAAGCTCCAAACATGAGATGGATCATAAAATGAGACAGTGATCAATACTTTAGGCTTATCATGAATTCCATACTAAATCAATGATGAAAATGAAGCTAACACAGTGCCATCAATACAAACTGCACCATCAATCTTTCATTTGAACAGACAAGGATTGAGAAAGACAAAACAAATACCTTCTCCATGAACATTGAACTATGAGGGCATGAAACTTGACCTTGATGTCTATGCACTCTTCTCTGTATTGACTAATCATGTACCTCTGCACTCTACATGAAGTTTCTACATTTTGTGATGAACTTATGCAAAGAAGGAACTATAACATCTGATTTCAACAAATCAAATGAGCTCTTGAACATAAACATGAAACACTTATCTTTGATAGAAACCTTGCCACCCCTCTTCATATTGCCAGTTTCCTTCACCACTTTCTTCGAGCTCACAAATTCAGACCCCTTAGCATTGAACTTAGGGAAATTACTAGGCCCGTCATCCACTTCACCCTCTACATTTCATTTTTTGTTTCCTTGTTGACAGAAAATTCCCCCCAGTTGTTCAGTCTTAGGCATAATAGTGTCCACTTTGTTGTTTTTGTCATCAAAAATACCATCACCCTCCCAGTCCACAATATCCTCATCCATCTCAATAACCTCCTCCTTTTGGAGAGAAGGACTAAGCTTAGCAGCAGGCCTCGTCGACCTCCTGGTCGATGACACCCAGGATTTACTATCAGTTATGGTGAAATCAACATCAATAGTGCTATCACTTCCACTGATACCTTCCTCAGATGTAACCTCCTCCACCACTACAGACACATTTTTGACCTTCTTCCTGCTTTATGTACCATTTTCTTCCTCTACACTTCCTCTTTCCTTCTTCTGAGGGGTTACCTAGGTAGAATCATTGGGAAGGATTTTTATTTTAACAAAGGTCTTCATAGAGGTCATGGGAGTCTGATCACAGGCCTTTGGCTCTGGGCTTTTACCAGAGAAATTTTTTTTCTTTCCCAACTTGATGGATATGGTATACTTCTTCAGAGTGACTTCCATGATAATCACTGAGCTAGTCTTCATAAGAATGGAGTAGGATGGCAAGGGAGAATCAACCCTAGAAGCCATGAGGGCTTTAGGGGGGTAGAGGGCTAAATGGAATTTATACAATCTGAGGATAAGCCCCTGATGGAGTGGGATGAGGGGTTCTCTAGGGTCTATAGCATTTTGCTTGATGGCAAACACAATCAACGCTTCCAGAGACGTAAGCAAATAAAAGGGGAAACTTATCACCTTACTACAATGAAAATGATTGAGCAAAGCAAAATGATAATGGAAAACATATTTGAATCTACCTTTGAGAGTGAATTACTTTATGTTGCAAATAGGTGCCTAAGCGATGTTGTCATTGATGTCAACATATCCTTGTTTCCATTGATGTCAACTATATCCTATTTTATTAACTAGTTAGTAGATTGAAATGTTGAGGATATTGAGAAAATTAATGAAGATCTAAGTACGCAGACCATATGGCTAAGTAGAGGACTGTCTGAGGTAGCTACATCTAAGATTTTAGAGGTCTGCATAAAGATTTGAAGAAGTTGTGGCCATCTAAGTTGACCCAGGTTTTGCAGTGTTAAGAAGAGATAGAGTTACAATAAATTGGTCTGGATTGCTCTACAAATGAAATACTATGTTATATGGATCTAGAGACATGTTTGGGAAGTCAGTGTGTGTCATCAACTCAAGCAGTTCATGGTTCGGAGGTCCGCAAGTAATCTTTCTAGTGTGATAGTCATGGTAGATACTGTTCTTAAGGTACTGGATGAAGATGCAAGTGATTCTATTGATTTGGTGTAGTGCAGATGTTATTGCTGAATTCAATGTGCTTATGGAGGTCTCTGGATTGTGTCCCTGTTGTGTTGGAGTTCCGCATTGAAGATTGAGCTCATTTTTGAAGATTTCTTCCTTGGTGTTGTTGTTCTTCCCAGTCTTGGTTGACCGGATGATTCTAGCATGTTGCAGATGATCTAAGAGCAATTCTATGGAGTGTGGCATGTTGATCAAGGAAGATTTGAGTCCCAATTATGTTTGGTTGACAGCTTAGTGATTCTCATTAAGTCAGATACTTGTAGTGCTGACCTTGATGTTTATTCCAAGGTTGATGAAGCATATAAAGGCATGTAGTTGAGTTGTTGAAAATCATCCTTGTGCGAAAATGATAAAATCCTAAGAAAGTTTCAGTAGTAAAGCAGAGAAGAGGAGGAGGAGGAGAACAAGAGTAGTAAAGGATGAAGAGATGGTGAAGAAGTATTTTGGGAGCAGAGCAGAAGTTTTGTGAGCTTTCAATGAGATTGAACCAGGCATGTTGAAGATGTTATTTCTCAGTTAAATCTTTCTGTACTAAACATAAATTTATGTATGCAATGAGCCTCTTTGAGCAGTGAGCTCTGGGCAATGCACCTAAAGGCAAGTGCCTTCCCATTTCTTTCAAGTACTTTAAACAGGGTACGAATCTTGTGGGTTAACCCCCACCGTGGTTTTCCCTTAACCGGGTTTCCACGTAAAAACCACTTGGAAAATGTCTCACTGGTTTAATCAAAACCTCACTGATTACAAAGCCTCACTAGCTTATATATGTTTCATTGACATGTGCCTCACTGGCATAATGGTGTCTCATTGACATGATCTCTTTGGTCTTAATGACCAATCTCCAATGAAAGAAGAAATATAACTTCAGGGGGTTACCCTGTTACAATAAGAACCAACCTCTCATTTTCAATATAACCTTCAAACACAATCTTCTCAAACACAGATCAGGACTCTTTTACCTTTTGGAAATAAAAGCATATAAACATTTACATACTACAAGTATTACACAAGCAACCCCTTTGTATAGTTTAAAACAACCTCTATCTTAGGCCTTTCAAATACCCCTTATTCTTCAACAAACTGCATATACACATGCAGACCATACAAGCTTCTTCATATACAATGATAGTACAAACCCAAATTAGGTCTCACTTATATTTTACAAACAAGAATGCATAAACATTTCCTTACAAAATGCAAGTGTCACATATAAAATTCCACAATTGTAAACTCAAACCCAGTGTAAAATATGTCAAAGATCTCTAAAAACACTTTATCCTTTTTGTTACATCTCTTTGTAGACATTTAGATCGCCCTCTAAGTTTAACTCCTTCAAAGCCATTTTTTTTCTTCACCATTCTTCACAATATGCATATGTACAGGTAGCTATGTGTATTTGCAACTATCTGATCAAGTCTCATATATTTTTCTATCATACAGTCTGATCAATTAATTTTCCTAGCCCTTTAGGGTCAGTAGACAAACTGTTACAAGGGTAGTTAAACTGCCACATTAGAATGTAACCATTAATCTTAATCAAAGAAAGGTTCTATTGTATTTTATGCCCCATTTAAACTTTCACCACTTGATTAAACTTTCGCTCTCCTGAGCTTTTAAATCTATGCCCTTGATTTGTATCAGGCACCCATTTCAATTGTCTTTTACTGGAGTGTCCAGTTTGGCTAGGAAGGCGGGGGTTCATCCCACAAGGCTCGTACCCTTATGTTGTAACCTAAGTCATTTTCAACCTGCACTAACAAGTCACCGAGGAAATAGATAAAGTGAATCAACTGTTGTTTTGAGCCTTCAAGCAACTTAAGTATTTTAGGGTTTGTGTCTCTAAACCCTATTATAAATGAGGCAGTCCTTTTACATGTAATATCAACTATGACTTTGCATCAGAAATTTCCTTCTTGCAAATCATCTTGTAGCTCTCTAAATGAAATACTAGACATGAATTAGCATTAACTCCAAGTGACAATTTAATTCAATCTTGTATCATACCTATGCACTTTGTACTATGTCAAAGCTCTAAACATGAGATGGATCATAAAATGAGATAGTGGTCAATACTTTAGGCTTATCATGAATTCCATACTAAATCAATGATGAAAATAAAGCTAACATAGTGCCATCAATACAAACTGCACCATCAATCTTTCATTTGAACAAACAAGGATTGAAAACCTAAAAGTATACCTTGATGCACATTCATGAGAAAGACAAAACAAATACGTCCTCCATGAACACTAAAATATGAGGGCATGAAGCTTGACCTTGATGTCTATGCACTCTTCTTTGTATTGACTGATCATGCACCTCTACACTCTGCATGAAGTTTCTACATTTTGTGGTGAACTTATGGAAAGAAGGAACTATAACATCTGATTTCAACAAATCAAATGAGGTCTTGAACATAAACATGAAACACTTATCCAGTTTCCTTCACCACTTTCTCCAGGCTCATAGATTCAGATCCCTTAGCATTAAACTCAGGGAAATTACTAGGCCCATCATCTACTTCACCCTCTACATTTTCATTTTTTGTGTCCTTGTTGACAGAAAATTCCCCCCCAATTGTTCAGTCTTAGGCACAATAGTGTCCACTTTGTTGTTTTTGTCATCAAAAATACCATCACCCTCCAGGTCCAAAGTATCCTCATCCATCTCAATAACCTCCTCCTTTTGGAGAGAAGGACTAAGCTTAGCAACAGGCCTCATTGACCTCCTGGTTGATGACACTTGTGGTTTACTATCAGTTATGGTGAAATTAACATCAATAGTGCTATCACTTCCATCGATACCTTCCTCAGAGGTAACCTCCTCCACCACTATAGACACATTTTTGACCTTCTTCCTACTCTTTGTACCACTTTCTTCCTCCACACTTCCCCTTTTCTTCTTCTGAGGGGTCACCTAGGTAGAATCACCGGGAAGGATTTTTCTTTTAACAAAGGTCTTCATAGAGGTCATGGGAGTCTGATCACAGGCCTTTAGCTCTGGGCTTTTACCAGTGAAAGTTTTTTTCTTTACCAACTTGATGGATTTGGTATACTTCTTCGGAGTGACTTCCGTGATAATCACCGGGCTAGTCTTCACAGGAATGGAGTAGGACGGTAGCAGAGAATCAACCCTAAAAGCCATGAGGGCTTTAGGGGGGTAGAGGGATAAATGGAATTTATACAGCCTGAGGATAAGCCCCTGATGGAGTGAGATGAGGGGTTTTCTAGGGTCTATAGCATTTTGCTTGATGGCAAACACAATCAACGCTTCCAGAGACGTAATCAAATAAAAGGGGAAACTTATAACCTTACTACGACGAAAATGATTGAGCATAGCAAAATGATAATGGAAAACATATTTGAATCTACCTTTGAGAGTGAAGTACTTTATGTTGCAAATAGGTGCTTAAGTGGTGTTGTCATTAATGTCAACATATCCTTGTTTCCATTGATGTCAATTGTATCCTATTTTATTAACTAGTTTGAAGACTGAAATGTTGAGGATATTGAGAAAATTAATGAAGATCTATGTACGTGGACCATATGGCTGAGTAGAGGATTGTCTGAGGTAGCTACATCTAATATTTGAGAGGTCCACATAAAGATTTGAAGAAGTTATGGCCATCTGAGTTGACCTGGGTTTTGCAGTGTTAAGATGAGACAGAGTAACAAGAAATTGGTGTGGATTGCTCTACAAATGAAATACTATGTTCTATGGATCTAGAGACATGTTTGGGAAGTCAGTGTGTGTCATCAACTCAAGTAATTCATGGTTTGGAGGTCCGCAAGCAATCTTTCTACTGTGATAGTCATGGCAGATATTGTTCTTAAGGTACCAGATGAAGATGCAAGTGATTCTATTGATTGGGAGTAGTGTGGATGTTATTTCTGAATTCAATGTGCTTGTGGAGTTCCATATTGAAGATTGAGCTTGTTGTTGAAGATTTCTTCCTTGGTGTTGTTGTTCTTCCTATTCTTGGTCGACCAGATGATTCTAGCGTGTTGCAAATGATCTAAGAGCAATTCTATGGAGCGTGGCATGTTGATCAAGGAAGATTTGAGTCCCGGTTATGTTTGGCTAACATCTTAGTGATTCTCATTAAGTTAGATACTTGTAGTGTTGACCTTGATGTTTATTCCAAGGTTGATGAAGCATATAAAGGCATGTAGTTGAGTTGTTGAAAATCATCCTTGTGCGAAAATGATAAAATCCTAAGAAAGGTTCAATAGTAGAGTAGAGAAGAGGAGGAGGAGAACAAGAGCAATAAAGGATGAAGAGATGGTGTAGAAGTGTTTTGGGGGCAGAGTAGAAGTTTTTTGAGCTTTCAATGAGACTGAACCAAGCATGTTGAAGATGCTATTTCTCAATTAAATCTTTCTATACTAAACATAAATTTCTATAGGCAGTGAGCTCTAGGCAATACACCTAAAGGTAAGTGCCTTCCCATTTCTTTCAAGTACTTTTAACAGGGTACGAATCTTGTGGGTTAACCCCCACCGTGGTTTTCCCTTAACCGGGTTTCCACGTTAAAAATCTTGGTGTCAAGAGTGTTCATTGTGTTTCTTCTCATGTGTTATTGATTCATGCTTTAATGTTTATATCTTTAATCTGTTTGTAAGTTGTGAAAGAAAATTAAAATTAGAAAAGGTTAAATTTGTGGGACAACTGATTCACCTCCCCTCTCAGTTGTCTAGCCTAATTCCAACAATTGGTATGAGAGCCATTTCCTCTAAAAGAAGCTTAACCATTTGAGGAGATCCAAGATGTTGACTTACAAGAAGGAAAGTCTGAGATTTGATGGAACAAATTACTCCCTTTGGAAGGTACACATGTAGTGTCATTTGGAATGTATGGGTGATGCCTTTTGGTTGATAACTAAGAATGAGTATAAGATTCTGAAGAATGGCCCTACAACTCTAGATGAACTCAGGGAAGCTGAATGCAATATTCAAGCTAAAGAAGCATTATTGAGTGCCCTGACTGATACATAATTGGCAAATGTCCTAGAATTGAAAACTGCCCATGAAATCTAGAAAAAGTTGGAAAATCTGTATGAAGGTGACAAATATGTCAAATGTGCTAAGCTATAGAGAATGAAGGGTAAATACGAAAGGTTAATGATGAGTGAAGATGAAAACATTAATTCCTACATGCAAAAAGTGAATGAACTTGTGACTGGTATCAGGAATGCTGGTGGAGTATTGGAAGAATCAAAGATTGTTGCCAAAGTGTTCAGATCCTTACCTGCAGCATACAAGCATAAAATTACTTCCATTGAAGAGATTAGGATTGTGACCACTGTTACAAGGGATCATTTAGTTGGTAAGATTTTAGCATTTGAAATGAGTGAGTTTGGTGATTCTCTTCCCAAGTCTAAATCTACATTTAAAGTCAGTATTCATGGAAAATAAAGATATGATCCCGGTGAAAGCTCTTCAAAAAGAACAAATAGATTCGATAGGACAAGAAAGGATCTTGAAGATGATGAAACTGAGTTCGATAAACTTGAAGCCCTTTTAGCCAAAAGATTGCCAAGAGGATCCAGTAAGTATGAAGGAAAGTTGCCATTCAAATGTTTTTCTTGTAATAAGATTGATCATTTTGCCTCAAGGTGTCTAAAGATAGGTTCAAAGCATAACCCTAACTGACCTAGAGTTCAGAAGAAATGCTACTATGTCCAAGAAGCTAGTGAAGGAGTCATAGATGATGAATCTAATCATGGAGGTTCCACTAAAAGTGATTGGGTGTTCATTGCTATCAAAGAAGAAGATCTGATGCCTACTGAATCAGCTAGCTATGCAAATGTGGAAAGTGCCTTGGCTACTCAAGTTGTAGATAAAAATGAATGGGTAATTGATAGTGGATGTTCTCATCATATGATTGGTGATAAAAGTAAGTTTGTAAGCTTTGAAAAATATGAAGGTGGAATTGTGAAATTTAGAGACAACTCAGCTAGTAGAATCCATGGTAGAGGATCTCTTTTGATGGTAAGAATAACACTAATGATGTTCTGTATGTGGAAGGATTGAAGCATAATCTTCTTAGTGTTGGACAATTGGTTGACAAGGGTTATGACCTCCGATCCAAGGATGGAAAATGCAGAATCTTAGAAAGCTCTATAACTAAGATTGCATCTAGTACTTAGACTAGAGGTAACATCTTTCATTTAAGTAGTTCTGGAAAAAGTTGTTTGATTGCTCAGATTGATTAGAGTTGGTTATGGCATAGGAGAATGTGTCATGTGAATTTTGATAACATTGTCAAGATAAGTTCTACTCAGGCTGTGAGAGATCTTCCAAAACTTGTCAAACCTACTGATAGCATGTGTAGAGAATGTCAATTGGGTCAACAAAACAAAATTTTATTCAAGAGTAAAGAACAATTTTCAAGTGGACAGCTGAAACTTGTGCATACTGATCTATGTGGCCCTGCTAGAATTAGAAGTGTGCAAGGAGATAGATATTTTATGTTGTTGATTGATGATTACTCTCGGATGATGTGTGTAACCTTCTTGAAAGAAAAATTAGAAGCTCTTGACAAGTTCAAGGTTATGGTGGAAAATGAGATTGGTGATAAAATAAAGTGTCTAAGATCCGATAGAGGTGGAGAGTTTACCTCCGGTGAGTTTGATACATTCTATGAAAAGCATGGAATAAAAAGACAGTTATCTGCTCCTAGGACTCCTCAGCAGAATGTAGTTGTGGAAAGAAAGAACCAGACCATTCAAGAAGCTGCCAGGACCATGATGATGGAAGCAAATGTTCCACAAGTCTATTAGAGAGAAGCTATGAGTACTATTGTCTATACTCTTAAACAGGTACAGATCAAAGGCAATTCTGGTAAGACATCTTATGAATTATGGTTTGGTCATCCTCCCACTGTGAAATATTTCAGAATTTTTGGTAGTAAATGCTATATCAAAAGAGATGAGGATCTAGGTAAGTTTGATACAAGAAGTGATGAAGGAATATTTTTGGGTTACTCTACTCAAAGCAAGGCATACTAGTGCTTTAACAAGAGATTGAAAAAGATTGTTGAAAGTGCTAATGTCAGAGTTGATGAGAGCAAAGAGAGATCTTTCAAGTCTTGCGGATATGATTTAGATGATCAAGACAAAAGTCAAAATCAAGGAAGGTAAGTTCAAACTCAGACTAAGATCCAGATTGATCTGAAATATCTAGTAACTCAAGAAGTTAGTGCAGATGTTGAGGAACAAGCTCAAGAATTAGAAGTTCAAACAAATCCCAAAATTCCTAGGTATGTAAGGTTGAATCATTCTGAAGATTAGATCATAGGAGATAGAAACAAATGTGTTCAAACTAGAATAAGAATTGCTAAAGATCAAGAGGAGATTTGTTTGATTTCAAAGATTGAACCAAAATCAATAGGTGAAGCTTGCAATGATGAATATTGGGTAAAAACAATGGAAGAAGGATTAATGCAAATTGAAAAGAATCACACTTGGGATCTTGTTCCTAGACTTGAAGAAAAAAATGTGATTGACACTAAATGGGTCTTCCGGAATAAACTAAATGAGGATGGTGAAGTTGTGAGAAACAAAGCAAGGTTAGTGTGTAAAGGATACTCTCAAGTGGAAGGAATTGATTTTGAAGAAACTTTTGCTCCAGTGGAAAGAATAGAAGTAGTCAGATTATTTCTTGTATTTGTTTCTCATAAAGATTTCAAGGTTTATCAAATGGATGTCAAGTCAGCATTCCTAAATGGAGAATTAGATGAAGAAGTCTACATTGAGAAACCAGAAGGATTTCAGTTGTCTGATCAAGGAGATATAGTTTGCAGATTGAGAAAAGCATTGTATGGACTCAAACAAGTCCCAAGAGCCTAGTATGCAAGACTAGATAAGTATCTACTAAAATTGGGTTTTAGAAAAGGTACATTAGACAGTAATCTTTATATGAAAATTGATCATAAACACATCTTGATTTCTGAAGTATTTGTTGATGATATCATTTTTGGTGGAAATGAGAGTATGTGCAAAACATTTGTTGATCAGATGCAAAGTGAATTTGAGATGTCAATGTTTGGAGAAATGAATTTCTTCTTAGGTCTGCAAATCAGTCAGTCAGATAAAGGTATCTTCATATCTCAGTCTAACTATGTGAGAGAATTGTTAAAAAAGTTTGGAATGGAAGATTCAAAACCAGTGAGTACACCTATGGTAACCGGATGCAAGTTGAGTAAAGATGATGACTCCCCTAAGGAAAATTAGAAAAGGTATAGATCAATGATTGGAGGACTGCTCTATCTGACTCAGACCAGACCTGATATCATGAATGTAGTTGGACTTGTTGCTAGATTTCAAGTTGATCCTAGAGAATCCCATGTTGTAATAGTTAAAAGAATTTTTAGATATCTCAAAGGGACAATTGATTATGGCTTATGGTATCCAAAGGATAATAACTTCAATCTTCATGCATACACATATGCTAATTGGGCAGGAGATGTGGATGACAGGAAAAGTACTAGTGGTGGTGCATTATTTTTGGGAAGGAGATTGGTCTCTTGGATGGACAAAAAGTAAGAGGCAATATCTCTGTCTCCTGTAGAGGCAGAGTATATAGCCATAGCAAACAATTGTACTCAAGTTCTATGGATGAAGCAAATGTTGAAAGACATCAGAATTGTGTTCGAGGAGCCTGTTACAATCTTCTATGATAATTCAAGTGCAACAAGCATCTCAAAGAATCCAGTGTTGCATTTAAAGACAAAGCATATATCTATCAAGTTTCACTTCTTGAGAGAAAAGGTTAATGAGAATGAAGTCAGATTGGAGTTTGTTTCTTCAAAGGATCAGATTGTAGATATTTTCACTAAGCCTCTACCCAAGGATACTTTTGAGTATCTCAGGTTATTACTATTGATAACTAAGAGGGGGGGTGAATCAGTTATCTTAATTACTTCTACTTTTTGATCTTCCTTAACAATTAATGCAGTATTAAATCATATAAGCAAACATAACCATGAAATGGAAATAACATCAATACACATGACACAATGATTTTGATGTGGAAAACCCTATTAAGGGAAAAAACCATGGGGTGATTAACCTAAGATTGTATTCTCTGTTAGAAGAATAAGATAGTACAAAATGGCACTTACCAACTAGGGCTCACTGCCCGAGCACACTACTCACAAGAGGCTCACTACCTACAAGTTATTTAGAAAGTAACAAGATACCTGAATTGATAAGAAGCATCCACATATGCTAGAGTTCAGTTCTGGTTAGGCTCAGTATACTGATCTACTGCACTTCATCCTTTCTCTTCTTCTGTGCTGCTATCCTTTCACATACTGGACCTGCCTTAATGCTTATGTACTGCTCTTCACTTTTCTACGCACAACACAATACACCACACACACTTTCTCATTGAAATCTATCTGGTATATATATCCACACAAAGGATTTTAATATCTTTCTAGTCGGCATCCAGAATACTCAATATTTTCCCAACCTCTAGTCTATCGATTGAATCCTTGCTTACCAAGTGATATGAATCAAGGAGATACTTATAGAAGTCATCTAACATGTCAGAAAATCATGGATGATACCTTAAGAACCTTGATCACCATCAATATCTCATCCGGAATAATTCTGATGCTCTGTTGGTCAGTTCTTCCTCTATCTACTCTACCAAACTGGACCCCAATACTTAGATGCTCATATCTCTTCACTCTTTCATCATCGGAGGCTCAATCCCTGGATTCTATTAGTCAAATTATTCCTCTTGACTTCCCCAAGTCTGTACTTTACAAAGATACTTCCTCTAAGAGATCTAGACCTAACTGTCAGACCTTGTTGCATGCTCTATTCTTGCTTACCGGACCAAGGTATTCTTCAATCTGACTTCTGGTAAAGATACACCATGTCTTGCGGATGTGTGGAGTGGTCTTTGTTGCCATTAATGACAACACCAATGAAGCCACATAGTGTCTCTTGCCAACAATCTCCCCCTTTGGCTTTGATGGCAACACTTAGTGAAAAATGACTAAGTGTCACACTACACTCCCCCTTGGCTGATGCTCTGTTCTAATGTACATTTTTCTAGAGCTCCCCCTTGGCTGGATTCCACATTTTTCACTATTCCTCACTCCCCCTTTGACATCAATGGCAAAGGGTAGAATCCGCATACCAACAATCCTCAAAAAAATCAACTATACTTAGCCGCATAAGTATAAATACATGATACACTTACATATATTGAAGTATATCTGCAAAAGATGTCTTCAACTAGGCAAATTTTGTTTCCCAACTCTACTTCATCCTGTCTAAAATTGAGATGTGACCACTCAACAGGAATGCAAAAGATTCTGCCCTCTTAAGATCTGTCGAATCACTGGTTCGGGCCATGGTCTGGGCATCAGTTAGGGCCTCATGCATGGCCTCTAATTTAGGGATAATCATCCCTCTAAGTTCACCCATCCTTCTTAATATGGTCTTCCTCTCCTTCTCAAGCTTCTTAATCTCATTCATGACTACAATGGTTTGACATTCCTGGTTTATTATGGATACAATGAGAGGATCAAAATTCTGAGAGAGGCTTGACAGTTTATCCTCTTGTTCTTTCACTTTCTTCTCAATATCCTTTGTTACTTTAGTCCAGGATATACAAAATTTATATACTTCTCCTCCATCCTTAAGAGCATTTTCTAAGCTCGTTATCCCAATATCCATATTTCTCCTATCATTGGTTATAAAGCCTTATAACTCATAGAATCTCTTATCCAAAACCTCTTTCGGGACCTTCACCTCAGCTGATTTCTCTAAAGATTCAAAATGAGTGCTGACAGAACTAACAAGAGACTTGAGATTACCAAATGAAGAAGCTGAGGAATCCTTCTGAAATGATGGCATGATCTTTTCAAGCACACCGGATGCAATTTCTAGCAGCTCATAGTCTTCCATGTGAGACTTTAGAAGTTTCTCTTTAGCCTTTGCTTGGGCAAAGGATGCTATCTTTATTGTTTGAACCAGGGAGAGAGAATCAAAGTCAAATGGTCCTTGAAGTAACTCTGGTTCATCAATCTCCATCATTTCTTTAGTCAAGAAATCCTTGACAGTTTCTGCAGTGTCTCTTGCTGGAGACAAAGTTTTCTTTCCTTCTACACTGTCCCTTATGTTCTTCTTCTCTTCCCTTCACTTCTTCTTTCTCCTTCCTCTATTCTTTCTTCTCCTTTGGATCCGGAGACTGTTAGAGAATCTGGATTTACTTCTCCTTGGACTTCCTCTTCCGGAACAGAGGAATCTAAGTCTGTAACTTTTTCTTCACTAGTCTCCTTTGACTCTTTTGCTACTGTCTTAGTGGATTCTTCTTTGTCATCCATGGCAGAAGTTTCATCATCTAAGTCTTCTACAATGGGAATTTTGAATCTTTTGTATGCATTCCGGAGGATCTCTTCTGTCTCTTTTTCTATTTTGTCAGTTTCACCAAGCATAAGCTGATTCATTCTAGCTTTGCTCCAGAACTCATCCTTGCAATCTTTGAAGATCATATTCATTTGCTTCTGAGTGATTGAAGGAAAGAACTGAATGGCTATCTATTCCTGGATCTCAAGATCCTTTTCCTTAGCATTATTCTTTCTTATTTCTAATTCCTTCTCTAGGCTTTTAGGAATGAGAGATATGATTTCAATAAAAGATTTATTATAGATATTCAAATATCTGACTGTAGCTTCTTGCAAGATCTTTTGGTTAGCTTCATTATAATTATCATAGAATTCAGTCATTGGTTTTAGGTTTCCATCCATAGTGACTGATTTGACTACATCATCAATGGACAGAGTGGGCCTTTCAACAAATTCTTCTGCCATCTCTTCCATGTCTTGACCTGTAGAAGATTCATCAGATCCTTTCTTCTTCTTTTTCTTCATTTTCTTTACCTCCTCATTTGACTTAGTTTCTTCATCATCCTTCTGACTGATGTAAGACCTTGTGGCCTTTGTCTTAGTTCTTTTCTCTACTTTACCAGATGATTTTTCTTCTGGTTTAGATGACTTTGAACTTTTAGCAGTTGTAGGTGCAGGGCTCTTAAAAGATCTGGTATGGGAGGGGGCTTTTACAGAGCACTTTCTTTTTCTACTTCTTCCTTTTCTTTTTCTACTCTTTCCATCTTTTCTCTGTGGGCATCAAGTGCCTCTTTTGAGATTCCATGCCTCTTGGCAACTTCTTCAACTTCAATTCTCACTTTCCTCTTGATTTCAGGTTGTCTAAGTTCCACATGAACTTTTACACTCAGCTCTTGGAAGGTTCCAAACCTTTCTGCCTTAGGGTCTTTGGGCTGGCTCAGCAGATGTTGGATATGCAGCTCTACAATTTTCTCATCTACTTCATATCCCATTGGTATGATCCAGACTATCCTTGGCTCCACTGCCTCCATTAGGCATTGATCAGTGTCAACCATGAAACACACTGTATCTTTGTACTTCTCAACCAATAATTTGAGAATTCTTTCTCTGGTTTGCATCATATTTTGAAAGTTCTTGAAGTAACCCCACAGAGCTGTATTTCTTGCCTTAGCATCCCCAAGCCCATGCAAGTAATCTCTGATTTGAATTGCAACAGGTCTATCATTCTGCCATACCCAACCATTGGATCTGGGTAGCTCATTCATAAAGTAGAAAAACAAACACAATATCAGTCCACCATACTTAAGAGTTCTTTTTGTCCTTCTTGATCTTCTATAAGTTTTCCATCAGTTGGCTTAGAAGGAGTTCACAGAGATCATAATTTGCATTCTTTCTCAACATTTCATAAGTAGTATCCATAGCAGTTTCAGATACTGAATTCTCCCTGCTGGAGTGATATATCTTATAGCCAATTATCGTAGATGCAAACTTGATATCCGGATCAGTGATATCTTCTATGGTCATTGCTCTCTTATCAAATTTTGATCCAGTGGCCTCAATCACAGTTTGGTTGTTGACAGATTTGAGAACAGGTAACCCTTCGGAAGAGTGTAAACCGGTTACTACCCTAATTGCATCCTTGGTGATCTTGAATGGTCTATTCAACCATAATAAGTTATCATGCACTCTTCTCAACACATACCAGACCCACTCATCTTCTTCAAGATAGGGGAAATGGATGTACTGACCGAAATGTTTATCCCAGATGGCCTTATACTGAGGTTTTAGTTAAAAAGATTCATCTATCAGTTCCTTGTGGTAGATGTCCATCAGCTTGGATTCACCAAAATCTTTAATGTTTGCATGAATGTAAACCCTAACATCTTCTGCATGCAAAACCTCATGCAGAATGTTGGAAAATGCCCCTAAGGGATCAACTTCTAGGGATTTATATGAATGTTTCTTGAATTTAGGATGCGGCCTATTAGTGATCCTTACAACATTTGGTGTAGCCATCTTCAAAAATATTTATAGAGAAATATTCAATAACAGAAAATACCTTTTGCACTTCTAGGGTTCGTGGAGTGAGCCGGATTGATTTGTTGGATGAATCGACTTCAACAGTTGATCTTTGAGAAATTTGAAACAATTTGTTGTAGAGCTCCTTTTCTTTTCTTCTCGAATGCAAATGTGAAAATGATGAGCGAATGAACCCTTTTATTTTTGAGAAAAACCCTGAATCCACACTGCAATAAATGCCCAACTTAAGTCATTCCGGTTGCCTAGTTCTTATTTTGAGAAAGATCTTTTTCCGGATCACTGAGATATACTTAGAGTTATCCTTGGTGATTAATAACAAACTATCTTACTTTCCCCAAACATTTTGATCTATCCGCAGATCAAGATGCCACAAATTTGAATCATACCGGATCTAACTATGATAATCTTGTTTTATCAGATGATTGTTAAACCGGATCAATCTTGGAAGATTAGACTCTTCAAATCTTCCTATAGATCTTCCATATCTTTACCAAACCTTCTTTATATGTTTCTCTAAGAATCCTTTAATCTGCAACCTTTTATGTGCTAATTTTGGGCACCTAATGACTGGCTGGGGGAAAATGTTTTTCTTTTGTTACTCCCCCTGAGCCAGAGCTCATCTATTTAGTTTTTGGAAGGAATATCAACACCAGATTCTGGTGCGGATCCATCCTCAACATTTTTTGTACTCCTCTTTACCCAAATTTTATTCATCTCCCTTTGAATTTCATCCGCATTCATTTTTCCTTTTCCTTTGTCTTGGTTTTGATTATGATGTACCGGACCCTCATTGTTCTGATTCTTATTTCTACAGAATTTGGCAATATGACCGGATCTATTGCAATTGTAGAAGACAACATTTCTTTGAATATTTGACTAATATCCTCTTGATCTATACTGATTAGACATATGTCCCATTCTATTGCATGCAAAGCATCTTCTATTGAATGAATTGTTTGTATGCATATTTCTACACTCATGAGATTTGTGACCATACCTTTTGCAATTGAAACACTGTCCGGAGAAGGATGAATTAGTCTGGTTCATTCTTTTTCTATACTGATTTGCTTTATAACCAAAATTATTGCATTTGTGGTAGTATCCATTGAAGGATGGATATCTTTGAGCATTGGGTTGCCTTACCAGAGGTCTTCTAGGCTTGTTTCTTGGATTTTTTGATCTGGAGTTCTTCTGACCAGATCTAGAGCTTTCACCTTTCTCATACCCCAAGCCTTGCTTGTCATCTACCCTCTTTTGGCTTTGAAGAAGAATTTCAAGTTGGGCAGAGCTTATCTTGAATTTCTCTTTGTATTCATTTGATGTTTGAAGATCCTTTTTAAGAGTGCCAATCTGATTCTTAAGTTGTTCTTTATTATCCGTAGCTTCTTCAAGATCAGATTCAAAATGCCTAATTATTCTATCCATTTTGTGGCAGTCTTCTGATTTCTCTTTGAGAGATTGTCTTAGATCATCTTCAGTTTTCTTTTTCTCTTCAATTTCTTGGGTAAATTTCATAACTCCTGATTCCATTTCATGTCTTACCATAATGACCTCTTTTGATAAATTTTCACATAACTTGGTTTTCTCCTTCAGATCTTCATTTGTATTATTGTCTTCACCTTGACTTGCCAATTGTTGAAGTAGATCCTTTCTCTTTTTCATACAGATACTCAGTTTCCCTTTTAGTTCATTTATGAAATCATCAGCCTGTTTGAGTCTTTCCATCAGTCCATTGACTTCAGAGTTGGATTGGTCAAGATCATCTAGGGCAAACTAAAGTTGTTCCCTCATACCATACACATCCATTTGAATTTCCAGATCTTCCTTAAGCTGTTAGGCTCTATTTGGAGGAACTTAGCTCTGATACTAATTGTTGATAACTGAGAGGGGGGGTGAATCAGTTATCTTAATTACTTCTACTTTCTGATCTTCCTTAACAATTAATTCAGTATTAAATCATATAAGCAAACATAACCATGAAATGGAAATAACATCAATACACATGACACAATGATTTTGACGTGGAAAACCCTGTTAAGGGAAAAAACAATGGGGTGATTAACCCAAGATTATATTCTTTGATAGAAGAATAAGATAGTACAAAATGGCACTTGCCAACTAGAGCTCATTGCCTGAGCACACTGCTCACAAGAGGCTCACTGCCTATAAGTTATAAAGAAAGTAACAAGATACTTGAACTGATAAGAAGCATCCACATATGCTAGAGTTTGGTTCTAATTAGGCTCAGTATACTGATCTACTGCACTTCATCCTTTCTCTTCTTCTGTGCTGCTGTCCTTTCACATACCGAACCTGCCTTACTGCTGCTATACTGCTCTTCACTTTTCTACGCACAACACAATACACCACACACACTTTCTCATCGAAATCTATCTGGTATATATATCCGCACAAAGGATTTCAATATTTTTCTAGTCGGCATCCAGAATACTCAATATTTTCCCAACCTCTAGTCTATCAGCTGAATCCTTGCTTACCAAGTGATATGAATCAAGGAGATACTTATAGAAGTCATCTAACATGTCAGAAAATCATGGATGATACCTTAAGAACCTTGATCACCATCAATATCTCATCTGGAATAATTCTGATCCTCTGTCGGTCAGTTCTTCCTCTGTCTACTCTACCAAACCGGACCCCAATACTTAGATGCTCATATCTCTTCACTCTTTCTGTCATGCCCGCATCGCCCATGCGGACACAACACACAAACATGCGTGTCATGCCCACATTTGCCATGTGTTCATGACACGAACTATGAAAAAAATTTCTCCCTACTCTAAGAACCACCTCGCACGCGCTTGCGTGCTTGGTGGCATTACGCCTGAGGCATAAACATGACACTATACTAGAAGAAGTGTAGACCGTCAAGAGTATGTGCGATAATAGGATGTCATTTCTACGGTTAGACTAAACAATTTAGAACCCTAAGATCTAGAGAAATTTCGGCAGCATAATGCATTCTCAATGTGGGTGGAAGTTGTCACTCTATCGCCATCCTTGGTTGCGAAGTTTGCCTGTTGGTTAATCTCCCTGATTACCTGGTGAACTAGGTCACTTACGGAGGATTAACAATCATCGTTAGGGCATTCTCTAGGTCTACGCTCAGGTTAAAAAAAATCAACGTTTAACTTAATCTGACTCTCACTTCCCTAATGGACGTTTTCTCAAGATAGGTAGTTGATCTTTGATTGGCTAACTCAAGCTGTTAAATTCTATCTCTCATTCTTTGTTTAATTCTTCAATCGATATGATTTAAGACGTTGCTTAGTTTGCCGCTTACGTATTTCTTGAGTTATCCTTTTAATTGCATTTAAATCCTATTTACGTTAATTCATCATTCATATAATTCTTCCAATGACTTAATTTCTTTTCTTGTAAAATTGAAACTCCACATTTAACATTTATAAACGTATTTATATATGGACATACATATATATGCACTCAACATATATACATATGCATATATAAATACATTTATTTAAATTTTAATCTTTATACCCTATACTAGTGGAAATTCCACTTAAAAATTTAATAGAGTATTTGCATAACATTAACTCATAATATTCCCATGTGAATAAGGAATACAATATATATATATATATATATATATCAAAATATAAAAATATGTATTCATTAGATAACCCTTGGTGCAAGCTCACTTATTACAATTAATATATATATATATAAATTGTTCATATTTAAAAGATATTGGGAAACCCACTCATATTTTTTTTTAATAGAGTATTTTGTTTTTTTGGTAACTTCATCACATAAAGGAGAGGGTTAAATAACCCTAAACTTTTATTGTTTTGAAATGTGTTTATTGTGTTGCGGGCATGGAGCGGTGTAGGTCGGCGCTATTGCGGATGGAGGAAGGTGGAGATCAACGTAGAGGGCAGAGGATGGTGGCATGGTGGAGGAAGGGGGTTACAGAGATCTGGCCGCGCATGGTGGGGAAGCCGCAGTCGGCAGCGGGCAGGGGACTGATGGCGTGGGAGCAGCGCAGGTGCTAGTGGCAGTTTAGGGTGAAGCGGGGGTTGTGGCTGGTAGCGGCCATGGCAAATAAGGGGACGGGGATGTGGGGAGGGGTGGAGCCCCACCCACATCCCACATCGTGGGGTGTGGGTGGGGCTCCGCCCCTCCCCACACCCATTACTATAAGGGTTCGGTGGGGGTTTAAACCCCCACCACAAAATTTTCAACTTTTCAGCTGTGTAATATACACCACGTACCCCTCTCTCAGTTCGGCCCTATGGAAACTTTCATCATTTTTATTTAATATTAATCATTAATATATATATATATATATATGTATTTTGTGTATATCTCATTTTCTCAGCTGTATTTAATTTAAATATATATATATTTATATTTATAAATATAAATATCCGTTTTCACAATTTCATTTATTTATAAATGTCAAACTTCACCACTAAATATATATGTATACATCTTTTTTTTTAAGTCACACAGGGCAAAATTTTGAGAGCAGCAATGGTATATTTATATATTTTTTGAAATATATACAAAAATGAAGACATTAAAACAACAACAAGTTTTTTTTTTTTTTTGAAATACCATCTTTACATTCCTTTCTCAAAATTAGATAAATGAGGAATTTAGTATATATATATATATATATATATATCATTTTCTTGAGACACTCAGTAACAGAAATACAAGTATTTACTTAGAGCTTTTAGATTTATACAAAGAAACATTCTACTCTAGTTTGGATTCTCCTTCAACAACATCGTATGCAAATGGAAATTTTTCAACTCCAACAGAAAACAACACTCAAAATTATCTCTTTCCTTCACCCACAACAAAATCTAAAACAGCAAACTTTTTAACACTAGCATACTTTCTTTGACAACTATAATGGCAGAAAAATTTAAACATATATATGCTTTTTACAACTATTTCACAACGTCACATCTCCACACAATAGAAAGTGACAGCATAATCTAGCCAAGGATTTCAATTCCTCTCTTTCATTTGTATCAAAATCTAAATAGCTACTTATATGTCATACAAAAATCACTTTTAATTTTACCTTTCTGAGAAACAAAGGTAGAAGACATCTAAGTTTATTTTCCATGCATTTTCATAATACAAAATGTTCACATTACAATGCTATCACAGCCAACTTCTATGGCAAATTCCATTGCAGTATTAACAAGAGTTTACAGGACAAGAAGACCACAAGGACCAAGGCTAAACTAGCCTCTTCAATTCGACATGGGGAAACCATTTGAACACATATTGAGCTTCAAAACAGCTCCTCCTCTTCACATAACTACCTGCAACTAAAGCACAGCAAAGAGACAACCAAGAAAGCAGCCACAGAGAAAGGAAATCTCTCCTCCCTACCGTAGACCCGCAAGTGGGTCACCCCTGAGCTAGGGAGGTAGGGGATTTCACACAGGTGTATCAATCCACAACAAACTCATTCACATTAACACAAAAATCAAAACAACCCCATAGGATTAACACAATACATCAACTCATAAAAATGAGTTTGGTGAGGGTAGGGAATAGACCTCTCAACTTAAAGGGGCTCCCAATGATAAGGAAAATCTCAACACATGGCCTCTAGCCAAAATCCCTGAAACAACTCAATCCACAAAAATCTCACACCAATATACTTGGCACTCTTGTCATATAGACATCTCCTCCTCAAATGATAATAGGTCCTCAAGGCATAAACACAAAACTGTGGGAGAGCCCCCAAGGATTGTTCCTCTCCCCTACCCATACTAGTTGAGCATTTCCTCCATTGGAGGTGCTCTCACCATGACACCCAACCCAACATCAAATGCAAAAGAAAGCATCATAAAACAGACAACTTACAATCAAGATTCAAACCATGGAACATCATAAAGCAAAGCAAAAACAAGATTAGAGGCCTACCTTCAAGACCTTGGCAATGGAAGTGGAATTGGTGAAGAGCTCCTAGCCTTCCCAAGCTTTCCAACCTTTCAGATTTTCTCCCAATCTTCTCTAACTCCTCCAAACTAGTAAGGAAATCCAAATTTTGCAAGAAGTCTCTAAAATGCAAGAAAAAAGAATGGAATGGAAGAACCCCCACTCCTCTACAAGAGGAGCTATTATAGGCCTTCTATTTGGCCTTGAGAGAATGAGGTGGTGACATTTGTCACCATCTCTTCCCTCCACCATGTTGGTTTTTTCCCAGACTGGATGCTTATTCCCAGATTTCCCTACAAGGTAGCCATCAGTGATCAACAGGATCTCTGGGCTAGGGGCCAACAGTGTAGGAGATAGACTCTATATTTTATGTCCTCTTCTTCTTCAGGCTCTGCAAGACCTAGGGGGTATTCCCTACTCAACATCCATAAGATACGCATACAAGGATTGGGATGCTGTCAGAAAGTAGATAAGTCCTCCTGTAAGTAGACCAAAACTGAAAAATAAGAGCAAAGGGGCTAGCTTTGGGCCTATTTGCAGTTGTAGACAGAGGACTGAGGATCCTAAAACTAATTCTAATGTCCTCATGGTTGTTTTAGAGTTTGATTATGATTTTAAGTTTGGATGCAAAGCTGGACATGGTTGTAACACAAACACAAAGCAAGATTGGTGCCTATCCAGGGCTTGGAGTCAGTAGACATACACCTGTGAATGATCAGCATGAACAGCTAAAACTAGATTTCAGGGGGATATATATGATACCTACCTTACAGATATCTCCCAATACAGAGTGTTAAGTTATCTCTACTTATGGCATCCCTACTACAGTATACCTTTCCCAATGTTTAATCTGAAAATAGTTTAATCTACCTTTGAGCAGAAGTTAAAAGATCAGACATTCAACACAGGAATTCTATGTTCTAGAGTCTCAACATTCCTTAAATACCCAGACTCAGGAGAAAGATACATGCAATACTGGAGACAGAATTAACAAAACACATGCTAACATAGCATTTCTCATATAAAATTAACCATGAAATCAGTGGATTCATGCAAAAACATACAACTGGAGATACATAAACTCACAGGTTTAGCTGTACAGAGCAACCAAAACGAACTGTATTGTGTTACAGAGCCAAAATGTTCAACTTTCAACAACCTGAAAAATGGTAACACAGTCTGCTTATAATACCCAGAGAGTGTACCACAGCAATTAATTACATGACAAAATATCAAAATCCACCAAATACAGTCCTCAGAAGGAATGGCGCTCAGAAAATGTTAATGCAGTAGATAAAGGGGAGCCTCGAGCCATGCGCCATTATCTGGAAGTCTTCATTCACGATCAGGCAGCTTCACCGTTTGTATTCATCGCCCATACCCCTGCACGACCGTCATTGATGGCTCAACAACCCGCATTTCACTTGGAAACCGTCGCTGCATTCAAAAAGGATTTCCCGCCAAAACATGCTTCTATCGCAGGTTCAAAATATACAAGGGAATAATCCCACATTCACGGTGAAGAGATTCCTTCATTAGTTTAAAAATGGGGCCGCACACATGATAGGTGTCGAGCGCTTTTGCCACGCTCGACACACAACCCTTCGCCCATAGCCCATCGCCATGACACACACTATCGGCCTTCCCCATAAATCTTGTGCCGATCACAGCGGTCTCGCCGATGCCAACACCTCCACAAGTCACCAACATCCCCATCGGCCAGCTCCACAAATCTCTTGCCGACCTCACAGGTCTCGCCGACGCCTATTTCACATTCCTTGTCTGTTGGTGAGACCAAAACCATTGGCGAGCAACAAAATACCTATGCCGATGTCAAAGGTTACGCCGATGGCCATCCAAAACATTGCCAAGTCGTTCCCTCGGTGAGACATTACCCATCGGAGCAACGAGAAACTCCCTGGCCGACCACACTACTCACCCTGATACTCACATCCTCTGTCGGCGAGACCCACAACCGTCGGCCAAGCAGAAACATCCTCTGCCAATGATATCATTCACACCGATGACCACTCCATGCTCCCCTCCATCGGCGAGACCTACGCTGATGACATCGCATTGGCCAAGCCTCCCACCGTCGGCACAATTCAAAATACCTAGGCCGACAATACAACTCTCGCCGATGAACCATGGCTTCATCCCTCCGTCGGCCAAACACACGCCGATGATTCTTCATCGGCCAAGCTCCTCACATCGGCAGATCGAAACAGTGCTAGCCTGATACACCAAATCTTGCCGATGAACACTTGACTTACCCCCATCCGCATGACCAACACCGTCGGTGGAAACACAATCTTCGCAGCCGATAGGCAAAAGTCTTGGCGATATACAAAGAACACACCATGCTATTGATACGATCGCCAAGACACAAGTAAACTTATGCCGATGGGCAAAACATGATGACCCCTTCCTCAAGAAAGATGATGTGGATGCTGCAAAACACTGAAGGGGTGCCAACACTTAAAATTTTTTGGATTTTAGGGAAGGTGCCTGCATGAAAAATTGCTAAATCAACTGACAGTCAATTCAGGCACCAACAGTGGCTCTGTCTGAGGATGCATGCCTCTTGCAGGCATGGCAAGAACCACAGAACTCTGGGATGCAGACCAGTCCCCTATCCATTGGGCACAGAGTCATGAAGTTACAATGATCTGCATCACCAAACACTCTTGATGGCCTAAGGCCACCAAGAAAAGAAAAACCTGTATCTCCCTTTGTCAAATATCTTGTTTTCATCTGCATGCACTGGGTCAGGCCTGAGAATGCTACCATGATCTGACCATAAACAAACTTGGTCATCTGCACATTCAACCTTCTGATTTAGCTTGTCACTGTCATCTCTGTGCAGATAACCTTTAGCATCTGGCAACAAGTGGATGCAGAATGTATCAGGCAATGCATACTCAAATGGAATATAACACATGTTATCATTTGTATCAGCATTATGCATTGCAAAATGATCTCCTAGATGGACTGAAAACTAAAAATATTCAAAGTCCACCATGTAGCTAGGAAAATCAGAGCTCATTTCATATGCTGGCCTCTCAAAAGAAAAGCTTTCAAATTCACAATTGTGTACATCATGTACACAACCAACAGTAGCACCAACCTAGAAAAGATCAGGCTCTAGCATCTCTTTCAAATTAGGCACATTTTCATAGTCACTTACCTGATGTATGTTGTTTCCTCTTTCATCAGGATGAGAAACAAAATCCAAGCCAAAAATAGTGTCTAGATCTTCACCATACTCAAATAGATCCTCATCACCATATGTGTCAAAGATGAGTGATCCAGGTACATAAGCTTGATCATAATATGCCATTTGTTCATGGGCAGCAGAGCACACATCTTCATCACCAATGGATTCACTCTGTGGAGGAGTATCAGCCTGTGTGTCATAAGCAAAACAACCATCAAATGAAAAACAATCATGCTCTGCACTAGCACTTATTTCAATTTCTGACTGCTCTTCATGATCTCCATGTGTTTGAAATGAAGGCAGTGGGTCACACATGGAACTGTTTCTCTGTTTGCTTATACCTTCTCTGTCTTGAGTACAATACTCACAATTGTCTCCACAGGTCCATTCCAAAAGTTGCTCACTACTGTCCACAACCTCGTTGTTGTTTTCATGGCCAGCTGCCTCATCATTGCAATGGGAATCCTCACTAGTCCTTTCACTGGCATCCTCAACTGGTGAACAATCCAGTTGAGCAGTATTGTTAGCATTATGTTCAAATACAACAGTCTCAACCTCTATGCTTTCATTTTCATTTTTATCTGCACATGATGCCATAATCATTTGGTCATTTATAGCTTCACAACTATTTTTCACACCAAGGCCTGGGGACAGGGATATCAACAGGCGCCCACTTCTAAAATTTTCTATATTTTCAGCAAATTTGTATGCCATCTGCATACCTGTCACCCTGAAATCCCTCAGTAATGCACTAGAGCCCTCCTCAAAAGCCTCAAAGAATATGCCAACACAGGCTGAAATATCAGGTCTGAAGACTTCTGGGATCTGTGAAAGGGCTACTGCAAACCTATGACTGAAATCAACACATGGCTCTTCATCTTGTTT
This sequence comes from Cunninghamia lanceolata, assembly GCA_027924645.1. Lineage (NCBI taxonomy): Eukaryota > Viridiplantae > Streptophyta > Pinopsida > Cupressales > Cupressaceae > Cunninghamia > Cunninghamia lanceolata. Next base: position 658,914 of record BSBN01001187.1, on the reverse strand, counting down.
TCTGATGTTCATCAATTCTACAACAAGATCAGCAGGTTCTCTTGCAAATTCTTCTTTGAAACAGTCAGCAAGCTCATCCCAACAGGCAAAAAATCTCTTTGGAAGGCTCAAATACCAGTCTTTTGCTTTTGCATCAAAGGACCTAACAAAAAACCTCATCCACATATCCTCATCTCTGAATGAATGTTTTCCCATAAAATTGTGAAAATTTTGGATATGTGCATTCCCATCACATACACTGTGACCACTAAATCTAGGCATCTGACGGTATATCCTAGCAGGCATATTTTCTACTTTATAATCAACCCATGACAAATCCAGTTGGTCATACAAAGGATCAAAAGGGCTGACAGGAGGTTTAGCTTTCTGACTGGCAGACACAACAGGGTTATTGTTTTTTAACTGGGCCTGCTTAGCCTCTAAGAATATCAACCTATTTCTTATCTCTTCTATTCTTTTGTCCAACATTTCACCGCTGAGTATGGGATAATTCATACTTGGATTCATGAAATTTCTATTTTCAGACATCCTTTGCATTCCTAAGACCTATAGCCTCCCCTGGCATCTAACTTATGCAGTAGAACAATAAATATAAGTGGGAGGAAACAGGGTACCTTTTCTCATACAAATGCTGAAGTCTGAAAAGCACATTTTCTATCACAACACACATCAACTTTCATGTGCATTCAGGTCTTTTGTAGAGTCGCCACCTCTCCAGAGAGGACAAAATTTTACAGCAGCTGAAAGCTCAACACATATTTTTCTGAGTTCATACCACCAGCAGAGCATCATCATTCACATGAAAGACTCTCCAGTGGAGTCGCCATTTTCTATTGGTTTTTTCCCAGACTGGATGCTTATTCCCAGATTTCCCTACAAGGTAGCCATCAGTGATCAATAGGATCTCTGGGCCAGGGGCCAATAGTGTAGGAGATAGACTATATTTTATCTCCTCTTCTTCTTCAGGCTTTGCAAGACCTAGGGGGGTATTCCCTACTCAACATCCATAAGATACGCATACAAGGATTGGGATGCTGTCAGAAAGTAGATAAGTCCTCCTGTAAGTAGACCAAAACTAAAAAATAAGAGCAAAGGGGCTAGCTTTGGGCCTATTTGCAGTTGTAGACAAAGGACTGAGGATCCTAAAACTAATTCTAATGTCCTAATGGTTGTTTTAGAGTTTGATTATGATTTTAAGTTTGGATGCAAAGCTGGACATGGTTGTAACACAAACACAAAGCAAGATTGGTGCCTATCCAGGGCCTGGAGTCAGTAGACATACACCTGTGAATGATCAACATGAACAGCTAAAACTGGATTTCAGGGGGATATATATGATACCTACCTTACAGATATCTCCCAATACAGAGTGTTAAGTTATCTCTACTTATGGCATCCCTATTGCAGTATACCTTTCCCAATGTTTAATCTGAAAACAGTTTCATCTACCTTTGAGCAGAAGTTAAAAGATCAGACATTCAACACAGGAATTCTATGTTCTAGAGTCTCAACATTCCTTAAATACCCAGACTCAGGAGAAAGATACATGCAATACTGGAGACAGAATTAACAAAACACATGCTAACATAGCATTTCTCATATAAAATTAACCATGAAATCAGTGGATTCATGCAAAAACATACAACTGGAGATACATAAACTCACAGGTTTAGCTGTACAGAGCAACCAAAACGAACTGTATTGTGTTACAGAGCCAAAATGTTCAACTTTCAACAACCTAAAAAATGGTAACACAGTCTGCTTATAATAGCCAGAGAGTGTACCACAGCAATTAATTACATGACAAAATATCAAAATCTGCCAGATACAGTCCTCAGAAGGAATGGCGCTCAGAAAATGTTAATGCAGCAGACAAAGGGGAGCCTCGAGCCATGTGCCATTATCTGGAAGTCTTCATTCACGATCAGGCAGCTTCACCGTTTGTATTCATCGCCCATACCCCTGCACGACCGTCATTGATGGCTCAACAACCTGCATTTCACTTGGAAACCGTCGCTGCATTCAAAAAGGATTTCCCGCCAAAACATGCTTCTATCGCAGGTTCAAAATATATAAGGGAATAATCCCACATTCATGATGAAGAGATTCCTTCATTAGTTTAAAAATGGGGCCGCACACATGATAGGTGTCGAGCGCTTTTGCCACGCTCGACACACAACCCTTTGCCCACAGCCCATCGCCATGACACACACTATCGGCCTTCCCCATAAATCTCCTGCCGATCACAGCGGTCTCGCCGATGCCAACACCTCCACAAGTCACCAACATCCCCATCGGCCAGAGGAGAACCATCGGCCAGCTCCACAAATCTCCTGCCGACCTCACAGGTCTCACCGACGCCTATTTCACATTCCTTGTCTGTCGGTGAGACCAAAACCATCGGCGAGAAACAAAATACCTATGCCGATGTCAAAGGTTACGCCGATGGCCATCCCAAACATTGCCAAGTCGTTCCCTCGGTGAGACATTACCCATCGGAGCAACGAGAAACTCCCTGGCTGACCACACTACTCACCCCGATACACACATCCTCTGTCGGCGAGACCCACAACCGTCGGCCAAGCAGAAACATCCTCTGCCGATGATACCATTCACACCGATGACCACTCCATGCTCCCCTCCATTGGCGAGACCTACACCGATGACATCGCATCGGCCAAGCCTCCCACCGTCGGCACAATTCAAAATACCTAGGCCGACGATACAACTCTCGCCGATGAACCATGGCTTCATCCCTCCGTCGGCCAAACACATGCCGATGATTCTTCATCGGCCAAGCTCCTCACATCGGCAGATTGAAACAATGCTAGCCCGATACAACAAATCTTGCCGATGAACACTTGACTTACCCCCATCGGCATGACCAACACCGTCGGTGGAAACACAATCTACGCAGCCGATAGGCAAAAGTCTTGGCGATATACAAAGAACACACCATGCTATTGATACGATCGCCAAGACACAAGTAAACTTATGCCGATGGGCAAAACATGATGACCCCTTCCTCAAGAAAGATGATGTGGATGCTACAAAACACTGAAGGGGTGCCAACACTTAAAATTTTTTGGATTTTAGGGAAGGTGCCTGCATGAAAAATTGCTAAATCAACTGACAGTCAATTCAGGCACCAACACACCAAAGCCACTTGGAATAGAGAGAAGGTAGGAGGATGACAAGTGTCCTCCTCTCCCTTCACCTCCATCTCCACCTCATCCACTTGTGCTTCCACACAAGTGGGAGGGGGACAGATGGTGAGTTGGATTCCCACTCACCCTTCAACAAGACAATGGCCTTAAGTGGTGTTCCCACTCACTTGGGAGCTTGGGAGGACTCTTGGAGAACTCCCAAGTCTTCCTTGGGAATGTTTCCCAAAACCTTAGGGATGGGAGAGGTGCTCTTCCCAAGGCAAGGCCCATCCCCATCTCCCCTCTTCCCAATTTCGTCACTCTTACTCCACCATGGTTTAGGGTGACCTGAGGTGAGCCAAAACTAGGGTTAGGTGGTCCAAGTTGACCCTAGACTCATGGTTGACCACCTAGGGTAACTTTTGGGACCCTAGGGGTCATGAAAGGGGTAAAAAATCCACATATAAATGGCCCAAAAGAAATAATAAAAATGCCAATTGACATAAAACAATTAGAATTTTACAACACTTAACATTAATCAAAATAAGAAAGAGAGGGGGTACTAAGGCTAAAAAAATAGGAATTAAAATTTAAACCAAGCACAAATAATCAACATGCAATTTCACACATGATCCTTATCCCTCTTGGGGATGGATCGGCTTAACCGGGAATAACATGCTGTGAATCCTACCTTTGATTTCCCGTGGCTAGGGAAGTGAAACCTGCACATCTCGATCAAGTGTCAATCCTGTCAGAAAGTGATAGCCGAAGCAACTGAAATAAACTCCACACAATTGAAATAAACATCAATTACATAACTACAATTAAACTGCATTATCCAAATCATATGTCAATTAATCCATGCATAAACAACTAGAATCTCATAGTAAAATAACATCTAATATATATGTCCCATACGTCAAACCTCAACATATCATCCAAAATGACCGAATCAAATCACATATATCAAATCAGTGAGATACAACATCAAGTCTGCATAATGAAACATAGTCACAACTGGATAGCACAATGATCAAAATATGGGAGGTAAAATAGTCGGCCTCACATCCTCCCCCCCTAAGACTGAACTTCATCCTAGAAATCATCAAAAAGGTGAGGATAGAGTGCCCTCAAACTAGCTGCATCCTCCCAAGCTGTTGTGACTTCATCATATCAATCCCACTGGACCCTAACCTGGTCCAGCTCTCGACCTTGAAGGCCCAGCGTCTGACGAGCCAATATGCAAATTGGCTCCAACACCAACTGCTCACTTGCCTCTACCTGTAAAGCACTCTAGTCCAGAATGTGAGATACATCAAATATATACTGTCTCAAAATAGAAACATGGAAAACATCGTGGATACGTGACAGGCTAGGTGGCAATGCAAGATGATAGGCAACTGGTCCTATCCACTCCAAAATTTCAAAGGGACCTACGAACCGTGGTGCGAGCTTAGAGCCCTTTCCATAACGGATTGGACTCTTGTGTGGCCGCACTCTAAGGAATACCCTGTCCCCCACTGAAAAACTCTGATCTATCCTCTTAGCATCGGCATACTTCTTCTGCCTATTCTGTGCCTCCTACAACCTCTGTCTAATCAGTGTGACCTGCTGCTCCATATCCTGTACTAACTCTGGACCAATGGCGACTCTGTCCTCAATTCGATCCCAACTCAATGGTGTCCTGCATGGTCTGCCATATAAAGCCTAAAAGGGAGGCATACCTAACGAGATGTGATGCCCATTATTGTAGGCAAACTCAACTAGATAAAGATACTCCTCCCACCTAGACTGATGGTCCATAACATACATCCGAAGCATGTCCTCCAATACCTGATTCACCCACTCTGTCTATCCATCTGTCTCGGGATGATAAGTGGAGATAAAATTGAGCTGAGTGCCCAATGCCTGCTGTAAGGCTCTCCAGAAAGCTGAAGTGAACATTTGATCTCTATCTGAGATGATGCGACGGGGTACTCCATGAAGTCTCACAATATCATCCAAGAATACCTTCGCCACAGCTGGCGCATTGTACGTCGTGCGCATAGGAGAAAAATGAGCCACCTTGGTCAACTTGTCGACTGCCACCATGATGGCATTATGGTGACGTGAAGACATAGGAAGACCAACAATAAAATCCATGGAAATGATGTCCCATTTCCACTCAGGTATATCATGTGGGTATAAGAGACCTGCTGGATGCTGATGCTCGGCCTTGACCCTCTGGAACTCAAGGCAACGAGCAACAAACTCTGCTATATCACATCTCATACCAGCCCAATAGTACAGCTGTCAAAGATCGGCATGCATCTTCTTCACCCCTGGATGTGCCGCATATGGTGCTCTATGAGCCTCTGATAGCACCACAGTACGCAGGTCACCTGCACAGGGTACATAGATGCGCTATCGATGATGAAGTAAACCATCTATGTCAAGTGTATACCCTGCAAACTTGCCCACCAGGGCCATCTATGAGTTGATCTCCTGCTGTACCTCTAGATACCATTCATCCTCTGGCAGATGCTGTAGAATGCGATCCCTCAAGTCCACTCGCAAAGTCAAGGTCAAGAGCTCGTGGTGCCTCCAACTCAATGCGTCAGTAACCACGTTCTCATTCCCTTTGATGTAGTGGACATCAAAGTCATACTCGCATAGGAACTCCATCCAACGCCACTGACAGGCATTTAGATTTAGCTGTGAGAATATATTCTGAAGGCTATGATGATCAGATGGAGCTCAAAGCGACAGCCCAACAAGAAGTGTCTCCAACAGACTAGAGCATGAACCACTGCTACTAACTCCAAGTCGTGAGTGGGGTAGTTTAGCTCATGAGTTTTGAGCTTTCACGACTCATACGTAATCACTCTGCCATCCTGCATAAGTACAACTCCCAATCCCTCAAGTGATGCATCCGTGCAAACCATGAAATCTGCTGCAAGATCAAGAATTGCTAGAATAGGAGTGCTGGTAAGATGCTCCTTGAGGACCCCGAATGCCCTCTCACACTGCTCAGTCCAAAAAAGCTCTTCCCCTTCTGCTGAAGGGAAGTGATGGGGTGCGCAATCCAAGAAAAGCCCTCAACAAAACGATGGTAATAACTAGCCAACCCCATGAAACTCCTGACCTCTGTCACACTCATGGGTGCTAGCCAATCCCTGATAGCTCTAATCTTTGATGGATCTACTGAGATTCCATTGCCGGAAAGAATATGCCCCAGATACTGAACCTCTGTCCTGAAAAAGGCACACTTCACCAAATTCCCAAAAAGCTTCTGCTCTCGCAAACACTGTAGAACCTGACGAAGGTGCTCCTCGTGCTCCTCCTTGGTTCGTGAGTAGATCAAAATGTCATCGAGAAATATGATCACGAACTGATCTAAATATGTACGGAACACCGCATTCATGAGACTCATGAACACTGTAGGGGCATTCGTCAAGCCGAAGGGAACCACTGTGAACTCATAATGTCCATAACGAGTCCAGAAGGCGGTCTTATGGATATCTGCCTCTGTGATGCATAGCTGATGATACCCAGACTTCAGGTCTATCTTAGAGAACACTTTGGCCCCCTGCATCTGGTCAAAAAGATCATCAATCCTGGGCAAAGGATAACGGTTCTTCACCGTCACCTTATTCAACTACCTGTAGTCCATACATAAATGAAAAGACCCATCCTTCTTCACGAAGATGACAGGAGCACCCCAAGGTGAAATGCTCAGTCGGATGTGCCCCTTCTCTAGCAAGTCCTCCAACTGTAGCTTGAGCTCAGTGAGCTCATTTGTGGTCATCCTATTGGGTGCACGAGACACTAGCTCGGCACCCAGCACTAAGTCTATGTGAAAGTCTACCTCACGTCGGGGAGGCATCCCTGGTAACTCTGCTGGGAAAACATCGGCAAACTCTCTAAGGATGGGATGATCATCCAAAGATGCCTTTGACTCGTCATCTAATCTATCGCTCACTGTGATGGTGAACAACTAACAACCCTTCCACATGCAGTGCTTAAGCTGCTGAGCAGATATCATACGTACTGCGGTGGGCTTCTGCATGCCCACAATCTCAACTAATGTGTCGTGATCGTCTAAACAGCTAATCGTCTTTCGGCGATAATCTAGCTTGTCTCGATGAGCCACAAGCCAATCCATACCCAACACCACATCATAGGATCCTAATGTCATGACTCTAAGGTCGCATACTGTAGTGAAGGATCCCAAAGCAACCTCACAATCATGGATAAAGGTATCTACTATCAATTTGGCTCCTGAAGCCAACTCAACTACCCACCTATCACCCTACCTAGAGGCCACCAGCCTGCAACGCTCCACTAACGATGGAGATATAAATGAATCAGTAGCACCAGAGTCAAAGAGAATAGAAATGGGGTTATCCCCAATCATACTTGACATCTCAATCACAAATGCCTAAAAATCTGCCTAGCGGTTATCTACTGCTGTAAACATACGATGGGATCTACCCACATCACCCACTGTCTGCTCTGAACCTCCTGCACGAGGCTGTCCCCTTGCTATATAACCCTGTGGACACTCTCTAGCTAGGTGTCCTACTCCACCACAAACATAACAAGGGCCTCTAACCTATACCTATACAGTCTGGGTCCTACCCGTCTGCTGCTGTCCTGATCTGCTGGTAGACCCCTATGAACCTCTATAAGACTACTATGTCCTCGCAAGCCCCGCAGGTGTTCCATGATGTCTCTGATCTTTGCGTGGGCCCTACTACTACCAACCCCTAATATGTCCCCCCTGTGACCCCTGTTGTGTCCTAGCTCTCTGCTGCTGCTTTGGCTACTGCTACTGTGAGGGTCTAGGAGGTAAGGATGCTGAACTGAATCCTCCTCTGTGGGGTGGCTGTGATGGTCTACGAAAACCCTGCTGATGCTGCTACTGTCCCCGATCCTGAAACTGAGGGTGAGAACTCTGCCCTCATCCCTGAATCTCCTCAGCAATGTATGCCTTCTCGGCAGCATCACTCAAAGTCTGGGTGTCTGCCATCCGAATAGTCCCTGCTATATTGTGATTAAGCCCTCTGATAACCTTGTGCACCAGGATTTTCTCATCATGGAGATACTCCACATATCTAGATAGCTCTATAAACCTAGCCTCATACTGAGCCACTGAAAGTCCCCTCTGCTAAAGGTCATGGAACTCATCCAGACGACGCTGCCTGTAGTGGTCTGATAAATAGCGAGCATTAAAGTGCTTAATGAAAGTCTCCCATGTGAGGGTGTCCAAAGATAGGTGGCGCTTGCACTCCTCAGTACACCACTAGGTAGCTGTTGCATCTCGCAACAAGTGAACTGCCACATAGGCCTTCGTGTTGCCCTCGTAAGGATGCAACGTGAAGCACCTATCTAAGCTAATCAGCCAGGCCTCTGCCTCAGCTCCCTCTATGGTCTCGATGAATGTAGGAGGGTTCAACCTCAAAATGTCTCTGATGGGGTCCCCTCTATCTCTGTGCCCCCGGATACGCTCATCTGCATGATACTCATAAGGCCTATGACCCAAGTGCTCTACACGCACTGTCTCATCCTGTCTAGCCCGATGTGGGGGGCTCCTGCTACGGGCCCTGTTGGCCAAACCAACCTCCTCTATCTCTGGTAGCTCGACGTAAGGCTCCTCACATGGTGCCCCTCGTGGCTCTACGTGGGGCTCCTCTCGTGGATCCTCACGGGGCTCGACACGTGGCTCTACTACTGCCAGTGGAAGCCTGTCTAGAATTGCTTATAAGGCCTATATAATATCTGCGGTCCCATATCTGGTGGGGCCGGTGGTGCTTGATGAACTACCTATGGCTGTAAGAGTGGCTGATCCTGTGGATCTGGCTGACCCGATCCCGCAGCTGATGAATCAGTGCGTACCTCTGGGGGTGGAGTGCGGCAGGTCTACGCTCGCCAAACTCGTCTGGGAGGCATCCTACAAAACGAGGTAGCCACAAGTCAAAACATAGTTGCAGAAACAATAATGTGCCTATAACAAGCCCAGTGTTTTACAAACCTGGCTCTGATACCAAATGTCATGCCCGCATCTCCCATGTGGACACAACACACAAACACGCATGTCATGCCCACATTTGCCATGTGTTCATGACACGAACTATGAAAAAAATTTCTCCCTACTCTAAGAACCACCTCGCACGCGCTTGCGTGCTCGGTGGCATTACGCCTGAGGCGTAAACATGACACTATACTAGAAGAAGTGTAGACCATCAAGAGTATGTGCGACAATAGGATGTCATTTCTAGGGTTAGACTAAACAATTTAGAACCCTAAGATCTAGAGAAATTCTGGCAGCATAACGTGTTCTCGACGTGGGTGGAAGTTGTCACTCTATCGCCATCCTTGGTTGCGAAGTTTGCCTGTTGGTTAATCTCCTTGATTACTTGGTGAACTAGGTCACTTACGGAGGATTAACAATCATCATTAGAGCATTCTCTAGGTCTATGCTTGGGTTAAAAAAAATCAGCGTTTAACTTAATCTGTCTCTCTCTTCCCTAAAGGACGTTTTCTCAAGATAGGTAGTTGATCTTTGATTGGCTAACTCAAGCTGTTAAATTCTATCTCGCATTCTTTGTTTAATTCTTCAATCCATATGGTTTAAGACGTTGCTTAGTTTGCTGCTTACGTATTTCTTGAGTTATCCTTTTAATTGCATTTAAATCCTATTTACGTTAATTCATCATTCATATAATTCTTCCAATGACTTAATTTATTTTCTTGTAAAATTGAAACTCCACATTTAACATCTATAAATGTATTCATATATGGACATACATATATATGCACTCAACATATATACATATGCATATATAACTACATTTATTTAAATTTTAATCTTTATACCCTATACTAGTGGAAATCCCACTTAAAAATTTAATAGAGTATTTGCATAACATCAACTCATAATATTCCCATGTGAATAAGGAATACTATATATATATATATATATATATATATATATATATATATATATATATATATATATATATATATATATATATCAAAATATAAAAATATGTATTCATTAGATAACCCTTGGTGCAAGCTCACTTATTACAATTAATATATATATATATAAATTGTTCATATTTAAAAGATAGTGGGAAACCCACTCATATTTTTTTTAATAGAGTATTTTATTTTTTTGGTAACTTCATCACATAAAGGAGAGGGTTAAATAACCCTAAACTTTTTATTGTTTTGAAATGTGTTTATTGTGTTGCAGGCATGGAGCAGTGTAGGTCGGTGCTGTCGGGGATGGAGGAAGGTGGAGATCAACACAGAGGGCAGAGGATGGTGGTGCAGTGGAGGAAAGGGATTATAGAGATTTGGCCATGCATGGTGGGGAAGCCGTAGTCGGCGGCGGGCAGCGGACTGATGGCGTGGGAGCAGCGCAGGCGCTGGTGGCAGTTTAGGGCAAAGCAGGGGTTGTGGCCGGTGGCGGCCATGGCAAATAAGGGGACGGGGATGTGGGGAGGGGTGGAGCCCCACCCACATCCCACATCGTGGGGTGTGGGTGGGGCTCCACCCCTCCCCACACCCATTACTATAAGGGTTCAGTGGGGGTATAAACCCCCACCACAAAGTTTTCAACTTTTCAGCTATGTAATATACACCGCGTACCCCTCTCTCAGTTCGGCCCTATGGAAACTTTCATCATTTTTTTTAATATTAATCATTAATATATATATGTGTGTATATATATATATATGTATTTTGTGTATATCTCATTTTCTCAGCTATATTTAATTTAAATTTATTTATATATATATAAATATCCATTTTCACAATTTCATTTATTTATGAATGTAAATATAGAAATGTCAAACTTCACCACTAAATATATATGTATACATCTTTTTTTTGAAGTCACACAGGGCAAAATTTTGAGAGCAGCAATGGTATATTTATATATTTTTTGAAATATATACAAAAATGAGGACATTAAAACAACAAGTTTTTATTTTTTAGAAATACCATCTTTACATTCCTTTCTTAAAATCAGATAAATAAGGAATTTATTATATATTTTTTTTTTATCATTTTCTTGAGACACTTAGTAACAGAAATACAAGTATTTACTTAGAGCTTTTAGATTTATACAAAGAAACATTCTACTCTAGTTTGGATTCTCCTTCAACAGCATCCTATGCAAATGGAAATTTTTCAACTCCAACAGAAAACAACACTCAAAATTATCTCTTTCTTTCACCCACAACAGAATCTAAAACAACAAACTTTTTGACACTAGCATACTTTCTTTGACAACTATAATGGCAGAAAAATTTAAACATATATATGCTTTTCACAACTATTTCACAACGTCACATCTCCACACAATAGAAAGTGATAGCATAATCTAGCCAGGGATTTCAATTCCTCTCTTTCATTTGTATCAAAATCTAAACAGCTACTTATATCTCATACAAAAATCACTTTTTATTTTACCTTTCTGAGAAACAAAGGTAGAAGACATCTAAGTTTATTTTCCATGCATTTTCATAATACAAAATGTTCACATTACAATGCTATCACAGCCAACTTCTATGGCAAATTCCATTGCAGTATTAACAAGAGTTTACAGGACAAGAAGACTACAAGGACCAAGGCTAAACCAACCTCTTCAATTCGACATGGGGAAACAATTTGAACACATATCGAGCTTCCAAACAGCTCCTCCTCTTCACATAACTACCTGCAACTAAAGCACAACAAAGAGACAACAAAGAAAGCAGCCACAGAGAAAGGAAAGCTCTCCTCCCTACCATACACCCGCAAGTGGGTCACCCCCAAGCTAAGGAGGTAGCGGATTTCACACAGGTGTATCAATCCACAACAAACTCATTCACATTAACACAAAAATCAAAACAACCCCATAGGATTAACACAATACATCAACTCATAAAAATGAGTTTGGTGAAGGTAGGGAATAGACCTCTCAACTTAAAGGGGCTCCCAATGATAAGGAAAATCTCAACACATGGCCTCTAGCCAAAATCCCTGAAACAACTCAATCCACAAAAATCTCACACCAATATGCTTGGCACTCTTGCCATATAGACATCTCCTCCTCAAATGATAATAGGCCCTCAAATCATAAACACATAAACACAAAATTGTGGGAGAGCCCCCAAGGATTGTTCCTCTCCCCTACCCATACTAGTTGAGCATTTCCTCCATTGGAGGTGCTCTCACCATGACACCCAAGCCAACATCAAATGCAAAAGAAAGCATCATAAAACAGACAACTTACAATCAAGATTCAAACCATGGAACATCATAAAGCAAAGCAAAAACAAGATCAAAGGCCTACCTTCAAGACCTTGGCAATGGAAGTGGAATTGGTGAAGAGCTCCCAGCCTTCCCAAGCTTTCTAACCTTTCAGATTTTCTCCCAACCTTCTCTAACTCCTCCAAACTAGTAAGGAAATCCAAATTTTGCAAGAAGTCTCTAAAATGCAAGCAAAAAGAATGGAATGGAAGAACCCCCACTCCTCTACAAGAGGAGCTATTATAGGCCTTCTATTTGGCCTTGAGAGAATGAGGTGGTGACATTTGTCACCATCTCTTCCCTCCACCAAAGCCACTTGGAATAGAGAGAAGGTAGGAGGATGACAAGTGTCCTCCTCTCCCTTCACCTGCATCTCCACCTCATCCACTTGTGCTTCCACACAAGTGGGAGGGGGACAAATGGTGAGTTGGATTCCCACTCACCCTTCAACAAGACAATGGCCTTGAGTGGTGTTCCCACTCACTTGGGAGCTTGGGAGGACTCTTGGAGAACTCCCAAGTCTTCCTTGGGAATGTTTCCCAAAACCTTAGGGATGGGAGAGGTGCTCTTCCCAAGGCAAGGCCCATCCCCATCTCCCCTCTTCCCAATTTCGTCACTCTTACTCCACCATGGTTTAGGGTGACCTAAGGTGAGCCAAAACTAGGGTTAGGTGGTCCAAGTTGACCCTAGACTCATGGTTGACCACCTAGGGTAACTTTTGGGACCCTAGGGGTCATGAAAGGGGTCAAAAATCCACATATAAATGGCCCAAAAGAAATAATAAAAATACCAATTGACATAAAACAACTAGAGTTTTACAACACTTAACATTAATCAAAATAAGAAAGAGAGGGGGTATTAAGGCTAAAAAAAATAATAATTTAAATTTAAACCAAGCACAAATAATCGTCATGCAATTTCACACGTGATCCTTATCACTCTTGGGGACGGATCAGGTTAACTGGGAATAACATGGTGTGAATCCTACCTCTGATTTCCCGTGGCTAGGGAAGTGAAACTTGCACATATCAATCAAGTGTCAGTCCTGTCAGAAAGTGATAGCCGAAGCAATTGAAATAAACTCCACACAATTAAAATAAACATCAATTACATAACTACAATTAAACTGCATTATCCAAATCTTATGTCAATTAATCCATGCATAAACAACTAGAATCTCATAGTAAAATAACATCTAATATATATGTCCCATACGTCAAACCTCAACATATCATCCAAAATGACCGAATCAAATCACATATATCAAATCAGTGAGATACAACATCAAGTCTGCATAATGAAACATAGTCACAACTGGATAGCACAATGATCAAAATATGGGAGGTAAAATAGTCGACCTCACACTTTCATCATCGGAGGCTCAATCCCTAGAATCTATTAGTCAAGGTATTCCTCTTGACTTCCCCAAGCCTGCACTTTACAAAGATACTTCCTCTAAGAGATCCAGACCTAACTGTCAGACCTTGCCGCATGCTCTGTTCTTGCTTACCGAACCAAGGTATTCTTCAATCTGACTTCCAGTAAAGATACACCATGCCCTGTGGATGTGTGGAGTGGTCTTTGTTGCAAACAACGACAACACCAATGAAGCCACATAGTGTCTCTTGCCAACAATTACCCCTCCTGATCAGAACTAAGATGCACCAGGGTGCATCAGTCCTGTGGAATTCACAATCATATCTTGTGATCCGGATTGATGTTAAGGAGATACTACTCAGCAAGAGTAGTTAGTATGCAAATTTTGGAGATCAGTCTGAAGCAAAAAAAAAGGGGAGAAAAGATTGCAAATATGTGCCCTTTGCCATGTCAAAGGGGGAGAGAAGTCATGTGAAAAACTAGTTGCTGGTAAAAAGGGGCTCTATAAAGAAATTGGTTATAGGTGTGATAAGAGAAAGGGAGAGAAGTTCTTGTCTTGATGGTTAAATCAATTTTTCACATCATATGTTGCCATCAATGACAAAGGGGGAGATTGTTGCAAATAGGTGCCTAAGAGGTGTTGTCATTGATGTCAACATATCCTTGTTGCCATTGATGTCAACTGTATCCTATTTTATTGACTAGTTAGAAGACTAAAATGTGGAGGATATTGAGAAAATTAATGAATATCTAAGTACGTGGACCATATGGCTGGGTAGAGGATTGTCTAAGGTAGCTCCACCTAAGATTTGAGAGGTCCACATAAAGATTTGAATAAGTTATGGCCATCTAAGTTGAACCAGGTTTTGTAGTGTTAAGAAGAGACAAAGAGACAGGAAATTGGTCCAGATTGCTCTGCAAATGAAATACTATGTTCTACAGATCTAGAGACATGTTTGGGAAGTTCGTGTGTATCATCAACTCAAGTAGTTCATGGTTTGGAGGCTGCAAGAAATCTTTCTAGTGTGATAGTCATGGAAGATAGTGTTCTTAAGATACCATATGAAGATACAAGTGATTCTATTGATTTGGAGTAGTGCGGATGTTATTGCTAAATTCAATGTGCTTTTGGAGGTCTCTAGATCGTGTGCCTGTTGTGTTGGAGGTCTGCATTGAGGATTGAGCTTGTTGTTGAAGATTTCTTCCTTGGTGTTGTTGTTCTTCCCAGTCTTGGCCGACCGGATGATTCTAGCATGTTGCGGATTATCTAAGAGCAATTCTATGGAGCATGGCATGTTGTGTTGATAACTGAGAGGGGGGGGATGAATTAGTTATCCTAATTATTTCCCTTTTTGAACTTTCTTATTAATTAATGCAGCATTGAATCAAACACAAAAACATTACCATGAAATAAGAAACACATGACACAATATTTTTGACGTGGAAACCCTGTTAAGGGAGAAAACCACGGGGTGATTAACCCAAAAATTATTCTCTGTTAGAAGAATAGGAAATTACAAAATGGCACTTGCCAATTAGGGCTCACTGCCTGAGCACACTGCTCACAAGAGGTCCACTGCCTACAAGAAGACACACTGTCTACAAAGTGATAAGAATCACAGTCTTGAACTGATTGGAAGCATCTGCATATGCTGGAGTTCAGTTCCGGTTAGGCTCAGTACACTGATCTGCTGCACTTCATTTTTCCTCTGTTCTTTATTCTGCTATCCTTTCACATACTGGATCTTTCTTGCTACTTCTGCTCTGTTCTGCATTTATTCGCATATATCTTCATACACTCACACACTTCACAACTAAATCCATCCCCTATATATATCTGCACAAGTAATTTCATCACCTTTCTAGTCGGCATCCGGAACAGTCTAGTTTCTTACAAACTCTATTCTGTCGGCTGAATCCTTGCTCACCAAGCAATGCGGATCAAGCATATACTTGTAGATATCATTAATCATGTCGGCCAAACATGATTCATGCCTTCACAACCTTTATCATCAACAGTAACACATCCGGAAAATAGTCTGATACTATGTCAGTCAGTTCTTCCTCTGTTTTCACTGTCTCTCAGGAATCTGGTACTCAACTATTCATATCTTTTTCCTTGTCCATCACCGGAGGCTAAATCCTTGGAATATACCACTCAAGGTAGTCCTCTTGACTTCCCCAAATCCGCACTGCACCAAAATACTTCCTCTGAGAGATCCGGACCAATCTGTCGGACCTTGCCACATGCTCTGTTCTTGTTCTGACTTCCGGTAGGGACACACCATGACTTGCGGATATGTGGGATGACCTTTGTTGCCATCAATGACAACAACCATGAATCCATATAGTGTCTCTTGCCAACAATCTCCCCCTTTGGCATTGATGGCAACACTTAGTGAAAAATGACTAAGTGTTTACACTATGCTCCCCCTTGGCTGATGCTCTATCTTTATATACAATTTACGGAACTCCCCCTTAGTTGGATTCCTCATTTTTCACTGCTCCTCACTCCCCCTTTGACATCAATGGCAAAGGGTAGGATCCGCACACCAAAATTTTCAAAAATTTTCTATACATAGCCGCATATTTACATACTCACATATACTGAAGAATGTCTGCAAAGGATGTCTGCAATTGGATCATTTCTGTAGCCCAACTTTGCTTCATTCTATCCAAAATTGAAATGTGACCACTCAACAAAAATGCAAAAGCTTCTGCCCGCTTGAGATCTGTCAGATCCTTTGTTTGGGCGGTGGTCTGAGCATCACTGATGGCCTCATGCATAGTTTCCAACTTAGGGATTATAATCCTTCTAAGTTCTCCCATCCGGTTAGTGATATTCTTCCTTTCCTTCTCAAGATTCTTTATTTCATTCAAGACTGCAATAGTCTGACATTCTTGATTTATTATGGAGGAAGAGAGAGGATCAAAACTTTGAGATAAACTTTGTAGCTTGTCCTGTTCCTCTTTTATTTTCTTATCAATTGTTGTTGTTGCCTTTGACCAGGATATACAAAATTTGTAAATGTCACCGCCATCCTTAAGAGCATTTTCTAAGCTCTTTATTCCAATACTCACAATTCTCCTATCTTTAGAGATTAATTCTAATACTTCTGAAAGTCTTTTATCCAAAAATTCCTTCCGGACCTTTTCTTCAATAGATTTTTCTAGAGATTCAAAATGTGTACTAACACTGCTGACTAAGGTTTTGAGATTACCGGAAGAGGAGGCTGTGGGATCCTTTTGAAAGGATGGTATAATCTTTTCTAGCACTCCAGATGCTACCTCCATAAGCTCACAGTCTTCCATGTGAGATTTCAGCAGCTTCTCTTTGACTTTCTCATTTGCAAATGAGGCTATTTTCATTGTTTGCACCGGTGACAAAGAGTCAAAATCTAATGGTCCTTTTAGCAGGTCCGGTTCATCAATTTCTATAGTGGCTTTTGTCAGGAATTCTTGAACAGTTTGTGCAATGTCTCTTGCCAGAGACAGATGTTTCTTCTCTTCTGCAGTTTTGTCCTTTTGAATCTTTTCTCCTTCCTTACTCTTACCACTTTCAGTCATGGTTTTCTCTGTTGGGGTGCTGTCAACCTCTTTTTCTTTAGCTGCTGCTTCTTTCTCCTGTAGTTTTTCTTCTTCTTGGGATCCGAAGACTGTAGGGGAAACCGGAGGAGAGATGTTTGTCTGTTCAGGGCCCACTTCTTCCGGAACAGATGATTCCAAATCCGTAGCTGTTTCTGCACCTAAGTCCTCTACAATAGGAAGATTGAACCTTTTGAAGGCCTTCCGGAGGATCTCTTCTGTCTCTTGGGCCACTTTGTCAGTCTCACCAAGCATGAGTTGATTCATCCTGGCTTTACTTCTGAACTCATCTTTGCAGTCTTTGAAGATTATGTTCATTGTCTTGGGATCAATTTGAGGATATAGCTGAATAGCTATCTGCTCCCGGATCTCAAGATCTTTTGCATGAGCATTATTCTTTCTTATTTCTAATTCCTTTTCTAGGCTTTTAGGAATAAGAGATATGATCTCAATGAAAGCCTTATTGTATATGTTCAGATATTTGAATGTGGCTTCCTGCAGAGTCTTTTGGTCAGCCTCATTGTAGTCATCATAAAATTCAGTCATTGGTTGAAGGTTTCCATCCACCGTGACCGACTTGATTACACTCTCTAGAGACAGAGTGGGCTTTTCAACAGATACCTCTGCCATTTCATCCTTGTCTTGGCCTGTGGAGGGTTTACCAGATCCTTTCTTCTTCTGCTTCTTTATTTCTTTTACTCCCTCATCTGACTTTGTTTCCTCTTCATCCTTTTGGCTTTCATAAGCCCTTGTGGCTTTTGTCTTGGATCTTTTACCGGATGCCTGGACTTCCGGTTTTGAACTTTTGGTTGTGGGAGGTGCAGATCTTTTTGATGATCTGGTCCGGGTGGGAGTTTCAACAGGAACACTACTTTCTTTACTTTTCTCTTCTTCCTCAGTCTTCCTCCTCTTTTCCCGGCTGGCATCAAGTGCCTCTTTTGAGATGCCTAGGCCTTGAGCAATATGCTCAACTTCTTTTCTTACCTTCCTCTTTATCTCTGGTTCCCTGAGTTCTACATGTATCTTTACACTTAGTTCCTCAAAGGTTCCAAACCTTTCTGCCTTTGGATCTTTGGGCTGACTTAGCATGTGTTGAACATGCAGCTCCACTATTTGTTCATCCACTTCATACCCCATGGGCATGATCCATACAGTTCTTGGTTCTACTGCCTCCATTAGACACTGATCTGTTTCTACCATGAAGCATACTATGTCTTTGTACTTTTCAACAAGGGATTGGGGTATTCTTTCTCTTGCATGCATCATGCTTTGGAAGTTCTTGAAGTATCCCCATAGAGCTGTATTTCTTGCTTTAGCATCCCCAAGTCCATGCAAATAGTCTCTGATTTGGATGGCAACCGGTCTGTCATTCTGCCATATCCATCCACTGGATCTGAGAAGCTCATTCATGTAGTAAAAGAAGAGACAAAGGATCAGATTGCCATACTTGAAGGAGTTTTTCTTGTCCTTCTTGATCTTCTGCAGATTTTCAAAGAGTTGGTTCACCAGAAGCTCACACAAGTCATAGTCTGCATTTTCCTTTAACATTTGATAAGCTGTATAGATTGCAGTTCCCGGTACTGAATTTTCCCTACTGGAGTGATAGATTTTGTAACCAATTATCATAGCTGCAAATTTGACATCCGGTTCAGTGATGTCATCAACTGTCATAGCTCTCTTGTCAAACTTAGATCCGGTTGCATCACTAACTGTCTGATTTTTGACAGACTTGAGAACAGGTAATCCACCGGATGAGTGCAGACCGGTTACAGCCCTAATTGCATCCTTGGTGATCTTGAAGGGCTTGTTCAACCATAGGAAGTTGTCATGTACTCTGCTTAGTACATACCGGACCCATTCATCTTCTTCAAAACAGGGGAAATGAATGCACTGTGCAAAGTGTTTGTCCTGGATGGCTTTGTACTGAGGTTTGATCTCAAAGGAGTCATCTATCAATTGTTTGTGATAGATATCCATCAGTTTTGATTCTCCAAAGTCTTCAAGATTCGCATGGATGTAAACCCTAATATCTTCCGTATGCAATACACCATGAGGAACACTAGAGAAGGCTCCTAGTGGATCTACCTCCAATGATTTGTAAGGATGTTTCTTGAATGTGGGGCGAGGTCTATCAAAGATCTTAACTATATTTGGAGTAGCCATTCTTCAAAGATTTGCAGTGAGATAATGAAAACGGAGAATACCTTATGCGCCTTCGGTTAGCACGGAGTGGTTGGATTGATTTCTTTATGCAATGACTTCGGCAGGAGATCTTTGGTGTGCTTGAAGAATCTTGTTGCAGAGCTCCACTTTTCGCTTCTTCTTGAGTGCAGAATGAGCAAATGATTTTTGAGAAATCCCTTATATTGCTCCGCAAACCCTAATATCTATTTGCAATAAATGCTTCACCTATATTATTCCAGTTTGTCTTGTCCAGATAGCTTGGAGTATCCCGGATCAGTCCTGATCTATGAACATCATGCGGATCTTTCAATCATGAATAAATCGAGATGACACATTACAAGAACATCCCAAACACTCTGTCCAATCCGCAGAATAAGATAGTGCACTTCCAGATCTCTCCGGACCTTTTTGTAATCCTCTGTCATACCGGAGCATCTCCCGGAACAGGTCTTACTTGATCGATCACAGCTTCTTCATAACTCCATGCGGACCTCTGAAATCTTATCTGGATCATCTCAAGACTTATATCTTTAAACCCTTTACTCCGCATCTTGTGCCACATCCGGCACCACTTGATTGGCTGGGAGAAAAAGATTTTCTTTGAGTCTCCCCCTGAGCCAGAGCTCACTTTTTAATTTCCGGAAGAAATATCAGCACCAGAGTCCGGTGCGGATCCAACCTCTACATTCTCTAAACTTTTTTTCACCCAAATCTTGCTCATCTGATTCCTAACTTCATCCGCATTCATCTTTTGTTTACCCTTGTCTTGATTCTGATTATACACCGGACCTCTTTTGTCCTGATTCTTGCTTCTGCAAACTTTAGCATTATGACCGGACCTATTACAGATTTGGTAAATAACATTTCTTTGCATATTTGACTGATATCCTCTTGATCTGCATTGATTAGCCATATGACCTACTTTATTGCATGTAAAGCATCTACCTTTGAATGATTTGTTTACTTGCATATTTCTGCATTCATGGGATTTGTGTCCATACCTTTTGCAGTTGAAGCACTGTCCGGAGAAGGATGAATTAATCTGATTCATTCTCTTTTTGCACTGATTAGCTTTGTGACCAAAGTGGTTGCAGCTGTGGCAGTATCCATTGAAAGATGGATATCTTTGAGCATTGGGCTGTCTTACCGGAGGTCTTCTAGGCCTGCTCCTTGGATTTTCTGATCCAGAATTCTTTTGACCGGATCCGGAGCTTTCTCCTTTCTCATATCCCAAACCATACTTGTCATCTGTCCTCTTTTGACTTCCAAGAAGAACTTCAAGTTGAGCAGAACTTATCTTGAATTTCTCTTTATATTCATTTGCTGTTTGAAGGTCTCTTTTGAGAGAGGCAATTTGATCCTCAAGTTTTTCTTCATTTTCTTTGGCATCTTCAAGATCAGATTCAAGATGTCTGATAATCCTGTCCATCTGGTGGCATTCTTCTGATTTTTCTTTAAGAGATTGTCTTAGATTATCTTCAGCCTTTCTTTTTTCTTCAATCTCTTGAGTAAACTTTATAGTTCCTGATTCCATTTCATGTCTTAACATAATGACTTCTTTTGATAACTTTTCACATAACTTGGTTTGCTCAGTCAATTCTTCATTTGTATTGCTTTCATCACTTTGTCTTGCCAATTGTTGGAGCAGCTCCTTTCTCTTTTTCATAGAGAGACTTAATTTGTCTTTTAATTCTCTCATGAATTCATCAGCCTGTTTGAGTCTTTCCTTTAATTCATTGATTTCAGAATTTGACTGTTCAAGATCCTCAAGGGCAGTCTTGAGTTGCTCCCTTAAACCATATGCATCCATTTGAACTCCCAGATCTTCCTCAAGCTGTTAGGCTCTATTAGGAGGAACTTGGCTTTGATACCAATTGTTGATAACTGAGAGGGGGGGTGAATCAGTTATCCTAATTATTTCCCTTTTTGAACTTTCTTATTAATTAATGCAGCATTGAATCAAACACAAAAACATTACCATAAAATAAGAAACACATGACACAGTATTTTTGACGTGGAAACCCTATTAAGGGAGAAAACCACGGGGTGATTAACCCAAAAATTATTCTCTGTTAGAAGAATAGGAAATTACAAAATGGCACTTGCCAATTAGGGCTCACTGCCCGAGCACACTGCTCACAAGAGGTCCACTGCCTACAAGAAGACACACTGTCTACAAAGTGATAAGAATCATAGTCTTGAACTGATTGGAAGCATCTACATATGCTGGAGTTCAGTTCCGGTTAGGCTCAGTACACTGATCTGCTGCACTTCATTTTTCCTCTGTTCTTTATTCTGCTATCCTTTCACATACTGGATCTTTCTTGCTACTTCTGCTCTGTTCTACATTTATTCGCATATATCTTCATACACTCACACACTTCACAACTAAATCCATCCCCTATATATATCCGCACAAGTAATTTCATCACCTTTCTAGTCGGCATCCGGAACAGTCTAGTTTCTTACAAACTCTGTTCTGTCAGCTGAATCCTTGCTCACCAAGCAATGCAGATCAAGCATATACTTGTAGATATCATTAATCATGTCGGCGAAACATGATTCATGCCTTCACAACCTTTATCATCAACAGTAACACATCCGGAAAATAGTCTGATACTATGTCAGTCAGTTCTTCCTCTGTTTTCACTGTCTCTTAGGAATCCGGTACTCAACTATTCATATCTTTTTCCTTGTCCATCACCGGAGGCTAAATCCTTGGAATATACCACTCAAGGTAGTCCTCTTGACTTCCCCAAATCCGCACTGCACCAAGATACTTCCTCTGAGAGATCCGGACCAATCTGTCGGACCTTGCCACATGCTCTGTTCTTGTTCTGACTTCCGGTAGGGACACACCATGACTTGCGGATATGTGGGATGACCTTTGTTGCCATCAATGACAACAACCATGAATCCATATAGTGTCTCTTGCCAACATGTTGATCAAGGAAGATTTGAGTCCTAGTTATGTTTGTCTGATAGCTTAGTGATTCACATTAAGTCAGATACTTGTAGTGCCGACCTTGATGTTTATTCCAAGGTTGATGAAGCATATAAAGGCATGTAGTTGAGTTGTTGAAAATCATCCTTGTACGAAAATGATAAAATCTTAAGAAAGGTTCAGTAGTAGAGAAGAGAAGAGGAGGAGCAGAAGAACAAGAGCAGTAAAGGATGAAGAGATGGTGAAGAAGTGTTTTGGGGGCAGAGTAGAAGTTTTGTGAGCTTTCAATGAGACTGAACTAGGCATGTTGAAGATGCTATTTCTTAGTTAAATCTTTCTGTACTAAACATAAATTTCTATAGGTAGTGAGCCTCTTTGAGTAGTGAGCTCTAGGTAGTGCACCCAAAGGCAAGTGCCTTCCCATTTCTTTCAAGTACTTTTAATAGGGTACAAATCTTGTGGGTTAACCCTCACCGTGGTTTTCCCTTAACTGGGTTTCCACATTAAAAATCTTGGTGTCAAGTGTGTTCATTGTGTTTCTGCTCATGTGTTATTGATTCATGCTTTAATGTTTATATTTTAAATTTGTTTGTAAGTTGTGAAAGAAGATTAAAATAAAAAAAGGTTAAATTTGTTGGACAACTGATTCACCCCCCCTCTCAGTTGTTTGGCCTAATTCCAACACTTTATGATCATATAACAAATGTCATCCTAAGGTTTTGGCTACATCTCATGATCAAACCCCCCTAAAGGTTGTGTAACACCTCCCCTTTCTTCAGAAAACAAACCATTCCCTCAAGGTCAAAAGCTTTACTCTTTTTTTGGTATTTGATGCCATCATTAGGCATTCTATCGCCATGCCTATCACTTCCTCTGAAACTTTTAATCGCACACCGTCCACCTTAACCTGTCTATCCTCCCAAGAATGTAGGAACTACATTGAGAGGCTTTCATCATGGCCCTGCAAGAATTCAAGATAGGATGCAGCCCCACCCTCCTAGTAGATTTGCCAAAGGGTCTTGTTACATTTAATCTCTTCAGAGGATTTCAGCTCAATGCGAGACCTATCCCCCCATAGTGATATTGCACCAAACAAACAAGCTAGCAATGCAAGAAACGACAAAGGACTAAGAAACTTTCAAACTACAAAAAATATCCCAAACACCAATAATCATACTCAAGTTAATAAGTATAGTGTCTTTTTGGTCAGCAAGGGTGGCGTACTTACTTAAATTTGCAATATGTGAACTATCACTCCCTTTCCTACCATAATTACAAGGCATTAATTGGCCATAATTAGAGGTGCTGCAAAGAAGCGTCAAGTTAATCATGTGCCCAGTCATGTGAAACCCCAACTTAGGCCTCCATGTTTGACTGAAGGGCAAGCAATCCTTCGTACTGTAGCAGATCCCAACTCTAACACATCTAAGCTGGAAAGCAAACATCACATTCCTCAAAACAAAAGTCCTCATATCAAGATGGAAGTTGAAACTAGATCCCATATGGCACCCAAAATACTCCCTAGGCTAGGAGGTCGAAGGTTTAATTAATTCAATCATGAGAGATCAAGAGTGGGGCTATGCTCCTTTTCAAGAAGGTTTTCTATCTGACTAGGTAAATTATTCTTTTTTCTCCAACATCTCCGAGTGTCTAAGCTATGCCCAAGGTTAGCCATCCCATCCACCACTTTATTACCCTTGCAGTAAACATGCCCAATTTCTATCTATTTGAACCCAGTCAGTAAGCAGACAATGTCCTCTGTAATATCCTTCATCTTACAACCACTATTAGACCTACCAAGAACCATCTCAATGATGATTTTTCAATCACCTTTCACTTGTAATTTATCCATCCCCATTGAGAGAGAAATTTTGAGACCCCACAGCAAGGCCAATCCCTTTGCCACATTATTGGACTAGATGCCAATGTACCCGGCATAAGCAACAATGAAGTCTCCCTGATTATCTCTGAATATCCCTCCCCCACTTGCCATCCTAGTATTCTTTTTTTTAGCTCCATCAAAATTTAGTTTGATCCACTCCCTAGGAGGGGGTCTCCAGAGGGTGTTTTGTCTGGCCAATTTTTTGGAGTTGTCAATCTTGGTTATGTTCGCTGTCAATCCCCAATTCATGGCCATCCACACTTCCACTAGAGTGGGGGGTTTTCAACCACATGAACAATGTTGGTTGATGTGTTCTTAGAGACCAACCTGCTAAAGGAGTAAAAGACCTCGCTAGCAGATCAAGCTTTATCTATGAAAATTCTATTATTTATTTCCTTCCACACACTCCACCCCAAATGTGGGAGAATTTTTCTCCATAGCTATCTAATCTGGGATTATGGGAAAGGAGAAATCTAGCTTTAGGTGAAATCCATTAGGTTTTCTGGGAAAACCCACTCCATGTTAAGTTTCTCTATAGTTCTTACCAAAATCTCTTTGGAGAAATCACAGTGGAAAAGAAGATGTTGAATGGACTCTTCTTGAAGGCAAAGCACACATCTATTGACCAATTTGAACCCCCTTTTTTGAGATTATCAGTAGTAAGGATTTTATTATGAGCTACAACCCACAAGAAGAAGTTTATTTTAGGGGTCATCTTGTTATTCCAGACATTCTTCCAAAACCAATTCCCCTGACCATTGTTTGTCAGCAGTATGTAAGCAGATTTAACCAAAAAGTTCCCCTTTTGGTCCTATCCCTAGAGCATTTCATCCTCCCTAGGAAATATTAGAATTCTATACTTGTTTAGTTCCATTTGCAGAGCCTGACACTCCTAATTCTTTGGCTGACTATTGTTCCAGCAGTCTGAAAAGTTCTTCCACTGTCTTTGGTTGTCGGAATGGGTAGTGATTAAATTGCTAACCCAACTCCCAAAATGGTTGATAACTCTTTCCTTGGTGGTATTGTTCTTCCTGCTAGCCAGGGCCCCCTCCTCAATCCAATTGTCCTCCTAGAATCTGATTTTATTTCCCTTCCCCAGCTTCCATTTAATGCCTTGGGATAGAGTGCTATTGTTTTTATCATTTTATTCCAGATGATAGAGCCTTGGGGGTGGCT
Organism: Cunninghamia lanceolata; assembly: GCA_027924645.1. Classification (NCBI taxonomy): domain Eukaryota; kingdom Viridiplantae; phylum Streptophyta; class Pinopsida; order Cupressales; family Cupressaceae; genus Cunninghamia; species Cunninghamia lanceolata. Next base: position 633,335 of record BSBN01001187.1, on the reverse strand, counting down.
CTCTCTATCAAGAACTCTAATTTTATCCCCATTTTGCAGGTATTTGACTTTCATAATCTAAACCCAATCTTTTTCCTCCTTAAGGAAGGTCCACCCAATTTTGGCCAATAACGCTTTATTCATCACCTAAATTTTTCTGATTCCAAATCCCCCATGAGTTTTGGGAAGACAGACTTTGTCCCATCCAACCAGTGAGATCCTCTTCTTTTCCTCAACTCCAGTCCAAAGAAAGGTTCTTTGGATCCTCTCCAGTTTCTCCTCCATGTATCTGGGCATTTTAAAAAGGGATAGAAAATAGGTGGGGATACCCTACAAAGAGGCCTTCAATAGTTGATGCTTACTAGCTTGATTTAGGATCTTACCTTTCCATCCCTCCATTTTCTTTTGGATTCTTTCTAGAATGGTGTTCTAGAAAGCTAGGGTCACCTCCTTGACCGTGAGGGGTAGACCTAGGTAGGTAGTCAGGAGATTAGCCATGTTGCATTCAAGGATGTTTCTCACCCTGAATTATAGCTCCAAATCAGTGTTGGAGAAGAACAAATTACTCTTTTCATAATTAATGCACTGGCCAGAAACCTTTGCATAGAAGTTCAATAGGTTTTTCCATCTTCTAGCCTCAACCACCAAAGCCACCTCAAAGAGCATAGTATCATCCACAAACTTTTGGATAGCAGACGGACCCAAGGTGGACATAGCTTTGACACCCCTGAGGGACTGGCTATCCAAGTGGGATAGGATATTTCTACCCAGGACCTCATCTAGAATTATAAACAGGTAGGGAGAAAGGGGATCTCCATGTCTAATACCTCTCCCAACATCAGAAAACTCTTGAGGAGTGTCATTGACCAGGAGAGAATAGTTCATAGTGGTGACACATTCTTTTATCAGAGTAAGCATTCTATCTTTGAACCTGAACTTTCTAAGGACTTTGAATAGGAAATCCTAGGAGACTCTATCATAATCTTTAGATATATCTAGTTTTAGAGCCATGCTTGGATTATTACTTCTATCCATTGAGTGAATGATCTCATGGGTGGATATAGTAGAATCCACAATCTATCTACCAGGGACAAAGCCTTTCTGACTGTTTGAGATAATGTTGTCCAATAGCGGTTGAAGTCTAAGGACAAGAGTCTTCGTAATGATTTTATAAATGGTGTTACAAAGGCTAATGGGATAGAAGTCAGCCATGGAATCTGTGATGCTCTTCTTGGGGATCGGCGCAATGAATGTGGCATTGATCTGTTTGAGGATTTTGCCAATCCTAAAGAAGTCCTTGATAGTAGTCATGACATCATAACCCACTATCTCTCAAAAGTCTTGAAAGAAGGCCAATGGAAACCCATATGGTCTCAGAGCTTTGAATTCCCCCATAGAGAACACAACCGCCCTAACTTCCTCCTTAGTAATAGGCTTCAACAGTCTACAGTTATCTTCCTCCGAAAGGATAGAGGGAATGTTGTCCAATAGATTATCTTCCTGGCCTTTGTCAGGCTTGTTTCTGTGCTCCGCCAAGAAGTTTCTAAAGTAATTGGAGGCAAGGTCTCCCAGTTCCTTGTCCTTGACAATTTCCCTGTAGTTCTTATCAAGAAGCTTGGTGATTTTGTTCCTCTTCCTATGCTTCATGTAAGGAAATGATGGCATCTCAGAATGTATTTCTAAGAACAATGGTGTCTTCAACAGATTCAAATTCTTTTCAATTGCTTCAAAAACATGCACAACTATGCCACAAAGTGGAAACAGACATAGAACATTTCCAACATTGACCATTAGAGGAAAGTACAGACAACATTAACCAGTTTCAACAGCAGAAAAGCTAACTCAAAAGATAGAATAGAAGACAGATATACGTGGGGAAAACCCTTATGGGTAAAAAACCCCACACTCCAAAAGCCCAGATTATAATTGTATTATTCAGCAACAAAAATAATTACAATATAAATTTGGCACTAAGCCTTTCACGGAAATTTACATCTTGCTTCATCTGAAGAATAATTAACAGCCCCAATCCTGCTCAGTTTTCTCCAGCACTCAGATTAGTCCTTCATATTGTTATCATGCCTTAAATCACATACAATAAAGGACATCAGTCTCTCAGCTTTGTTCTTTTCATCTCTCCTCAATCTTTTTACATATAGTTAACATGCAGTGTGTAACAAACTGTATAAGACTTCACAAAAGAGATAAAACACCAAACTTTCTCTTGAATGAACTCTCACTCATAAGTCTATCAATTTTCACATTGCTTTAGCAATCCAATTGACACATGCAACTCACTATTTGTTCCAACTGGCATCACTCTTTTTCAACTGTTTCAAAACTACCAAACCATTCGCACATTCATGATGACCTTTCGTCTCACATGCACCCGACGTTGGACAATTTCCAGTTTATATACCTGACAGCTTGGTAAGACTATTGTCGGCACTTTTGCCACCACCAACCCCAGTCTATGCCCATCGGCACAACCAAAACTATCGGCCAACCCTCCATCATTCACTCCGACAGTTTCATGTCCCACCGATACCAAAGACTTCACTCTCCATCAATGTGAGCCACTACCATCAGCCCAAAAAATTAACACAGCGCTGATAGAAGTCCTTACACCGATGCCTGACTCCATCAGAGTAACACATAGCAATCAGAACGACTTCCTCATCCTTTGCCGATAGCAAGTCTCATATCGATGACAAGCCTCGCCAACACTTCATCAGATAGACAGTTAATATCAGAGCAACATCCACATCCTTTGTCGATAGTGATTCTCATGCCGATACCAACTTCACCATACAATGCTTGACTCTGTCGGTTGTCACTTGCATTCAACCCATGTATGTGTGCAATGTATATTTACAATATACATTCAGAAGGTGCATTCTTCCCATACATTCAAAACATGCATTTGATCATTTAATTACCTTGTATCAGACCCGATGTATAGTCACAATGTACATTCATAACATTCATCTGCAACATACAACCCCTGACATACAATTGCAGGATACACACAAAATGATCGTAGCATACATTAGCGATCTACACACAAAATGTATATCCGATGTGCATTTGGGATATACACACAAAATGTATATTCCCAACATACAATGCTGATATGCAATTGCAGGATACACACGAAATGATACTCACATACATCTGTAGTATACACAATAAATGTTCTTCAACATACTTTTGCAGTATATACATAAAATGTATATTTAGTGATAGAACATGAATCTTAAGCCATTGAACCAAGGAATCATTGAAACATTGAACTTGTAATCCGAGTCACAAGTACCCAACATTCTCCCACTTGATGAAGGACATATAGGAAACCATCAATGCTCTAAGTCACAGAACCAAGCTAACACTGCCTCCACTCCACTGTGCTTACTAGCTACACAGAAGCTCCAACTTCAAAACTTCCAGAACACAGCCAAGTAACCATTCTTCAGAAACAAGACAAAACATCAGCTAGATCAACAATCAAAGAACTGACTGCTCCCATCCAGCTGAATAAAAAACCCATTTGACTAAACATAGCACACACAACCAGTGCTAAAACATTCAATCACTCATACCTTGAAGGTATAAACATCAGTAGATTCATGCCACCTGCATATACACCCATCAGCTACAAAAACAAGCTCTATGTGTCAACTAGTCGAAGAAGACCAAACACATCAAGAACTCCCACTGCATGGATAATGCTGATCTGAAAAAGATCATAGCATAAAAAAATCCACCAATAGCATTACATAGAAAGTGTAAATATCATGTAGTACCAAGGAAACATCCACCATGATATGCAAACTCTATAAACAATAACCTACAACAACTCCTCACCACCAATCCAAAGCTCACCAAGTTCTCCACATCCAAGAAAAGAAAAAGATAACAGAACTTCCATGTCATCACCCAAAAGTATAAGTGAAAACACATGACCACAAGCTAGTGATCACAATAAGCTCTAACATAATCTCAAAACAAAGTAGTGTGAAACAAACCATCCAGGAAGATAACTAGAACAAAGGGAGAAACACTGCACATCATATACTTGTAAAAAATCCTTCTACATACACCTCTAAATGCCAACTGTGTCAAGTATGATCTCCTCTTCAAAATCCCAAAGAGAACAACATAACAACATCCAAATAAACATTCAATCTCAAGAGATCAAATGCAACAAACATGAATGTAAGTCACTCAAGCCAAAGAAGATAAAAATAATCCATTTCCCATTTCAAGAAATCAGCCCATAAAAAAACATCTCCTAACAATCCTCATCAATGTATGATATCATTAAACTCAAATGCAAAAAGAAATTAATTTTTCTATCCATCTCTCACAATGAATCCTCCAGAACTATCTATAAGCAGTTCAAGATCCATATCTATGAAAGAAAACATAAAACATCTGAGAGAAACAATGGGCAATACCTCTCAGATGATTATCTGCTGAGTAGACCAAGAGAAGGGATAAGAATGCTCCTTCAAGATATACAAGTCATCATGACTCCTCCAAGAGCAATCTCCTCATAGGTCTCTGTTGAAATCACATTCAACCAAGGTAAAGACTCCTCGGACTTCCTGCTGTAAACTCTAAATAAGCACAACAAACTCAATCTCACCTTATTCTCCATGTATCCATGAGTACCTTTGAACAATCACCTCATGCTGAACTCCAATTGCATCACTACAACACTATGAAGTAATCAAGTAAAAGATAAATGTACCCAAACATAGAGAAGTTACCAGACCACTGTCAAAGCTCCAAACTTCTGAATCAGAAACTTATCATGACATCATGATCTTATCATCTCCCTTAGGAGATTCTATGCTTCAGGTGAACTTAATCAAAGTCTCCCATTGAACTGTGGCAACCAAGCTTTCCAAGCAATATGACCAAACATCTCCTAATTTGAAAATCCTCCAGGTCCACACATTAACATGTCCATGTGACAATAAAACCAAAAGGCACCAAGATCTCCAAACCAAGGAAATAAACTATCACTGTCATTACACAAACCTGTGAATCCAAGCTATTCATGACACCATGATACACATACTACAGGTCTCCATAACCAACTATTCAGATACTCTACAACATCTATCCTCTCATTCCAAAACAGTCACACTAATGCACAAGTGACCATAGACAAGGCCAGCTCACAAATCTGCACAATCAAATAATCAATCTTGTGGATATAGACCATCCACTTCCAAGTTATCCCATTGCAATCAATAGGCTGTACACACCTAAAAACTGCATAGCTCATAGATCCAGATATACTGAAACATGCAAACTCACTATTGCACTAGAAACCACAAAACTGAGATTTCAAGGAATAGATAACAATGTAGACAACATGACTTAAACACCAGATTACTTACAAATCTGATTTGCCAAATATGTCCACAACCTGAGCACCATAGTCAAGAAATCCAGAAGTATTACCATAGAAAAACTAAGTGACTTATCACTTACCAGTACTCCCATGTAGAGAAAGCATTTCACCTCCTCACACCATGCACAGAGCATGCATGCAAAACTGCAACTATATCATCCAGTAACACCTCAAAAGACAGGTTCTAGAAATAGCTTAACTGCAGCTTCACATAACCACAAGTTTTTTTCTCTTGACCGTGTAAAACCTGCAAAACAACTGTGTTTAAAAAAACACCCATGCACATCCATACCCACTTCACATCTGGAAAACCCAAAAGTCTGCAACACAAACTCCATAACAATTAAACCAGAATAATGGATCATCATTAATATGCATAAACACAGATTTTAAGGAAAAACTATAAAACCCCTCAAATCCAATAAACATGAATCTAAGTTATGCAAGTACAAAATATCCATTTAAGGAAACATCAGTTCAAGAGCTTCAAGTCCACTTGTAGACCAATTCCTTAACCACCAACATGCACATGCATCCGAGAGAGAAAGTTAGGTTATATCAGAAGCTACCAGATCTCAAAAAAGATCAACTCCATAACCGAAATGCAACCAGGGCACCACATTATTAGCACATTCCAATACCAGGAACAAACCCCAGCATAAGCACAATACTCCATGGCTGCGAAGCAACACAAACTTCTTCATATCACAAGGAAGCCTCTCACACAGACACCCAATATGAAAGTTACTGCAGCAACCAAACCACAAAGCATAATCCACCCCATGCAACAGGATTATATACTATCAACTAAGAGCCTCAGGCCATATCATGACCAGCTCCAGTCTCTTCATCTTCACCATCCTTCAAGCACTACTGAAATAGAAGAACAAAATCAACTGCCAGACTTCACTCAAAACAAGGATCAAACACCAGATGATTCCTTCAAATTTCCTCAAGTCTGTAACACTAAGAAATCATCACAGAGGGAATACCTAGACCTTATACACCAGGAACTCTTACATGCAAATACATGCAACACGCAAATGTACATATGTGAGAAACAAAGCATATCCGAGAAGAAGGCTCTGATACTAGCTTGTAAGGAAATGATGGCATCTCAGAACATATTTCTAAGAATAGTGGTGTCTTCGACAGATTTAAATTCTTTTCAATTGCTTCAAAAACACGCACAACTATGCCACAAAGCGCAAACAGACATAGAACATTTCCAACATTGACCATTAGAGGAAAGTACAGATAGCATTAACCAGTTTCAACAGCAGAAACGCTAACTCAAAAGATAGAATAGAAGACACAGATATGCGTGGGGAAAACCCTTACGAGTAAAAAACCCCACACTCCAAAAGCCCAAACCACAATTGTATTATTCAACAACAAAAATAATTACAATATAAATCTGGCACTAAGCCTTTCATGGAGATTTACATCTTGCTTCATCTGAAGAATAATTAACAACCCCAATCCTACTTAGTTTTCTCCAGCACTCAGATTAGTCCTTCATATTGTTATCATGCCTTAAATCACATACAATAAAGGACATTAGTCTCTCGGCTCTGTTCTTTTCATCTCTCCTCAATCTTTTTACATATAGTTAACATGCAGTGTGTTACAAACTGTATAAGACTTCACAAAAGAGATAAAACACTAAACTTTCTCTCAAATGAACTCTCACTCATAAGTCTATTGATTTTCACATTGCTTTAGCAATCCAATCGACACATGCAACTCACCGTTCGTTCTAACTGGCATCGCTCTTTTTCAACCGTTTCAAAACTACCAAACTGTTCACACATTCGTGATGACCTTTAGTCCCACATGCACCCGACGTTGGACAATTTCCAGTTTATATACCTGACAGCTTGGTAAGACTATCGTCGGCACTTTTGCCTTTGCTGACCCCAGTCTATCCCCATTGGCACAACCAAAACTATTAACCAACCCTCCATCATTCACTTCAATGGTTTCATGTCCCACCGATACCAAAGACTTCACTCTCCGTCAATGTGAGCCACTGCCATCGGCCCAGAAACTTAACACAGTGCTGATAGAAGTCCTTACACTGATGCCCGACTCCATCAGAGTAACACATAGCAATCAGAATGACTTCCTCATCCTTTGTCGACAGCAAGTCTCATACCGATGACAAGCCTCGCCAACATTTCATTGGATAGACAGTTAATATCAGAGTAACATCCACATCCTTTGGTGATAGTGATTCTCATGCCGATACCAACTTCACCATACAATGCTTGACTCTACCGATCATCACTTGCATTCAACCCATGTATGTGTGCAATGTATATTTACAGTATACATTCAAAACATGCATTTGACCGTTGAATTACCTTGTATCAGACCTGATGTATAGTCACAATGTACATTCACAACATGTATCTGCAACATACAACCCCTGACATACAATTATAGGATACACACAAAATGATCACAGCATACATTAGCGATATACACACAAAATGTATATCCAATGTGCATTTGTGATATACACACAAAATGTATATTCCCAACATACAATGCCGATATGCAATTGCAGGATACACACAAAATGATACATACATCTATAGTATACACAAGAAATGTTCTTCAACATACTTTTGCAATATATACATAAAATGTATATTTAGTGACTAAACATGAATCTTAAGCCATTGAACCAAGGAATCATTGAAACATTGAACCTGTAATCTGAGTCACAAGTACCCAACACTTCATAGCTAACTGGTGGAAGAAATCCAAGTTCCTATCTCCCTCCTTCAGCCATTACACTCTAGATTTATGTTTCTAGAATATTTCCTCCTTTCTAGTGATATCCTTGAGGTTATTAAGTAAAGCCTCTTCCATATTATGAGTTTTCTCACTCGCATCCCCCCTAGCCATGTTGTCTTGAACTTCCATTAATCTGTCAGTAATATGTTTCTTTTGGTTCATCACATTACCAAAATAGAATTTATTCCATCCTTTGACTTTGTGCTTAACATGGATGAGTTTTTGGGTGAGTCTGAACATGGGAGATCCATGCATCAGGATCCTCCACCAATCAAAAATTGTAGTTTCTAAAATCAGGGTAGGAGGCCCACATGATTTCGTATCTAAACATGAATGGCCCTTTCGGAGCACCATTAGTCCATGAGAGGAGGGCATTATGGTTAGAGATGGTGTGAGAAAGGGAAGAAAGGATAGAATCTTGCACTCTATCCTAGTTAGAAGAGGCCAGAAATCTATCCAGCTTCACCTGAATCAGTTGACCTCCCCTTTTTCTGTTGGACCAAGAAAAGAGTTGATTGTTCATCTCTATATCCATTATCCTAGTCTGGCTTAGAAAGTCTACCAAGTCAACCATGTTGTTTGAGTAGTCCATGTTTCCCCCAGACTTTTCTGAAGGGAAAAGTGGGGTGTTGAAGTCTCCCCCTAGTAACCATAAAGTTTCAAAATTAATTTTACGGATCAATCCATCCCACAATTCCTTTCTGGCATTCCTAGTGTTTGGGGCATATATATTGATCAACTTCCAACTTTTCTTATTCATAGTGCATTTAATTTCTAGACTATTTTTGCTATGTGAGTAGTAGCTACCTGAAATGTTATATTTGTTCCACATAGTAACCAGGCCTCTAGAAGCTCCCGTGGAAGGGCTGACAATGTAATCAACCATGGGCCAAATATTATTGGAAATCTTTTTGAAGTTCTCTTCAGACATCTTAACTTCTTGGAGAAGGATGATATCCACCTTATTGTCAAAAATGTAGCTCCTGATCATGAGCTATTTATGAGGACTATTTAGCCCTCTCACATTCCATGTGATGATCTTCATTTACAAGGTCTTTTGGAGATAGCCTCCCATGTGCTATGTCTCCCAATGGCTATTTCCTTGGTTGCTTCTTTGTTTCTTGTTTCTCTCTAGGACAATCTGCCTACCTTTCCTTCTATCCCCACATCTATTGACTTCTTACCTTTCCCCTTCTTTTTGGGAGTGATCCACCCCTCTTGGTTACTAGGACCTACCCAAGGAGAAAGAATCCTAGTGGTAGGTAGGGTGGACTTTTCAGTGCTTACCAAACCTACCATCAGTGGACCACTAGCCATAACAATATCTGAGCAAAAGACTGCTCTCCACCTGATACCCCAGACCCAGGAGCAACATTCCTAGGAAAGGGTGTCTTTTCATTGGGGTATAAGATTTCCCCATCTTCTATCTCAACCGAGCCCAAGGAAGCACCCTTCTTCTGAGTCAGTTGTTCAACTTCAGAGTCCCTTTGAATCTAAAGTAGAGGTAGGGGTGTGGTCTACTTGGTTGAGGTTGGAAGTTCAACCTCAGGATCTCCTTGAGCCTAGGTTTTCTCCAGTTGCTTTCTCATGAGAGAGGACTTGATGATATCAAGAAGGTCCTCTTTGAATGGGTAGTCCTCCACAATATTCTCCTCCTCCGAGACCTCCTTTCCTTTTTGTGACTTTAATTTTTTGCATTCATTGATAAGATGCCCTTTTTTGGAACAATTTTGGCAAAAGGTGGTAGCATTTTCATACTTTAGGTGTTGCTCCCAGCAACCATATTTAGACTTTAAGTTAATAGTATTAGGTAGAGTTTTATGAATATCTACACTAACACAAAATCTAACAAACACTAACATGGTTTTATGCTTAGTGGTTATGTCTAGAGTGATGAAATGCCCAAAAGAGTTCCCTATCCATGTGAAAATCTCCTCATCCTAGAACTCCAGTGGGAGTCTAGGGAGTCTGACCCAGACCAGAGCCAACCTACTGAGTTCCATAGCTGCATCAAACCCCAGTTTCCAATGCCCTAGGAAAAGGTTGTGTTTTCCATACATCTAGGGGTCACTATCCAATACCTCAACCAAGTCCTCTCTGGTAGTGAACTTAAAGAGGAAGAGACCACCTATCATGGCCCTAGTAACCACGCTACCTTTAAGGTGCCATCTCGAGGCCACCCAAGGTCGGACCATGTCAATGTTGGTTCTAAAGGCTTGGAACCTACCAACCAAGGATAATTCCAAGGTAGAGGTTATTTTATCCATTATTGGATCTGGGATCTAGAAGTCTATTCCATTCACATGCTCTAACTACACTGGGGCAACAGAGTCTTTGACAAGCCTACTAGTTTCCCCTAGCAGTGCTTGTTGCCAAGCCTTGGGATCCAACCCCAAAGCTAGAAATATGAGCTTGGGCGTACTAACTGGAATAGTATCATCATAAGTAGGAACCTCCTGAGGGCCCATAGGGGGGGCAGGGGGCCCCCCATGGCTGACGATCACATGAGCGAAGCAAGTTCAAACAGTGTAAAGGTGGGAAAGTTGCAAAGAAAAAAAAATTATATGCATATTATTTAGTTAATTAGACTAATGTTCAACTATTTATTTCAAAATAAATAAATAAATCCATTTTATCCTATCATATATCTTCCATGATTCATTTCTATTTCTAACTAGTGTGCCACTAGTTAAAATAAATAAATAAATATTTTATCATATCTTCTTCCTTATTTATCCTCATCCTTATCCTTTTTTCCAAAATCTTATCTTTATCCATCCTTAAATCTTATCTCTATCCACCCATCCTATAATCAAAAATCTATAAATTCATCATCCTCCTCTATCAAATAGGGGAACAAAGAATGCAAATACACATGTACACATTGTAGAAATTTTACACAAACTTGTGAGCAACCACATTAATTAAATCATTTAGCACAACTACCTTTGCTAGTGAAACACGGTTGCATTGGAGAGATCAATTATTGTTTTCACTCTTTTGTATGCAACTTTAGGTCAACCAAAGGTAGTGTTAAATATGAAATTTAGTTTCTATTGTTTGTATTAATTTGGTTCTTTTTTGTTTCATATTTTAGCATCTACTTTCTGGCATGCCCAGTGGGACTCTTGTCCCTTATCAAATCTTTGTTTGCAAGTTTTGTAGTTTGTTCTTACACATTTTGTCTCCTCTTTATAGAGATCTGGGGGTAAGATTTTATTGGGTACATCCTAGAGAAAAATGGACCTCACAAATGTGTCAATAAGGCATCAAAACCTATAAATCAACTATAAATTTGTCAAATTTGGAGTTGGGCACCTAGAGATAATTTTTTTTGAAATTAGCATTATTCATAAGTACAAATTCGTATAGTTGTACTATCATACTATCATATTGTTGTACCATCTGTATGCTACATGTTTAGTGTTGTTTCTCTAAATCTGGCAACTCCATCAATTCTAGTGATCTCTAACTATGTTTAACTCCTACTTCTAAATTTGGTCATTGTTTTGGCAATTCTTCCAAATCTGGTTGTTTTCCCTTAATTTGGAGGTCTTCTACATTTATCTAGCAGTCTGTGAAATTTGGTGGCATCTTTTATAGAACTACTAAATTTGGCAAAGATTTCTAAAATTTAGTTGTGTTGGTTTAATCCTTCATTTAGCACCTTGCATGAAAAAAAAGGTAACTTTTGCTCAGGATATCAATCTTTTACATTTTTATAGGGGTTGGAAAGATAGTTTGACATACTTCACTATGGGAAAGATATTTTTTTATATTTTATATTAAAAATAAAGAATATCAGTCTGAAACCAATCTTTTATGTTTAAACTTTAAACACTCATATCTTTTGCAAACAAAAGTCTTTTTCTACAATCTTTTTTTCAAATTTATCATAAAATCATAAGGAACATCTTGGTGACATCTATTGTATTATTTTAACACATAATTTCCTAATTTTTGGGGGGTTTATTATCATTGCTAACACCTAATTTGTAGTTATCCTCACATGTCAAAGGAAAAAATTTTAACTACTAATGCATTGTGTGTAGCACAATGTGTCAAAGACAAAATTTTATCACTAATTTAGTTGCACTATGAACATGTTAAAGGAAATCAATCTCGTATGTTGTTTTTGTGATCAAATTTAAGTATATGCTCTCTACTTGCATTTTTGAGTGATCTTGGAGATCAAAAGCTTAAGTTTGATCTATCTTTTTGTTTTCAAACCCAAGGAAATTTAGTGTTCATATGCTCTCCCTTTGCACTGCAAGGTGATCTTAGGGACCAAAAGAACCTAAGTTTCTTTCCTTGTAGTAGGCCTACCTAAGGATTTCATTGCCTTAGGGGATGACCTAAACCATGTGTTTGGGAAAAGTATATAAAGGTGAAAAAGTGAAAGTTGTACCTCAAAGGAGTCATCATCATTTCTAGCATAGCCTTGGGACCCATTTTCATAAGGACACAAGGTGAAGTGGAATTTTCTTGTGCTTATTCCACATGCTTGTATATGGGCTCAAGTTCATGGACTTTGGCCTCACATACTTAGTGTATAATGAGGACATTGCCTAGTTTCTCATATATCCTAGATAAGACCTTTCAACCATCTTTTTTCATGGTGCACTAGTAAGTAGTTAGCCTCAAGAAGTTACACCGTACTTTGGAGTTTATAGAGATATAGTTCACTATGGGTAGGGACTTGGCCTCCATAATAAGGGGTGTACAGGAGGTACATGACCTTGCATTCCATAGCTATCTGCAACTTGGTAGATAGTTTATTAGTGAACCCACAGATATTGATACTCATATTTGAATAAAATAGTCTTGTTCATGTCCTTGAAGTGTTTTCTTGTCAAAACTTGTGAATTCCCCTTTTCATCCAAGCACATTTTGACTTTTGCAAACTTGAAAATACTGTGTCAGAATCTAAAGACAAACACATCCCTTGCCTAAGGTTGAGTGATTTGCAATCCAAACATCCCATAATCCTTAATCATCTCTATCATGGACCCCTAGTTTGAAAAATTCATTATGCAAGCTAAAACCCCTATGCCTACCACCTTACATGAATCTCATGCAAAACACAAAATCACAATCAAAGTAGGTCCTCAAACCATGCATACATTTGATGAGTTTCCCCATCCCAAGCCAAAAATCATAATCAAAGACAAGGTCATGCATCCATTAGATAAGCTCCTTTATCTAAATGATGATAGTCTTGTAGATCAAGAGGAATATATCAATGATGATGATGATGTTTAAGATAAAATTTGGATAGAGGGTTTTTTATTTGATAGTTTATGTGTATCCTCCTTTCACCTTAAAAATTCAAGGACTTTAGGTCAAGTAGGAAATCTACTATCAGGCCTGTAGTCACTTGGAATGTAGGGAAGATTGGAATTGTTTAGATTTGTTGTTTAATTATGCCCAATTATGCTCAAAACCCTAATTATGCAAATTCAGAAGCAAACGAATAAATCACAGAAAATACTCGCAGATAGAAATACTAAATGATAATCAAATGCATACCAGATTTCAAAGTTTAGGAAGTAGAATAATTAGGGACTAATGAGTAGGCATCCTAGTCTAGTGCCACCATTTTCTTCAGGATCTGGAAACCTTGTCTGCAACCTCTTCCTGTTGTCCTGGAGATTTTCTTGTTGTGGGATCCGTAGGACTAATGAGCGGGTGCTCGAGTCCAGGTCCCTATTTTCTCTTCAGATCTACAATTCTGACAATCTGCAATGCTCTCCTAAAACTCCACTTTTCCTGCTCCAGCAACTTGTAACCTGCAATCATAGAAAAATGGGTTGGGGGTTGTGGTTTTTAGAAGCTTGCCTTAGTCAAGCCCCAGAGAGACATTCAAGTCTTCCAAACACCATTGTTAGAGAAAGAGTGTGTATCCCTATGGGATAGAGGCAAAATCTAAATGATAAATGATTGAAAACATAATTGATATCACCTTGTAGTGAAGATCTCATGGAAGGAAGATGCTCTTCATGCCATGAGGAGATGGTTGCCCAGTGTGCAAATACAAACACAAAAACAATGCTCTTCTCTGCAACACAATGAATATTTTGAATTCTCTAATCACTAAAATGCATAAAGTTCACAATAGCCATCTAGTTTACAAATGAATGCCTAAACATGCTTATATATGCAACTACAAACATTCTCGCCAAGAATTTTGTAATTGAAACTTACCATGTCGGCATAGGACCTAAATAACAATCACAAACTGACACTTAAAAATTGGGCCTAACCTAAAATAGGGCAGGACTAGGGCATGTGTGCCCAAGTTCACCTCCCTATTTCAGGCAAGATTATTGTTAAGTGCATCCCCTGAGTCCGAATTGCCATGGAACTTCAGGGTTTTCTCATTGGGGTGTTAGATTAACATGCAAGATACTCCAAATGCATAAAAATGACTCAAGAGCTAAACCTTAAGAGGGAAAATCCCCCAAGGGGACATTTTTTGATGTAACATTTAGCCTCCACTTTAATGTATGTAATAAACACAAGGCCAATACATGCATTAAAGTATGGTCAACAAAGATGCCAAGCACAGAGAAGACACGCCAATCACAAAGAAGACAATAATAGGCATGTAAGACACAGATAATACCATTACAATCATGCAAGACACGGAGTATATAGTTACAGTCATGCAAAACATGAAGAATACAACATTGAAGACACATAAAACATAGTGAATACAATGAATATAGAGAAGATAGTGATGATTTCTTTTTCTTTTTCATTTTCATATACATGAAATGCAGAGCAAGTACATAAAAGTAAACACACCACCCATAATGTAGGAGGGACTCATTGCCACAGGTCTTTAAACTGCATATGGGGAAACACACACATAATACACTCTAAACAAATCAAACATGCTATACAAATCCCAAATCATAGGAGGGGCTCATCACCACCAGTCTTTAAACTATGCTTGGGAACAAACATGCAATACACACACACTTGGAAGACATGAAGAAAAAATGGAAGACACGTAATGGAGTGTTCCTCTTTCTAGGTTCAACACCGTCTTAGGCACATTACAGGCACACACCAACGATTGGGCTTCGCCACAACAATCATCAAAGACATGCTTAAGGGTTGAGTTATTCACAGAATTGCTCCCTACCTCGCGATGAGGACTTTTTAAAATGACAGGATGTGCACTCTCCATGAGAAATACACCATCCCCACCCCTGTAGAGGGCTTAAGATAGAAAAGGGATGTGATATCCCCACCTCCATAGAGAGCTTAGGTGATAGATTTCAAACAAATCTCAAAGTGCAGGAGGGACTCATTGCCACTAGTCTTTAAGACTACACCTAAGAACAAGCACATTACTAACATCTATAACAGATAGATTACCTTATGTATGCCCCCACCTTAACATGGTTGCTATCAGGTATCGATATCAAGCACATTAAGGTAGGAAGAAAACACACAAGGGAACATGAGTTCTCGCAAGGCCCATGCCCCTAGGAGGTGACATGTACTTTATGATTGCCAAATGTTCCCACAAACACATCCTTACATGAAAAGTGTTAGTGTCCATATAATCATGATAAACAACAACATCAATGCATATGATCAATCACACAAAGAGCCAAGGTTATACTATAAATTTAGAGATAGAGGATAACCATGGGGCTATATCATGAAAATTTCAAAACTAAGCGTCACCAAGGCAAGATTCAAAGAAAAACAAAGTGCACAGAGTAGCAGTATTGTTAAGGTTTGTAAGTGAGATAAGACATCATCAAGATCACACGACAAAGTGCACTAAGTGATTCTACTAGCCAAGCGTCGGATAATATATATCAGCCCCATCATCATATAAGAACTAAGTCCATTTTTTGATTTCTCGCTAAAGGGACGCTAGATTCGCATCAGTATAATATTTTTTTTGTCATCCGCCTACTAGATAGAAACACTAGAGGAAGGGAACAATAAATTGAGAGAGGAGAAATAAGTACCTTAGGGACAATCACATAGGAGGGTACCCCAAGTCACCAACCACAAAGCTATGTCCATAAGACATACACACTTGACAGTAAAAATAGAGGAGAAGCAATATAGAAGAATGATTATACAAATAGAAGAAGGTCACAACAAGGGTGGTCTCCTGGTATCCTGGACCTTACAAGAGAATCAAGGGTCATCCCAGGAGGCCTAAACAACACATAACAAATCATTAGGGAAACACATCACGAGAGATAAAGGGTTAGAAATACTTACCTGTTTCATCCCAATGTTAAGAGCATACATATCTAGGATATCTCTCATGTTGTTTTGGTCTTGTTGAGATTGCATTAAAATTAAGTTTAGGACTATGAGAGGCTTTGGTGGGTTTCAAAGAGTGGTATCCTATACCAGTTGTGTAGTTAATTCCAGCAACTTGTAAAGGTACTCTGATTCCTTGTTGATTTACACCGCAACCATTACCTACATGGTCGTTATTTTTGTAAAAAATTTGAAATCCATGACAATATAGAGAGTCCATTTCTTTAGAAGAAGGTGAAGCCTCATAGGTATCATAATTTGTAGTGTAAGTGAGAGTATTATCTTTGTTTTCTACCAAGTAGGCTTTGTTTTTCTTAGGAATTTCAAAATATTGCTTAGATGAGATCGATGCTACTTTGGATGTGTCAAGGTTATTGAGTTTATATTCTCCATTAAAGTAAGGAGTAAAATTTAATGAACCTCAGTCATCACCAAGAAGTGCATTCGATGGTGTAGAATCTTTCACAACCTCATTCATGGATAGAGGCATTGATGAATCAGCTTGCAAATTGTTTAATCTCATATGATTGTAAACTACTTTTTGCATTTCAATATATAAACAACTATCTAGTTCAAGATTAGCATGAATAGTATGAAGTTTACCTTTGAATATAAATTTGATTGAATGATGTAGGGTGGAAGGAACTACCCCCAATGCATGAATCCAAAGTCTACCAAGAATCATGTTGTAAGATAAAGAACCAGGCATGACATGAATTAGGGTAGGTACAATCACAGGACCCACCTATACAGGTAAGGTTATAGTACCTAATGATTGACTACAATGATTATCAAAGCCACGAATGCTAAGTTTATCCAGTTTGATTTGTGATGTGTTGGCCTTGATTTTGTGCAGTAGGCCAATGCTACAAACATTAAGAGATGATGCATTGTCAATCATAACTTGTTTTACCAATGTTTTATTTATTGTGACAAAGATAATAAGTGGATCATATTGGTTTTGAACTTCAATTGACAATAATTCATGTGGTTGAAATAGAATATCTATTTTTGTTGCATGTATACAATCTAATAGAGTTGCTACATCATTTGGCTTAGTAGCAAGCAGAGAAATCACCTTCTATAAAGCTTCTTGGAGAATTCCATGGTATGTAGGTGATGTTTGTATCAAATCCCAGAGAGAAATCTTAGCTGGAGTAGCATGAAACTGCTCAACAAGATCATATTCTTGACCACTTTTATGAGTAAGACGAGGTGGCAGGGGGAGCATAGGTTGAGAACATGGAAGAGAGACAGGCACATGAGGTGCTTGTTTCCTTTGCTTGTTATTATGAGTGTTGTATGTGTGATTAATCACATTGTGGTGTGATTGTTGAGCACCTTGAATCATAATCACTAGTTTTAAGCAAGAAAGTACACTGGGTGCCCCCTGCACAATCATCTTAGGAATATTACTACAAAGTCTATTAATGAAGATTGAATTGACATTATTTTCCTCTTGATTATACCCAACATCTATCCCTAAAGGATTTAATATGAGAGACATTTTCTCATCCACTAATGCTACATCTTGGCTAAAGAAAGCATTGGGATGAGGGGAAGGTACATCATCATCATACTTTGTAGTGGAAAAAGGATTTTCATTCTCATCTTTCTCATGAGTATTCCTAGAGATGAATCTAGTTAAATATTCTAATATCAAAGGATATGATCTTATGAGTAAATTGAATCTACAAAAACCATGTGTATAACAAAGTAATTGCAACTCATATGTAGAACATATAGAAGCATCAATACCACTTCAATAAGCTATGTGCTCTAGAACATGAGGATTCTCATTAGTGAAATTAGAGAAATTTTCAAAGTCTAGGATATACTCATTCAAATATTTGAAAGAATAATAACATGAAGATTCCATTGCATTGTTTTCAATGTAAAATCAGATTTTAAAATTTTTTCCAAAATTTATACCAAAGATAAGTGCAAAACTATGTATAAAAATGACCTAAAATGCTTGATTTTTTCAACTTTTTAAAATGCAAATAAGTGAAAAAAAGGGTGTTGTAAGGAAATTGATCAAGGGAAGAAAATAATATGTCTTATATAATCTAATAAATCAATAATATCCTTCACAACACACTTTTGATGTAAATCTAAGATGATGACAAGTTAAAACCTAGTGAAAATACACTAAAATGTGCGCTTTTTCACAAATTTTCTATGGAAAGACCCAATAAAAGGGGTTTTGTAAATAATTTTAGGAGGTGAAAAATATTATAGTAGTAATATCAGTCATCTAAAGACAAAATATTTCACAACACGCTTGGAGTGCAAATCTAGGTCAAATATAGCCAAAATATGCAAATTTCCACCAAATTTCAATGCAAAGGAGTATGACAAAGGGTGTTGTGAGGAAAAATATGATGGAAAAAAAATTATAACAGTAATAACAACCACCTAATGTCAAAAAACCCATCACAACACACTTATAGTGCCTCTCAAGGTCAAACCCTAGGGAAAATATAGCCAAAATATGCAATTTTTTACTAAATTTCCATTGTAAAATCCCAATAAAAAGGTGTTGTAAAGGATTTTAGGAGGGATAGAAGATAATAACACTAAGAAAATCTAATTAATGCATAAAAATCCTTTACAACATGCCTACGGTGCAAATCTAGAGAGACCATAAGGCCAAATCTAGTGAAAAATCAAGGTTTTCAAACCCTAGGCATGAAATTTTGCTAGAAAACTACTATGATGCAACACTACAGTTAGAAATCAGTCCTAATGAGTTTTTTACAAGGGTAGTAAAATTTGAAACAAGATTTTGACTACAAACCCTAGCTAATGCAAAACTAGGTTATATGGAAAAATGCACAATTTCAAGCAATTTTTAACAATTCAAGCATGAAAATGCAATCTAAATTAATGATGAATGGAAAATTTTGGTAAATTAAATCAGATTCGATGATAATGATGGAAATTTATTGAAATTCAATGCCAATTTTTTCAAATTTTTCAAATTTTTCAATTTTTTTGTAATTTTCAAATGCAATAAGATGAACAATGAAATGAATGTAAATCTAAAGCACAACACTCAGCAAGGTGCAAAATTCATTAAAAACATGGGTTCACCAAAATGTTTAAGGTAAAATTTGGATAGAGGGTTTTTGATTTGATAATTTATGTGTATCCTCCTTTCACCTTAAACATTCAAGGACTTTAGGTCAAGTAGGAAATCTACTATGAAGCCTATAATCACTTGGAATGTATGGAAGATTGGAATTGTTTAGAATTTTTGTTCAATTATGCCCAATTATGCAAATTCGGAAGCAAACGGATAAATCACAGAAAATGCTCACAGACAGAGATGCTAAATGATAATCAAATGCATACTAGATTTCAAAGTTCAGGAAGAAAAATAGTTGGGGACTAATGAGTGGGCACCCTAGTCTAGTACCACCATTTTCTTCAGGATCTAGAAACCTTGTCTACAACATGTTCCTGTTGTTCAAGAGATTTTCCTATTGTGGGATCCGGAGGACTAATGAGCAGGTGCCTGAGTCCATGTCCCTATTTTCTCTTTAGATCTACAATTCTTACAGTCTACAATGCTCTCCTACAACTCTACTTTTCCTACTCCAGCAACCTGTAACTTGTAATCACAGAAAAATGCATTGGGGGTTGTGGTGTTTAGAGGCTTGCCTCAGTCAAGCCCTAGAGAGACATTCGAGTCTTCTAAACACCGTTGTTAGAGAAAGATTGTGTATCTCTATGGGATAGAGGCAAAATCCAAATGATAAATGATTGAAAACATTATTGATATCACCTTGTAGTGAAGATCTCATGGAAGGAAGATGCTCTTCATGCCATGAGGAGATGGTTGTCCAGTCTACAAATACAAACACAAAAACAATGCTCTGCTCTACAACATAATGAATATTTTGAATGCTCTAATCACTAAAATGCATAAAATTCACAATAGATGTCTGGTTTACAAATGAATGCCTAAACATGTTTATATATGCAACTACAAACATTCCCACCAAGAATTTCATAATTGAAACTTACCGTGTTGGCAGAGGACCTAAATAACGGTCACAAAACGACACTTAAAAATTGGGCTTGACGTAAAATAGGGCAGGAATAGGGTGCGGGCTCCCAAGTCCACCCCTATTTCAGGAAGGATTATTGTTAAGTGCATCCCCTAAGTCCAAATTGCCATGGAACTTCAAGGTTTTCTCATTGGGATGTCAGATTAACATGCAAGATACTTTAATGCATAACTAGGACCTAGGAACTAAACCTTAAGAGGGAAAAGTCCCCAAGGGGACATTTTCTGACGTAACATATGATAGCCTTGTAGATCAAGAGGAGTATACCAATGATGACAATAGCCTTGTAGATCAAGAGGAGTATACCAATGATCCTAGCATAAGCTACGGGCTCACCTCCAAACAACATACCTATTGGTCATTTCCATGGAACCTTTGACAAGGGAAACACCACTCTAGCCTCTACATATTATGTAAATCCCTCATTCTCACAACTCACCTACCAATCACCTAATCCTACCTTAACCAATAAATCAAACCACCTATCTTCTCAATCACCTAATCCACCCTAACCTAAATTTCCTTGAAAGACTTTATCTAAGAACTACTAGAATCACCTAACCCTCCCTTAGCCAAAAAGGACTTGGAAGACTTATCCAAGGACTACTAGTAGAGGAAAAATATCAAACTAGAAAGAACAAAGCCAATGAGTATGTACTTATCCCAAGCCTATCCAAAAGTCACATAGTACCCTCAAAAATCAAACGCCATCATGTAATCCCACACCTATCAAGAGCATCCAAGAGTTTCCTAGTACCATCCTTAACCAAAATCAAACACTATCATGAAAGTCAATGCCCATCAAGCCTATCAAAGAGCCTATTATTCCAAGCTCAAGTAAAAATCCATTTTGCAACTATGTTGTTAACCATCCAAAGCATATCACAATTTTCCAAGAACCACATATCCTATCATCCAAACTATTAGAACCATGTCAAGAATAAAATCCAAAGAATACCCAATCATGTCATCAACCAGATCAAAATCAAAGCATCCCAACTCATCCTATCAATAATCAGTATCAAACTATCCATGATAATCCTATCTATGATCTTATCTATAACCAAGATCCTATCTATGATCAATAAATCCATATTAATAATATTCATCATCCAACAACATCCACTTCCCGTGATGAGACACTTGGTCCCCATGAACACATAGACAATCAAGTAAATGGCAGTGATCATATCACACATAATCCTAATGAGCACAGTGTTAATCAAGATCTTAATCACAAAAAAAATGAGGACAATAAAGTCACAATGGATCACATAGAGCATTCAAATGGTCAAGGAACAACAAGCACAAATAATGATCAAGGCACAACAAGTGTACACAATGACAAGTGTACACTAGGATCCACCACCTTCATCAAGTTACACTTTCTCATGGATGGGATAGTAGAAAGTTCTAATAGTATTGCAAATACACCAATGGGCTTGTTGAACACAATGAATACTGAGAGGGGGGGTGAATCAGTATTCAATAAAACTTCTCTTTCACACATTTATTAATCCATTTACAACATTCAATAACTTGAAAGAAAAACAAACTTAAGAACAACAACCATAAAGACATAACAGAGACACTAGGATTTTTATGTGGAAAACCCAAAAAGGGAAAAACCATGGTGAGTGTTAGCTCATAATATATTATGATAACAATACTAAATTACATGAAGGCTCACTGCCTTAGGGCTCACTTCCCAAGGACTCAATGTCCTAATAAGTGCTCACTGCAATAGGCTCATTGCTAAAATAAGAGAAGAGAAGATAGAAGAAGGGTTGGCTCACTACCAGAATAACTACTACAAGTGCATCTACAGAATACTGAGGTGTAGTACCAATTAGCTCAGTATATAGATTCAAAGGTCTGCATAATGTCTGCCCTTCTTTTCTGCCCTTCTTCACATATGCTCTACCTTTATTCTTTTACTATCCTTTTTTGATCATAAAACTGAATTAGATCTCACACATATTTTATTTGCACTTTTTTTCTCCTATCTCCATGCCTCCAACATCGAAATCCATCGAGTATGGATATATATCCGCAACAAGATTCATCTCACAATCAAGTCTGCAAGCCAAACATGAAACATGTATACAAATGTTATACCGTGTCCGCTTGATCTTGTGCACAAACAACAATGTGGACCCAAACAAACATACAATAGTCTTCATATAGATTAGAACCAATCATTCAATCACTTGGATTAATTCTTCAAACAACATATCCTCGCCACATATAGAACTAACATGTATGTCTGCTTGTCTCTTAAGTATACACTTGACCAGTTCAACTATCACATCAAAACTTCCAATGAAGACCATATGAGACTCTAAAAATCATAGACAACATTCATTATAGACCTCTTAGCATACCTTCATAACCATGGAGCATAAGGGTAAGTGCAAGAAGATGGGGGGCCAAAAAGGGGTCTTAAGTGGCCACTTTTTTTTCTGAAATCAGGAAATACTGGCCTCGGATGAGAAATTGAGCATAGTTACACTCAAAATTTAGAGATGCAACCAAAACAATGTTCGTAGTGCTCCAAGTCTACTTTCTAAACTATTATTATTTTTTGAAAATGGCATAGATTAAGGGGTTCAAAAGAGGGAGCCACAGAAATTGGTGTTGTTTCTGTCAAAAAAACATAACATAGCATGTTTTGTGGCTCCCTCAAAAGGTCAACTTTTTTTTGATATTTTTAAAATTGCTTCAGTGAGAAATTAGCTAATAGCATGCAATTTATGCCTAATTTTTTTGATAATTTTTTGATGAATATTTGATTTTTTACTAATTTTCAAAGTGGACACATCCTAAAAAATAGAATTTTGGCCATGCTACCCCTATAAATTTTGAGAACTAATTGAAAATCATTTTTTTCTTTTTTTTAATATTTGTAGAATGGAGTCTAGTTTCTAAATATGTAATTTTTTAAAAATTTCAATGAATAGTTAATTTACAATGAAAAAAAGACCAAACAGTGGTTTTTGCCCAAAAAACGGACACATAAACAAAAGAAATTAAAGATGAAAGGCTTAACATTGTTAAAATGTGAAAAAAATCACATCGTCAAATAGCTAAGAGAAAGCCTAACATTACCTAGGTGTTCGATTTGTTTGACCTTGAAACACATGCAAATCTGAGGGTTAGCACGAACGAAATTATGTGAAATCTTGAAGAATATGGAAAAACACGTGTATGGATGTTCAAAAGGCACTCCAAGCCTTTGAGTTGGAAATCCAAAGAAAATCCCAAGCCCAAGGCTTGGGATTCTGAAAGTAAAACATAATGTGAGCACGTTATAATGTGCTCGCATTAGTTTTTTCTTTGCATTTTTCCTTTCTGCAAAAGTTTGTGATGTTTGTGATGTTTGAAATAATGTGAGCGCATTATAATGCGCTCGCATTATGTTCCCCTTAATTTTTTTTATGTTCAAGGCTATTAATCATGTATGTCTATATGTATGTATGCCTATATGTATGTATGTATGTATGTATGCCTATATGTATGTATGTATCTATGTATGCCTATATGTATGTATGTATAGTGTCGAGGGTAGAGGAGCGTAGAGATGGGAGTGAGCTAGATAGGGGAGGAGAGGGGTGGATAAGGATTGAGTGATTAAGGTTTAAGGTTGAGGGTTGAGCGTTTAGGGATAGGATTTAGAATTTAGGGGTAAGGGATTAGAGTTTAGGATCTTGAGGGATTAGGGTTTAGGGTTGAGGCTTTAGGGATAGCATTTAGGGTTAAGGGTCGAGGGATTAGGGTTAAGGTAGAGTGTTGAGGGTAGAGGGATTAGGGATAGGGTTTAGGGTTGAGAAATTAGGGTTTAAGGTTTAGTTTAGTAGTTCTTGTGGATAGAGCCAGTAAACAATGGGAGATTATTTGTCTGTTTCATAACAATATACCTCCCCTAAGTGCAGGGTGGACAGCAAGAAACATAGATGTACCCCAATGCAAAGCTTTTCTCATAATGATCATCCTTCTAATTTCAACTATTAATTACTCACTGTGGATGTACCATACGCAAATATTTTCTCATAGTGTGTACACCTATTGGCATAATGAACCCCAGATGGGCCAGAAAAACATGCCATATAACATTACTAACATTAAAAAAGTTCATAGCTATTTTTCTGACATATTCTTGCAACTCAAATATCTTTAAGAGAAGAGTGTCAAAAATGATGGGTTTAACAACCTAACATAAGGCAAAGCAGTTTTGTTGGGTTTAGGGATAGGGTTTAGGGTTGAGGGATTAGGGTTTAGGGTTGATGGATTAGGGTTTAATGTTGAGAGCTAAGGGTTGAGGGTTTACGGATAGGGTTGATGGTCAAGGGATTAGGGTTAAAGTAGAGTGTTGAGGGTAGAGGGATTAGGGATAGGGTTTAGGGTTGAAGGTTTAATGATTGAGGGTTGAGGCTTTAGGGCTAAGGGTTAAGGGATTGGGGTTTAAAATATAGTGTTGAGTGTCGAGGGTTTATGGATAGGTTTTAGGGTTTAATTTTTAAGGGTTAAGGGTCGAGGGATTAGAGTTAATGGTTGAGGGATTAGGGTTTGACGTTGAGGGTTGAGTACATTGAGGTTTGAGAGTTAAGGGTTTCAGGATAGGGTTGAGGGTTGAGGGATTAGGGTTAAAGTAGAGTGTCAAGGGTATAAGGATTAGGGATAGGGTTGGAGGGTTTAGGGAAAAGGGATTAGGATTTAAGATATAGTATCGAGCCCATTCAGGGTTTAGGAATAGGGATAGCATTTAAGGATTGGGGATGAGGGATTAGAGTTGAGGGATGACGGATTAGGGTTGAGGGTTGCGGGATTAGGGTTTAAGGTATAGTGTTGAGGGTTTAGGGATAGGGTTTAGGGTTGAGGGATAAGAGTGAAGGCTCAAGGGATTACGATTTGATGTTGAGGGTTAAGGGTTGAGGCTTTAGGGTTTAGGGTTTAGGGATAGGGTTGAGGGTCAAGGGATCAGAGTTAAGATTTGAGGGATTAGGGTTTGACATTGAAGGTTGAGTACATTGAAGTTTGAGGGTTAAAGGTTTCGAGATAGGGTTGAGGGTCGAGGGATTAGGGTTAAAGTAGAGTGTCGAGGGTATAAGGATTAGGGATAGGGTTGGAGGGTTTAGGGATAAGGGATTAGGGCTTAAGGTATAGTATAAAGCCCATTGAGGGTTTAGGAATAGGGAGAGTATTTAGGGTTTAGGGATGAGGGATTAGAGTTGAGGGATGATGGATTAGGGTTGAGGGTTGAGGGATTAGAGTTTAGGGATAGGGATTAGGGTTGAGGGTTGAGGGATTAGAGTTAAGGTATAGTCTTGAGGGTTTAGGGATAGGGTTTAGGGTTGAGGGATTAGAGTGAAGGGCCGAGGGATTAGGATTTGACATTGAGGGTTGAGGGTTGAGGCTTTAGACTTTAGGGTTTAGGGATAGGGTTGAGGGTCCAAGGATCAGAGTTAAGGGTTGAGGGATTAGGGTTTGGCATTGAGGGTTGAGTACATTGAAGTTTGAGGGTTAAGGGTTTCAGGATAGGGTTGAGGGTCAAGGGATTATGGTTAAAGTAGAGTGTTGATGGAATAAGGATTAGGGATAGGGTTGGAGGGTTTAGGGATAAGGGATTAGGGTTTAAGGTATAGTATCGAGCCTGTTGAGGGTTTAGGAATAGGGATAGCATTTAGGGTTTAGGGATGATGGATTAGAGTTGAGGGATGACAGATTAGGGTTGAGGGTTGAGGGATTAGGGTTAAGGGATAAGGTTTAGGGTTGAGGGTTGAGGGATTAGAGTTAAGGTATAGTGTTGAGGGTTTAGGGATAGGGTTTAGGGTTGAGGGATTAGAGTGAAGGGTCGAGGGATTAGGATTTGACGTTGAGGGTTGAGGGTTGAGGCTTTAGGGTTTAGGGTTTAAGGATAGGGTTGAGGGTCGAGGGATTGGAGTTAAGGGTTGAGGGATTAGGGTTTGAAGTCGAGGGTTAGGAGTTGAGGTTCAAGGGTCGAGGGTTTAGGGATAGGGTTGAGCATCGAGTGATTAGGGTTAAAGTAGAGTGTCAAGGGTATAATGATTAGGGATAGGGTTGGAGGGTTTAGGGATAAGGGATTAGGGTTTAAGGTATAGTATCGAGCCTGTTGAGGGTTTAGGAATAGGGATAGCATTGAGGGTTTAGGGATGAGGGATTAGAGTTGAGAGATGATAGATTAGGGTTGAAGGTTGAGGGATTAGGGTTTAGGGATAAGGTTTAGGGTTGAGGGTTGAGGGATTAGGGTTTAAGGTATAGTGTTGAGGGTTTAGGGATAGGGTTTATGGTTGAGGGATTAGAGTAAAGGATCAAGGGATTAGGATTTGACATTGAGGGTTGAGGCTTTAGGGTTTAGGGTTTAAGGATTGGGTTGAGGGTCGAGGGATCAGAGTTAAGGGTTCAGGGATTAGGGTTTGACGTTGAGGGTTGAGGGTTGAGGTTCGAGGGTTGAGGGTTTATGGATAGGGTTGAGGGTTAAGGGATTAGGGTTTGACGTTGAGGGTTGAGGGTTGAGGGTTGAGGGATTAGGGTTAAAGTAGAGTGTGGAGGATATAAGGATTACGGATAAGGTTGGAGTGTTTAGGGATAAGGGATTAGGGTTTAAGGTATAGTATCGATCATGTTGAGGGTTTAGGAATAGGGATAGCATTTAGGGTTTAGGGATGAGGGATTAGAGTTGAGGGATGACATATTAGGGCCAAGGGTTGAGGGATTAGGGTTGAGGGATAAGGTTTAGGGTTGAGGGTTTAGGGATTAGCATTTAAGGTATAGTGTTGAGGGTTTAGGGATAGGGTTTAGGGTTGAAGGATTAGAGTGAATGGTCGAGGGATTAGGATTTGATGTTGAGGGTTGAGGGTTGAGGCTTTAGGGTTTAGGGTTTAGGGTTTAGGGATAGGGTTGAGGGTTGAGGGATTAGAGTTAAGGGTTGAGGGATTAGGGTTTGACGTTGAGGGTTGAGGGTTGAGGTTTGAGGGTTGAGGGTTTAGGGATAGGGTTGAGGGTCAAGGGATTAGGGTTAAAGTAGAGTGTGGAGGGTATAAGGATTAGGGATAGGGTTGGAGGTTTAGGGATAAGGGATTATGGTTTAAGATATAGTATCGAGCATATTGAGGGTTTAGGAATAGGGATAGCATTTAGGGTTTAGGGATGAAGGATTAGAGTTGAGGGATGACATATTAGGGTTAAGGGTTGAGGGATTAGGGTTTAGGGATAAGGTTTGGGGTTGAGGGTTGAGGGATTAGGGTTTAAGGTATAGTGTTGAGGGTTTAGGGATAGGGTTTAGGGGTTTAGGGATTAGAGTGAAGGGTTGAGGGATTAGGATTTAACGTTGAGGGTTGAGGCTTTAGGGTTTAGGGTTTAGGGATAGGGTTTAGGGTCAAGGGATTAGAGTTAAGGGTTGAGGGATTAGGGTTTGACATTGAGGGTTGAGGTTCTATTGGTTTCGAAATCAATAGAGGGTTTGCCAGCTCTAATGCATAGGTAGATTTAGCCAACAAATACGAGAGGTTGTGTGAGCTACCTCCCCTTCACTTCTGGTTCTATCGCACCAAGGGGGTATCCCTAAAGCTAAAGATGTAACATTTGACTCACCCAATGATAGAAGGATTTAGCTTTTCAATAATAGGCAGAATACTCTCATGTGTGGACCAAGATGTGTATGATACACCACAAGTTAGGCAACCTTCTTGGACATATCTGACTGGTTGAGGATGAGAGTATGCAGAGGTCCTAATCCTACTCCTACACACTAATAGGATGGAGGTTATGAAAAGATGGGTTTTATGCTTTGGATGCAAGACGGGGGGTTTTGGGTCATAACTACTAACCTAGGAGTAGACCGGTGCCTATCTCAGGGCAAGGAGTCAACTAGACATATACAAGAGAATGGATTGCAATTTGGATTCAAGTTTCAAGAGATTAGATTGATGCTTGCCTTACAAACATCACCCAAGAATAGGTATTTAGCTACCTCTACTTACATATATCCCAGCTGACATACAACCTTCTCCATACTTCACCTAAAACAATTTAATCCACTCCTTGAATGGAAGTTAGAGATGAAGCATGTGATACAGAAATCCATACCCTAGAACCTAAGAAACCCTTAGCAGCCAGATTCAAAAGAAGGAAAAGCATGCAACACATGGAGACAAGTAGCTAAACACATGTACAATGTATTTTTCATATTAAACAACAATGAAACTAATAATTTCTGCAATATACATTCATGATGCAACTCATAAACTCCAAAACGAGATAGAACAGCAAGGAAATGCCTTATTTTTTGTTATTCACACCAGAATGCCCAGATCTTCAACCCCCTTGAAAATGAGTCACACAGCCTACTATATACAGCAGGAAGGTACTCAACATTAATCACATGGCAACTCAAAATTTGCCAAATACAGTTCATCATGAGAAATGGCGCTTAGAACATTAAATGTAGCAGGTAGAGGAGGAGACAGGGAGTGGTCTTGAGCCCTGCGCCACCGCCTAGGGATTCACATCTTCAATCAGGTACCTGATCTGTACATGCCTTCGCCTATACCTTGTAACATCCGCCATTAATGGCATACCAACCTGCAGCCTTGGGAATGCAGTGGACTATACGTTTTGCAACTTTTCCCGCCAAGAAATATAACCCTAATTATTCAAATTATGTGAGAACAAATTATCCCACATTCACCTTGTAGCGGCCTCCTCGACATTTTATAAGCTAAACCGTGAGCATAAATGATGTCGGTGATTTTTCTCCGGACGATGCCAGCATATACCTCATCATGATCCTCCTGCATGATAATCTTGATATGAAATATCACCCTGGTATTTCACATCGCCCTGATGACTGTATCACCTGATATGAGACATCACCCCGATATTTTGCATCACCCTAATGCGAAATATCACCCTTATCAGAAAATCACCCCAATAAGAAAAATCACCTAACCGCATCACCTGATATTCAATATCATCCTGATGACCAACCTCATTGGCACATCCTAATGCATTAGAGAAAAATCCTCCTACATATTCGAACCACACACTTCACCGATGAACCATCCTATACATATTCATGTCATCATCACATTCGTATCCTCATCAGCGATCGGGGGGATCCTCAGCAAAGTTGCCGATAGTAACTGTCATGCTGAAGACCTCATAATGCACCCCACCGATCTTGATGACATCACCATCATGTTGCAATATCGGGGTGATATTCGTAAGATCACCTGATATTTGAAAATTCACCCCCCTGCAAAAATATCAGGGTGATGGACAAGTAGATATCACCCCCCATATAAAACTGACATCCACAACATTGGGGTGATAAAACATCATCAGGGTGATCTTGACTAAGATCACCTGATATTTGAAACATGACACCCCCCCATGGAATATCGGGTCATATTAAAACTTTGCAGTAGCATCGCGGTGATCATAACTAAGATGACTGATGTTAGAAACATGATGACCCCATGGAAATATCAGGCTGATATTTGAAAATATGATGAACCCCCCAAGAATATCAGGTCAGGCTGAAACATGCTGAGGGGGCCCAAAGACTTAGAATTTTTTGGATTATTTGGGAGGGTGCCTAGGGATTTAGATGCTTGAAACCTGACTGGTCATGTAGGCACCAACAAGTTTGAGGGTTGAGGGTTTAGGAATAGGGTTGAGGGCTGAGGGATTAGGGTTAAAGTAGAGTGTCGAGGGTATAAGGATTAAGGATAGGGTTGGAGGGTTTAGGGATAAGGGATTAGGGTTTAAGGTATAGTATCGAGCCTATTGAGGGTTTAGGAATAGGGATAGCATTTAGGGTTTAGGGATAAGGGATTAGAGTTGAGGGATGATGGATTAGGGTTGAGGGTTGAGGGATTAGGGTTTAGGGATAAGGTTTAGGGTTGAGGGTTGAGGGATTAGGGATTAAGGTATAGTATTGAGGGTTTAGGGATAGGAGGTAGGGTTGAGGGATTAGAGTGAAGGGTCAAGGGATTAGGATTTGATGTTGAGGGTTGAGGGTTGAGGCTTTAGGGTTTAGGGTTTACGGATAGGGTTGAGGGTCAAGGGATCAGAGTTAAGGGTTAAGGGTTTAGGGTTTGACATTGAGGGTTGAGGGTTGAGGTTCGAGGGTCAAGGGTTTAGGGATAGGGTTGAGGGTCAAGGGATTAGGGTTAAAGTAGAGTGTGGAGGGTATAAGGATTAGGGATAGGGTTGGAGGGTTTAGGGATAAGGGATTAGGGTTTAAGGTATAGTATCGAGCCTGTTGAGGGTTTAGGAATAGGGATAGCATTTAGGGTTTAGGGATGAGGGATTAGAGTTGAGGAATGATGGATTAGGGTTGAGGTTTGAGGGATTAGGGTTTAGGGATAAGGTTTAGGGTTGAGGGTTGAGGGATTAGGGTTTAAGGTATAGTGTTGAGGGTTTAGGGTTGAGGGATTAGGGATTAGGGTCGAGGGATTAGGATTTGACGTTGAGGGTTGAGGTTTTAGGGATAGGGTTGAGGGTCGAGGGATCAGAGTTAAGGGTTGAGGGATTAGGGTTTGACATTGAGGTTTGAGGTTCGAGGATCAAGGGTTTAGGGATAGGGTTGAGGGTCGAGGGATTAGGGTTAAAGTAGAGTGTCGAGGGTATAAGGATTAGGGATAGGGTTGGAGTGTTTAGGGATAAGGGATTAGGGTTTAAGGTATAGTATCGAGCCTGTTGAGGGTTTAGGAATAGGGATAGCATTTAGGGTTTAGGGATGCGGGATTAGAGTTGAGGGATGATGGATTAGGGTTGAGGGTTGAGGGATTAGGGCTTAAGGTATAGTGTTGAGGGTTTAGGGATAGGGTTTAGGGTTGAGGGATTAGAGTGAAGGGTTGAGGGATTAGGATTTGACATTGAGGGTTGAGGTTTAAAGCTTTAGGGTTTAGGGTTTAGGGATAGGGTTGAGGGTCGAGGGATCAGAGTTAAGAGTTGAGGGATTAGGGTTTGACATTGAGGGTTGAGTACATTAAGGTTTGATAGTTAAGGGTTTCGGGGGAGGGTTGAGGGTCGAGGGATTAGGGTTAAAGTAGAGTGTTGAGGGTATAAGGATTAGGGATAGGCTTGGAGGGTTTAGGGATAAGGGATTAGGGTTTAAGGTATAGTATCGAGCTCATTGAGGGTTTAGGAATAGGGATAGCAATTAGGGTTAAGGGATGACAGATTATAGTTGAGGGATGATGGATTAGGGTTGAGGGTTGAGGGATTAGGGTTTAGGGATAAGGTTTAGGGTTAAGGGTTGAGGGATTAGGGTTTAAGGGATAATGTTGAGGGTTTAGGGATAGGGTTTAGGGTTGAGGGATTAGAGTGAAGGGTTGAGGGATTAGGATTTGACGTTGAGGGTTGAGGGTTGAGGGTATAACGATTAGGGATAGGGTTTAGGGTTTAGTAGAGTTTGTAAAGTATAAAATAGTGGCATACATTACAAAAGATGGTAAAGAAGCAAAGAGTTGTGAATTGGTTATTGAAAAGATTCTAGTGTATCAGTTTATGCCTATATTTCATGACAACATAGTGTATGAGTATGCAAGACATGCCCATAGAGATCGATGGTTGGACTTGCAATTCAAGTTATGCAAGGACACATTTTTGGTTGGTAGCATTGTTTCAGTCATTGACTTTGCAGAGAACTACAGTCTACAGCCACAGTGTGAGGTGCAATCACAATATTACAACTCCACACAGGTTTCTGTATTTATGCACATCACATTCATTCATGTGAATGATAGTACAGAGGATGACAGAAAGATCATAAGGGAGTATAATTTCTATATTAGTGATGATCGCACGCATTCTACGGAGTTTGTGCAAGGTTGCTTTTAGGTGTTCTACAATGATTTGGCTAGAAGGGGCATATCATTCAATCAGCATATCATATGGTCAGATAATTGTGTGTCACAATTCAAGAACTTGCAGAATTTCTATTGGCTGAGTAGGAGGCATAATTTTACAGGTATTTAGCATATGTGGAACTTTTGTGAGGCTGTGCATGGAAAAGGGGAGCATGATGGTGTAGGAGCATGTATCAAAAGAGCCATAGCACATGCAAATTTGAGGGT
The DNA here is from genome assembly GCA_027924645.1 of Cunninghamia lanceolata. Classification (NCBI taxonomy): domain Eukaryota; kingdom Viridiplantae; phylum Streptophyta; class Pinopsida; order Cupressales; family Cupressaceae; genus Cunninghamia; species Cunninghamia lanceolata. The sequence continues at coordinate 600,645 of BSBN01001187.1, read as the reverse complement.
TAGCACGAACAAAATTATGTGAAATCTTGAAGAATTTGCAAAAACACGTCTATGGATGTTGAAAAGGAACTCCAAGCCTTTGGGTTGGAAATCCAAAGAAAATCCCAAGCCCAAGGGTTGGGATTCCCAAAGTACAACATAACGCGAGCGCGTTATGTTGTGCTTTTTTGCTTTTTTGCATGTTTGCTGGTGTTTTCCCAGTTTGACATAATGCGAGAGTGTTATAACATGCTCGCGCTATGTCTTCCTTTGAATGAGATATGTTCAAATTTCATAAGTATGTTTCATGGATGTTTATATCTATTCTTGTAGGTATGTATGCATGTACATGTATGCATGCTTGTATGTATGTACATGTATGCATGCTTGTATGTATGCATCTTTGTATGTATGTATGTTTGTATGTATGCATGTATGTACATAAGTGTTTTGGGTTTAGTGTATATAAGGACCTGAACCTGTATAGTTTTGAGGGTTGAGGGATTAGGACTTAAATAATAGGTAGAGGGTAGAGGGTTGAGGGTTACAGTTGAGGGTTAATATTCAGGTTGTTGAGTGTATAAGATTAAGTGTGTAAGGTGTAGGGATTAGGGTTTAGGGTTTATGATATGGATTGAGGGTATATAAGGCATAGAGTGACTTGGG